>JARFXV010001054.1:0-380828 GCA_031761425.1 Cosmopolites sordidus | reverse complement strand
ATGGCCGAATTTCTGGCAGTTGAAACACTGCACTACTCGGCCATTCGATCGCTGAGTCTGGATTTTTATGTCCTGTCCGAAGAAGGACTTTATGTCGTATATCCTCTTGTCTTCCCTGGGGACAACGATTTGGACGATGGCCATCGGAGCGCCATCTTTCCCTGAATTTTTTCCACCTTTCCACATGGATCGAATGGAAGCCCATTGCTTTTAATTCGTTCGTTATCTCAGAGACTGGAATCGTCTCCAAGACTCCCCTGATCAGTACGCGAAGATTGCGTTCATCAGGGAAGCAGAACGAATGGAACTTAATGTTCCTTTCCTCGAGCAGCGCAAAAACTGCTCGGTAGTCGTCAGAAGTCTGGGGGTGAAGATGAACCCCTTCCGGCTTCGTGATCGACCTTGTGAACAAGATACCACGCTCCTTGCAGGTTTTCATTACCTGCATGAACGCTTCCTTGTCTCTCAGCACGATTGAAGGGACTTTACCAGTCCTCTTTGGGACCGGAAGCTCAGCTTCCTGATCAAACCAAAGTTTGTGGAACTTCCGTAGGAGGTTCCGGTTTCCTGTACGTAGGTTTGTCAGAAACAGGAGACTCAGATGCTGGTTTTTTAAGAGGAGGAGAACCCTCTTTCACCTGCATCGAGCTCCGTTTCTTTTTCCTCAATTTCTTCTTTGAGGCTACCTTTTGGTAGTCTCCGGATTCGGGGGCCGAAGAATGGCCCCCTTCGTCCAGCGTGTCCATCGCGGCACTCGCGACGGCGTCGTCGTCCGAATCTAAGTTATTTTCCGGCACCTTTCCTTCGCTCTTTCTTTTCTTTTCACCCTCTGGAGCTTTGATAAAAGCGCCAGAGGTATTCTTTTTCTCCAGGCATCAGTCTGCAGTCTCTGGTTTTCTCTGTTCAGCGCCTTCAGGTCGCCGACGAGGTCGATCATTTTCTTCCGGAGGTCGTCGTTTTCGTCGCCCGCCATCTGGTTCATCTCGAGCGCATATCGGTACTGATTCTCGAGATCAGTAATGCGCTTATCTTTATCATCGAGCGCGCGTTTTAAGGCCTTATAGGCCTCTTCGGTGATGGCAAAACCCTTTGGGTTTTGCCCGTTTACTACTATAGCCCGACCACGTGTCGCGGAGCGCGCTAGAAGAGATGTTCACTCTTCGACGTCTCGGCCCCGTCTCTTGGAAAGATCCGAGGGAGAATCATATCTTTTAATTTCAGCATATCTAGTAAAGCGAGGCGAGTCACATCGCTTGGCGCCATCCAACGGTGAAAAATTGCAGTATAATCTGCCAGCGATTATCTTCATCATTAACAGGCAAGAAATGTTTTTTTATATTAACAAAATATAAAATTTTAAGAGACAGAAGTACATAATAAGTATGATTTGGATTTATTATCTCGGTCTGGTAGTTGACTGATAAAAACATCATATATATAATGATTTTTCTTATAACTTAATTATGATTTTTCTTGGTCTTAGTTAAAGAAATATTGTCTGAATGTTACTGATCAGAAAATTACATTAATGAGGATTTTATCTTTTATATACAGTCCAAACCAAACCTGAAGCATTTCCAAGACATTCGGAGGAAATTAAATAAAATACTCGTTCGTAAACAACCTCTTTTCAAGAGCGCAATTCCACCGCCGGCAACAGGTTGTAATCAGTGACAATATTTCACTTTTTGCCGGAAGCGGAGTTGTAAAGCTTTTTTCCTGCTGCTTCCTCGACGTGAATTGAACTCATTGCGACTGACGGAACGAACAACGAGCAAAAGCAATAAATAAAAATTTATATTTGTCGCAAAAATGAGTTTCCAAAGCGGCCGCGGCATGTAATTATGTTCGTGCCTTATCTGGCGACCCGAAAAACTTGTATATATCTAAATTAATGCTGACAGTAATAGAGTAGCTGCGCATTCGAATTTCCTCTAAAAAGAACGCCGGAGAATGTGCCTCGCTCCCTTTATAATGGAAAGATAAATTTTGAGCGACACGCCGGATGGATTTTCGCGTTTCTTTTAGTCGGGAACTTTATGAATTTCCTTGATTTGGAGGCGCCCGAATCCGCAGAGCTGTTATTATTGCTGAAGGTATGTCGAAATGAAATTTGTATGCTCCCTCCTTATGTCGGATAATTTTAGTGTCGTCATGAGATTGGCAGAGAAGAACGTAAGCTATTTCCTTCATTAAAGACAAATAGAACTTTATGAAACTAAACACGAAGCAATGAAGCTTCTCATTGCCGCTATTGTTAACAACCAATGATTCTCCGTATTTCCATTATAAATTTACGTTAATAATCTATATTGTTAAAATTTATAGATGGAATATCAAACAGTAATATCAGACAAGGAAAAATCATCAATCAACAATTTATTTACATACATACTTTCCTCAAATAGACTCCATTTTTAAGGTACCTAAATTCCTTTACATTATTTAAATTTTTATATAATAATTCCATAAATTAAATGCATCCGTTGAAGAAATTCCATTGGAAACCCAAAATTTCACACAAATTCTTTGTTCAATTTTTTTATCGATAGTAAAAATCACCGGTGTAACTTTCTGTGGCACAAACAAAAATCTGTAATGTAATGTATCTATTTTCCTGGCCGTTTAATTTTCTTGTTTTTGTTTTGTTTCTTTCTTGGGGTTTCGATCAATTGTAATAATAAAAATATTTTTTTTATTTGATTAACGTTTTTGGTTCTTTTATTAAACCATCCTCAGAACAGCTACAATTCTACAATATATACTATTCCTATACACAGTATACATTTATATTTTAGGCATACTTTCTTTTAATATTGTAATACACTATATAAACATTATAGCCAGTTATAAATTAATACTTGAGAGTTTTCTAAATCATATTTTTTTGTTTAGTTTCATTCATTGAAAAAATGTGACATCAGTCATAATCATTTATAAAATTTTGAGTAAAATAATTTTAAAAAATATCTCGATATGTAACACAAAAGTATTTCTCTAGTTTCTTCAACGGTTGGGGCAACAGTTATGAAAATGTCCCAAACACGAAAACCAAAAATATGTAATTTAAAAATCGTGTGTACCGTCAATATTCGAATCATAGAAGCCGAAAATACCAGAATTTATTAAAAAATGTATATATATATGTATATATGTATACATGTATAACCGCAAAAACGCAATTGCAAATAATACTGGAACATCTTCACATCATATATATATATATATATATATATATATATATATATATATATATATATATATATATATATATATATATATATATATATATATATATATATATATACACATATATATATATGTATATATATATATATATATATATATATATATATATATATATATATATATATATATATATATATATATATATATATATATATATGTATATATATATATATATATATATATATATATATATATATATATATATATATATATATATATATATATATATATATATATATATATATATATATATATATGTATATATATATATATATATATATATATATATATATATATATATATATATATATATATATATATATATATATATATATGTATATATATATATATATATATATATATATATATATATATATATATATATATATATATATATATATATGTATATATATATATATATATATATATATATATATATATATATATATATATATATATATATATGTATATATATATATATATATATATATATATATATATATATATATATATATATATATATATATATATATATATCTAGAATTTTTGTGAAGAATTGAAGATGTTCCAGTATTATTTGCAATTGCGTTTTTGCGGTTATACATGCTCACTCCTCGAAAACGAGTAAAGCTGGCTTTCAAGTAACTCAGTAAGTAATCAGCTAAAAAACATTTCAGAAAAATTATATGTCGATAATTGTTTATTACTTTGATATTAAATTTTCCGTTATACTAGAGTAAGTAAATGGTATATACTTATATAATGTTATATTAATAACATTTCTCTATAGCGTAACAAATGCCTTTTTTTATGTCTTACCATTAAAATTCAGGATTAGAATAAAAAAAGATTTTGTATATTTAGATAATTTTACATAATTGCATGAATTTAAAATGAGATTATTCACTTGAATAAAACGACTGCATGCGATTCTTATATGACGACCATAATTGGCTATTTTGAATATTAATTTGAGATATAGGTATATATATATATATATATATATATATATATATATATATATATATATATATATGTATATATATATATATATATATATATATATATATATATATATATATATATATATATATATATATATATATATATATATATATAAATAATCAATCCGTTCGTTTAAGGAATATTCACATTTTGACGACGTTTCGCCCAAGTTTCTTCTGGCATTTTCAAGTCTCGCTTAGTAGAGAACAAATTATAATTATTATAATTATAATAAAATAGTTTTTTTTATTTATTGGGACTTTCGGTCAGTTAATAAATTTTAATTTTAATTTTAATCATCAGCTCCTGTCGATCCACTGCAGGATGAAGGCCTCTTCAGCATGATTCCACCAGTTCACGGTCTTGAGCTTTCCTCTGCCACTGGGGTCAACATACTTAACTATGTCATCCGTCCATCGTGCTTTCAGTCTTCTTCGGGGGCATTTGCGATCAAGCACTATCCACTCCAGGATTGCCTTGGTCCATTACTCTTCCCATCGCCTCGCTATACGGTCCGCACATCTCCATTTCAATTGCTTTACTCCTCCAATGATGTCACACACTCTTGTTTATCCCCTGATCCATTTGCAGGGTTTTCTGTCACGTCTTGTAATGCCAATCATACATCTTTCCATTCCCTTCTGTGCTACCCGAAGTTTTTGAATTGATTTTTTGATTGATCACATCGGTGAGTGTCCAGGTTTCACTTCCGTATGTCATCAAGGGCAGGACGCACTGATCGAAAAATTGTCTCGACATTTAACATGCCGTTTCACCTTCAGTCGATTTTATTTTTTTATTTATTTATTTTTATTTATATAACAACAAATAAAAATATCATGGATCCAGCGTAATCGAAAACAACGCGATGTATTAATCACAACACTTTGCGTAATTTATAGATTTTTCTTTTTGCTTTGTGTTCGTAGATGAAAATTTTCTTTATTTACAAATGCCTGAATCGAAGGTGCTGTTATTATTACAAGAGGTATGTCGAAATGAAATTTATATGCTCCCTTCAATGTTCGATAATTTTATTGTCGCAGGGAGATTGACAGAAAAGAATGCCAGCAATTTCCTTCATTAAAGCTAAATAAAGTTTTATGGAGCTGAAGGAGAAGCGATGTCTTATTCGCGCTTTTCTACGTTTGTCTGTCTGTCTATACTACGAATTGTATAGGATCAATCGAATTATTCACAAATTCTGACAATGGTAGATTCAACTTTACATATTTATAAATAATGCATTTTGGGATTTACATTTAAAATATTTAATAACATTTTAGTTTATTAATGAATATCTGTATTGCACACTGCAATACACATACACTCTTTTGCTGTTTTAATACAGTGTCGTTTAAAAGAGATTCTTAATGATATTTTTCGATATTTGAAACATTTAGATTACATACTCATGCATTTGTCTTTCAATTTTTTTAAGTGGAGACATTATTATAAGCCAATATTATACCGATTCGACACTGAAAACATAGGTTATAAAAGAAGTTCTAAGAGAAAAAAGGAAAAATTACACCAATGCGTTTTATATCACCAGAATAATATCTAACCTTGCAAGATTTGCTTTTTAATGGTTGCCATCTATAACGCTGGGTCTGAAAATTTTGAACGGTCTCTCTATTCTCTAGATGTCATCCTAAGTATTTTTTCCCCTAAGCTGAAGGAACATTATAAGGAAGTGATTTTCTGAAGATATACTACATGACGTAAATGAATGCTTGGCAAGAATACTATATTTTTTCCAGAGGCGGCTCGTGGGTTTTTAAAGTGGGAGGGCGTAGACGAAAATAGTGCTGCTGAAGAATTTTTCGGCTTTCTCCTTTCTCCTTTTTACTTTTTACTTTTCGCGTATATTAAGTCCATTTTATTATTTAGGTAGCTGCTCTTGTGTACTGTGTTTAAATGATCTACCTGTTTATCCTTTATAAAATTTATTGCACAAACCACAATTCATTTGGTAGACGCTTGATTTATTGTTTTTTTCCATTTATTTATTTATAGTAATTTATATGTTTTCCTAAAGAATTGTTGGTTTTAAGGGCTATATTTACATTCTATCAAAAAAGTACCGGGAATTGATCATTTGAAAATTGTCAAAATTCTTTATATCGCTAAGTTAGCACAACTGTCCTCTATACTGACGCGGAGTTGGAACGTCGTCTGTCATTTAGTTTGTTTACAGCGCTCGATTTTGTCAGTTCATCTCAAGTGTGTCTTATAATTTTTACAATTGATTAAAACATCGAACAAAGAATTTTTCTTAAATTTTGCATTGTAAATGGAATTTCGTGTACCGAGCGGCTGAAAATGTCGCAAAAGGCTTACGGTGAATCGACTTTATCAAAAACACGTGCACGTGAGTGATAGAGTGCATTCAAAAGCGGTCGAGATGTGGTGGAAGATTTGCTTCACTTTGGTCGGCCATCAATGTCTTCAACTGAAGTTAACATCGCTAAAGTGGAGGAAATGGTGACTGAAAATCGTCATTTAAGTTTGAGAGAGATAGTCGCTGTTCTTTCTGTGTCTCACGGATCAATTTGTACCATTTTAAGCAATTGTTTGGGCACGAAACGCGTTACCGCTTGATTAGTGCCGAAAGACTTGAATTTTTTTCAAAAACTCAATCGCGTAAAGGTCGCTGAAAACATGCTAGAACGAGTCAATTCCGACCCCATATTAATAAAACGCATTGTAACTGGTGGTGAGACATGGACATATGAATTTGACATGCAAACCAGTCAACAAGTTTTGGAATGGCGCCTTCCAACTGAGCCGAAACCGAAAAAACTACGTCAAAGTCGATCAAAAGTTAACGTGATGTTGACTGTTTTCTTTGATTATCGAGGTGTTGTGCACTTGGAATTCTAGCTAGAAGATCAGATGATAAATACAGAATATTACCTGAGCGTTATGCGGCATTTGAAGGGTCAAATTCATCGAAAAAAGCCAGATTTATGGAAAGCAAACTCTTGGATTTTACATCACGACAATGCACCATCTCACAGGGCTATCATTGTGAACGAATTTCTGGCCAAACACTCAACATATATCATCGAACAACCACCTAATAGGGCTTCGGTCAACTTCTGTCTCTTTCCAAAACTCAAATTACCACTTTGAGGCACCCGTTTTCAGTCGATAGAAGACATAAAAAAGAATTCGCGGCTATATCTGAGGTCGATTCCGGAAAATGCTTTTAAAAAATGTTTTGACAATTGGATTATTTGTTGGCCTAAGTGAATTATTTCGGAAGGGGCCTACTTTGAAAGCGATATAATAAATTTGGACAAATAATAAACATTTTGTGTTTTATTGGCCAATTCCCGGTACTTTTTTGACATAAAGAAAGAGCTTTAAATTCAAATTCTTTAGTTTTAATCCTAGAATAGGATTAAAATGAACTAAAATCTATCCTAGGATTAAAATTAAAGAATTTGGGTTTAAAATTATTTCTTATTATGGACATATATTTGAAAAATTTATAAACAAAAAACCGGGAAAGACAATAAATCAGGCGTCTACCAAATAAATTGTGGCTCGTGCAAGAAATTTTATATAGGACAAACAGGTATTTCATTTAAACTCAGAATTGCAAAACAGAAGCGCAGCTATCTAAAAAATAAAATGGACTCAACATATGCGGAACATCTTATTAAAGAAAATCATACATTTAATAATGATTTTTAAATCTTACACATAGAAAATAAGGGTTACAAACTGAATTTGCTAGAATGTTTGGAAATAAACCGTCATAAATGTACAGATGTTCATAACGACCAAACAGACTTCAACAATTATCCGCTATTAAATATGTATACAAAACAGTCTGTATAAGGGTTCTGGGAATTCCCAAAAAAAATACATGTAAAATTACTTGAATACTATAGTACCTACTATTTGTCAAAATACAATTTCATTCCTTGTTAACCATCCGAAAAAGCTACACTATAACAAAACGCGTTATGTTTTAGAGAAAAATATTAATGAAAATTACACAACTTTGTTTTTATATATACAAATTAGAAGACATTTTACAGAAATTTCAATTCCATAAGTTATATCCAACGATATCCCAAAAAGTGTCTTTAAAACATTTTAGCAGTTTGAAGTTGTTCATTGTAGCGTAGCTCGAAATAATAAAATGTGAATTAGAACCGGTCAATTGCAGATCCTAACCGTTTCCCACACAATAACTTCCAACAACCAGTAAAATCATATATTCCGCTTTGACACATGTAATATAAAAATCGTAAAATACGCCTGACCCTTTCAATGCCCACCATATATAACATTTTTGTAGAGCAAACCCTATTCGCGAAAGATTGTTCCGGGTGTTAAGAGCATAACACCTTTTAAGGAAACGCTGCCTTTATTTCAATTGTGCCGATTTACAAAGTGGATATACTAAAATTTCTGAAGGTCGCAGTATATAAAACGATTTAGATATACTGTTAGTGTTGTTTTTTAATAGAGTAATTAAGAAATGTGTCAAATTGAATAAAAACTAATTCATTATTGAATTTGGCAAAAAAAGCACTGAATCGGTACCGTAAACGGTACTAGATATAACCGTACATCTATTGAAAATGATTGAACGCTTGAGATATCAAAATTCGCTATGGCCGACTAAAATCGTTACAAAAATCCACAATGTTATATTAAAGCATGGGCAACTAAAGGTATACGAGCTTGCTGACATGGTAAAAAATCGATAGAGCGTATCTACTGCATTTTACACGATGTTTTGCGTATGAAAAAGCTTTCCGCTAGATGGGTGCCACGCTTATTAACAGTTGACCAAAGACGCATTCGTATGAATAATTCTCAAGAATGTTTAAACGTATTACTAGGTTAATTGAAAAGTTCGCGGCGCGACGCCTATAGAGTAGTAAAAGAACTATATAATCTACTACATTTTGAAGTTTCATCCTTTATATGAACATATGTGAAGTTTTAAGGAAGGAAATACCGTTAGACGCTTCAAAATGAGTCATTTTTCAGAAGCGTTTTTGAAGGTGATAAAATAATTGTATCAATTGAAAGTTTTAACATCATTTTATTTGATTTTTAAATAATATAAATGTATTATTATTTTTTTTTACAAAATAGTGGCTTAATATTTTTTCTCTGGCGGTTGCTCCAAGTGCTGTCGCTCTTTTTCTATTCATCTGAAACAAAAAAAAATGCATTATGTTTCTAATATATGCACGAGAAGGATAAACCTAAAAAACAATAAAAAAGTATTAAAATAAAAATTAAGTAAGCTTTAAAATAAATGTTCAAATTTTGTAGTATTTTTTCGAAATTTTTATTCTAAAAGAGTAGTTTATTTAAACGAAATCTTTAAAACTTTAGGTTTATCCTTCCGATGATGATACAGAGAAAAGTCTCCCAAAATTTCAGCCCAATCGATTAATAAGTTTTTGAGTTACAGAGCGAGCAGTTTTTGAAAACACAATTTCGAGATAATCGCGTTTAAAGTTTCAGTACGATAAAACTATTAGTTTTAGTGACTTACCTATGAATCAACAACCCCAAGCGCATATAATAGACCTTCAGCCTCTTCGAAAAGCTGGTTTTTTCAACTTGCTTCTGTTTTCGGGGTATACAAGCTGCTTTTGTCTCGGAAAGACTCCTCCGGTTGTCTCGTTAATCGCGCGTCATTGGTGGTTTCGGCGAAAATTATGGCATAACTGCCAATAATTATAGTTGCACTATACACGCAAATACACTTGCACTATCACTTGTACTTGACCCGCCAACTTTCTCCGTGATTATCCATAAATTGATTACATTGATGTTTTTTTGTAGAATTTTTTCGAGCGATATTATATAAGAACATAAAAAAGATATCTTAAGTAATATAAAAAGCACTGGAATGTCTACACATCGTATTAAAAACAATAATTTTATAGATATAAATAATGTTAAATTTTTATATTCAGAAAAGGCAAGTAAAAAATTAGACCTACTAGAAAAATTGAAAATAAAAATATCCTAAATATGTTCATATAATAACCACGAATGACCAGCTAAATTCCCAAAACACCCCGGTAATAGGAAGATCATATTGTAATTGAATAGCCCGGTTTTTGCATGTCGATATTTACAGCTCAGCATCTAAGGTTAACTAACACCTCAGAACTCATTCGAAGCAGTGCATTCATCGTGCTAACATCGGTTAAGTACTGTACATTCGCAGAACTCTTCGTTTTCTGTCTCTGTTAGACAGTGACCCACTCACTCTTTTGTTTGCGCATCTCAGAAGCCAATATGCTGATTAAGCTGTCTGGGTCCTATGCGGGCTCTGGCGCGCTCAAATGTATGTGCGATAACTTCGTAAATATTTAATATTTTTATTGCTCCTCTTGCCAGTATACTCTCAATATATTATATTATAAAATATTCAAAAAATATTTCAAAATATAAAAAAAAACATTTTTTTGAAATGTCTAAAGGTACAAAAACACCAATTTAAAGTAAACGTATCAGTGTTGTTTTTTAAAATCAAGAATACTGCAAATCGTGTAGTGATTAAATTCTTTGTAAAAAAAAGTTTAAAGGCAATAGAAATTCATAGTGAAACGGTAAATGTATTAGGAGACTCCTTCAAAAACAATGGTTTGTAAGTGGACAGGTGATTTTCAACGTGGTTGTACAAGCCTGAAACAAATAAGTGCAACTACTTAACAAATAATTAATTCTATACATGATATGGTTATATATGACTCACAATTAACTTTGAGTGAAATTGCTAAAGTGATGGACATCTCAAACGAATGGGTGTTTCATATTTGAAAAAAAGAATTGGGCTTGAGAAAGCTAGGTGCAAGATGGGTGCCGCATTTATTAAATTCTGATCAAAATCGACTTCGAATGACGAGTTGGGTTTGTCTCTTTGATTCTGAACTGCGACAAAAAACCGCAGAGTGGACCGAGCACAGTTTTTATTGAACTGAGAATCAATTTTTTGGTATACCAAGGGCATTTGTTAACTGATTACATTCAAACCAGTAAAACAATAGCAGGACAGTATTACTCAAACCTTTTGGATAAGTTGGCTGCAAAAATTCGTGAGGAAAAACCTGGTTTAGCGAAGAAAAAAAATCATTTTTCATCAAGATAATGCACCGGCTTACAACGGTGTTCTTGCAATGGCCAAATTGAAGGAGTTACACTACGGATTGTTGTAGCATTCGTCATATTCACCAGATCTGACCTCCTCAACAAATTCCGTCGTGGCAAGCGTTTTTCATCAAATGAAGAAGTTATAGCGGCCGTAGATGACTATTTTGAAGGACTTTTAGAAAATCACTTCAGAGTTGGAATAAATAAATTGCAGAAGCGCTGTAAAAAATGTATAGAGCTTAAGGGAGAATATATGAAAGATTAAACTCATCTTTTCAACTTTAAACTTGTTTTATTATTTGCGCTTCGCGAACTTTTCAATTAGCCTAGTAAAACACGATTCTGCTGAGTTTCCTCGATGTTTTATTGTAATAGATAAAATATGAACCTACCAATACACGCCAAAGAATCGGTAGCTCACACAGTGGGTGGAATTAAAATTTTACAAATAGTCAAAGGTTGGAATATCGTTAGTCTAAATGTACTGAATTACAAAGTGCTTTAACACCAGTTGTTTAGAGAAGCAGTTGTAACAACAAACCAACCTAAATAGCAACAAGAATATGCGAAATGAAAGGTAAAAGTAGGTGTAAAGAAAGGAGTTCCTACAGGTACTTTGGAATTTTAATTTTATATAAAAAATATTTATGTTTTAAAAATACGATTCCCCAAATGTCACCATAAACTCTTTCAATACATGGCCATTTTTTGAGTAAAATGGTCAACAACAATTTTCGGATCAATTTCACCAATAATTTGACACATATTTTTCTTCAAGTCATTAATCATCTGCGGGTTGTTAAAACAGACTTTATACAATAGATTTTATTGAGGAAGTTCTACAGAATATCATCATTTTTCCTTCGCCATTGGATTGGCGGTCATAAAAACTGTCTTAACATATTACGATAGCGTTCGCCAATAACATTTTACCATTTCACCATCGTTATTTTCACGAAAAAATGGCCACAATGCGCACCACACTGCCACTCGAAGAGGATATAAAGGTTCTTCTGCAATCACTCGAGGATCTTCACTTCCCCCAATCCTACAATTTTGCTTGTTCAGTTAACCTTTGAGGTAGAAATGAGCTTGGTCGAAATAATTGTATTGCAAAATTCTGCATTATTTCATAACTTCATCTATTAATTATAACTTTATCGATTATTTCTAACTTCATTTGGAGAACATTATTTTTAAAACATAACTGCCATGTATCTATTTTTTGACAAAATTTATTTATAATTAAAATTTTTGCAGCCCAAATCTGATTCGAGAAGTTCAAGTCAAGTAGAAATATTCACAGACCAACATTCGCAGATCAACATTCGCAAACCAACATTTGCAGATCAACATTCGCAGATCATATTCGCAGATCAACATTCGCAAATCGACATTCGCAGATAGAACATTGGCAGATTACGATTAAACAAATATACACAGTACGTCTACAAATTCGACGATGTTTTGCAAAAAAATGGGCCCGTTTTCAACAAAACCACGCCAATCCAAAATTCTAGCACAAATGAGGAAAAAGCTCCATGAACTCAACCAATTCCATTATGCAGTCCAGATTTGACATCATTATTCTTTCACATGTATCCATGAAATTGCTGAAATTTTGAAAATTGTTTTCTTTTAGTTGAAAAATGTTTTCTTTAGTCTATAATTGTTCAAACTTATTGATCACCTTAACATCAAAATTCATTAAGAGATGTTGTTTAATACAGAGAATAATTATTTAATTATCTAGCTATATTCCAGCCTTATCGAAATGGCATCGAAATACCAAATAAATCAGAATGCAGGAATAGTGTTTAATTTGAAAATGCTCTGGGTCCTTTCAGTCGAACACCGGATATTTTTCAATTAAAATATTCGAGTTGTTTGTCGGAAGCAAACAGACAACGAAACATAACCCTTGGCTTTGGCGTTCTGCCGCATCGAAAAAGCGACCAACGACGGAAATCGAGTCGAAAGAAAATATTTAATTAAAGGAAATAAAGAACATTTCTTATTCGTCGTTTACTTTCGTCGGCTTTTCACGGGACTTTAACAGTTTCCACCCAATCAACGGTGTAGGGTAGGGGAAATGGTACTGTGAAATAAAACACCAGTCCACTATTTGGGTCTCAAAATACTCCAACAACGATATATTTTTTCTTTTTTTGGGTTTTTGCCAATATCCTGCGTTCTAATATCCTTTAACACCTGGTCCAACTCTCTCCTTCTCAATCTTCCCCTTGCTCTTCTCTCCAATAGGATCAATTTTGTTATTCTTTTAATTATTTACGCGAGTGACATTCTGATTATGTGAACTCCCCATTCCAGTCAGGGCGAATGGTACTGTGAAATAAAATACCAGTCCACTGTTTGGGCCTCAAAGCACTCCAAGAAGTACTCGTTCATGTAGTGTTTCCAAAAAAAAAATTGAACTTCCGAAAGTCGAAGAACTATTAATCCCTCCCTCTCTCAGGATTACACTTGAAAAAGCTTTTAAATACTATTAATAAAGTGGACACATTCATCTTTTTCTAGTCATCGTTATATTATTTTATGTATACTGGCCTCTTTAGTTATGCTTTTCCATTTTTTTTCTGTCTCTGTCTCCACCTGATCCAACTTCTCTCCAGTGGGATCCATTTTGGTATTCTTTTAATTATTTGCGTGAATAACATTCTCATTATGTGACCTGGCCATTCCAGCCTTCCTACTTTTATGCAGAATTTTTATGGGTGATTTTTTAGTTCTTCCGAACTTTTAATAGGTGTCGCTGTCAAATAATCATGGCAATTATCATGGCATATCACATCTGGCAAATCATCATGGAACATTTAGGATCAGAGCAACGCTTGCAAATTGTTGAAATTTATTATGAAAATCAGTGTTCTGTGCGCCAAACTTATAGAGCAACTTGGTGAATTTTATAGTGCACATAATCGCCTAACCCAGCAATGTATTCGCCGAATTATAGATAAATTCTGAAGGCATTTTACGCTCGATATTAAAACAAAAACAATACAAAATACTGCGCGTTCCGGAAAAATATTGCGGCTGTTGTTGGCAGTATTGATGAATTTTCGGACACACTAAAAATCACTTTATATTTTGAAGAAGACAAAGAATTTTTCTAATTATTTTTTTTCCAGTATTTTTGTCTTTTGTTTATAGTGACTGATTCTAGTAATGACTGGTCTCGTCAATGTGGAATATTTATTAATTTTCGATTTTAGGTTTTTAGAATAGTTTTTTGTTCATGCCAAAGACTTGATTTCCCTTCAGTATTATTTTCATTATTCTTTCTTTTTCGTTTTCACCTATTGCTGTTTCTAAATAAGTAAACGTTGACTGACATTTCCTTTCCCACTCTCATGTATTTTGTTTTATCTTCATTGATCTTCAATCCGAACTCTATGACTTATCTGTCGAGTCGCTCTGCTGCCTTTATAACTTTTTTATTGAATTATTACAGCGAGGTCGTCTGCATAATGCCGAATAAATTTTTTTGTGTCAAAAACAATTTTTTGTGAAGTCATGTATGAATTTCCTAAACAAATCTTGACCCATGCCACTTTTCATTAAGCCGTTCAAACAATAAACCTTTTGACCACCCACCATGTAGTCCTAATTTAACACTTTTAATTTTATTTTATTACCAAATATCAAAAATAAATAAATTTTTACCTGCTGATCAGACCATTAAAACCCGATGTAAAGGATCACCAGATCACCATTTCTGAGTGATATAAATGCCTAGAAACTTATTCCATTAATTCTTAATTCTTCTTATTCCTCCAATTAATCTCCCTTCTGCAAAATATAAGATGCAATCAAATACAAAAAATTAAAAAAACATTTCAATATTTCTCTGAAAACTAAAAATGCAATGGATAATTTTTTAAGCATATACCTTTGAACTATGTCACTTATTTGATATTATTAATATTACAACACAATCGCTATTAGTGTAACTACTTTACTGCACTCCTTCATGAAACTCCCTACTTTTTTACGTAAAATATGTTTTATCATTCAAACAGTCTAATACTAAATAGAACAGGGACATAAGAACATTATAGTCCAATGAGTACCCATAATTCCATCAAACGACAATCGATCGTAGCAGCAAAAAACAACCGCTGAAAACGATAAACTGATAAAAAAATTAAATACAGCTGAACCAACAAGTTAGCCAGGTTAGCACTTGGGTAATATCGCACTAAAAAGAATAAATATTTATAGTTTGGTCAATTTGCATTATGTCAACTGATAGAAGGTATTTTTTACTGAGAGATTAACTCGGAAAAACTTTATCTGGCGCCAGTTTATATACCTAATAATAAAAAGATCGAGGAAATACTGGAAAGGATAAACGAAATTCAAGAGAAATTAAGTAATGTGAGAAGTTCCGTTGAAAAAATGGAAAGAAGCTAGAAAAAATCCAAAAACTGGAAATCGAAAGTCGTGAATTAAAAATGAGAATATATAGAGATTTTTGTCGAATGAAGAGGCCATCACATTCGTAAAGGGCTATTTTACAGAACAAGACTATCACTATAAGTCAACTACTATTTGGACGGATTAAAGAGATAGGAGCATCGCTGAGAGTCAAAATATTAATGTATACTTCATGTACATGGTGTGTAAATAAAGTAATTATAGTGATGACGTGGCGTTCGACTTGTCAACACTATTTCCTTCCTATTTGGAGGGGAGGCAGACTAACATCTCACTCGTCTTGAATACTCGTCTTTAATACAAGTTTGAACTTTCTAAAGTCACTTGATAGTTTCTGGAAAAAATGCTCCATTCTGAATGTGAGTAAAAATTTCGAGCCACGATGCTTTTTCAAGCAAGTTTTATTTCAGACTTGGGCACAATGCAACGAAAACATTAGCAAAACTTAGGGCTATGAAAACAGTTCTAGGACCCAGGTTTTCAGATGCTCTAAGGCATTCTAGAAAGGCCGAGAGAGTAGCGGAAGGCATGCAACTGCAAAAAGTGGTGAAGATGTCCACCGAATCCGGGATCTTGTGCGTTTTGATCGTCGGCTGACAGTCAAAATCATCGAGGAACCGTCGAATTTGGCTCATACAACCGTTGATCTGATTTTGAGCAATGATTTGGGGATGAAAATAATCTGCCCGAAAATAATTCCGAAAAATCTTTCGCAAGATCAGAAAGACAAGAGGGAAACATTTCTTAACTTTTTGGTTCGGATTGAAAATGACCCTCATTTTCTAAAACGCATAATTACTGACGACGAGTTTTGGATTTTAGACTAGGAGCCGGAAACATAGCGCCAAAGCCAGAAATGGCACACTCTAACCTCATCACAGCTAAAAAAAACTGCAATTCGCCTTGCCACGCAACGGTTTCAATAAACGATTTGTTGAACAAACAAAACAAACACAAACAAAGACTTCATAACACTCTTATTCATTACACTTCAGTCCTTGTGAATTTTTCCTGAGTTTAAAAATTCATCTCAAAAGAGACATTGGGGAACATTGAAAAGCACGTATACCAAACAGCTAAAGACGATTCAAATATCTGAGTTCCAGCACTGCTATAAAGAGTGGGAAAACCGTCTCCAACGCTGTGCGGCTTGGAAATGTAACTACTTTGGATAAGGTAGGAGACAATGTAGAATTGTATTTTTAATTGACTAAAAAAATATAATTACTTAATTTACAGATCTTGTAAATCTTCAGTTACAGATAACTACTTCATTTACAGATATAATAAGAAATTCCTTACTCAGGTTTATTTTATCGGCTTTTCACGGCTTTAACGAAACGAATAGTATGGAGTTTGGAAGGAGAAGTTTTAGGTTAAACTGGAAGTGGGAGGAGTGTCGCATCGCCTGTACATTAATTTATAAAACGAGATCAGGTCTTTGTTTCGTGAAAATCGCCAATTAATTCGAGGAACGGGATCAGAAGTAGGATCAGACAGAGTTAATACACTATACGAAATTCCAATATAGTTTTCCGCCGGGGCCGGATGAAGAACTCATAAAACACCTACAGGATTTAACGATTCTACTGCTCTGGAGCATTACAACGGTTCGTTTTATATACTGTTTCTTTTATAGATAAACGAAAGCCGAAGGGATTTTTGTATTGGAGTTTAATTCCTTACCGGACTAATGGAGTTGTCTAGGTAAAGAAACCACCTTAGTGAAATCCTTTAATATTAATATAATTCAATTCTGGACGCTATATTACTAAAATTATATAAAACGCAATTTTATAGAATTAGAAAAGAAATGGTTTACAAAAAACATAAATAATAATTTATTACAAATTACAACAAACTTCAACAGTTGAATCGTCAAAATTGTTTTCAATACCTTTATATTAAATTCAGAACTTTTTCAGAAATAAACTACACATACTAGGATAATTCAAAAGTTCGCGGAGCAACACCGATAGAGCAGTAGAACTATATAATCTACTACATTTTAAAGTTTTATCTTTCATATGAACATTCAAGTAAATCTGTCAATTTATTCGTACAAAAACAACAGCTTAAAGTAAACGTATCAGTGTTATTTTTTAAAATAGAAAATATTCCAAATCGTGCAGTAATTATATTCTTTGTAAAAAAAAAAGGTTTAAACGCAGTGGAAGTTCATAATGAAATGATAAATGTATTAAGGAGTATGCTCCTTTAAAAACAATGGTTTGTAAGTGGGCAGGTGAGTTTCAACGTGGTCGTAAAATCTTGAATGATAATCCTCATTCTGGACGTCCAATAAGTGCTACTACTGAACAAATAATTAATTCTCTACATGATATGGTTACGGATGATAGACAATTGACTTTGAGTGAAATTGCTCCATGCCATGTACATCTCAACTAGACGGGTGTTTCATATCTTGAGAAAGCAATTGGGGTTGAGAAAGCTATGTGTAAGACGAGTGTCGCATTTGTTAAATTCTGATCAAAAAAGACTTTGAGTAAAACTTTCTAACCAATATTTGGATCTTTTTAGAAAAAATATATATTTTAAACGTCGTTTTGTAACCATGGATGAGACTTGAATTTACCACTATGATTCTGAGCTGCGACAACAAACCGCAGAGTGAACTGAGCCCGGTTGTTTCGAAGTAGCCAAAGTGGTCAAAATCGACCAAAAAGGTTATGGCATCAATTGTTTGGGATGCAAAAGGTATTTTGTTAATTAATTATCGCCAAACTGGTAAAACAATAACAGGACAGTATTATTCAAACCTTTTGAATCAATTGGATACAAAAATTTGGGAGAAAAGACCTGGTTTAGCAAAAAAAAAAAATTCTTTCATTAAGACAATGCACCGGCTCTCAGAAGTGTTCTGCAATAGCCAAATTAAAGGAGTTACATCACAAATTGTGGGAGCATCCACCATATTTACCAGATCTGGCCCCCTCCGACTCCTCTGGCCCCCTCTGAAAAGATTTACCATTAAATACCAAATCACTTTTTAAAAACTTCTCGACCCGCGTTTCGCTAACCATGTTAGCTACATCAGGAGAAGATTGAACCTTAAATTAAACAATTAATTGATTTGTTCTTTACTTTGTGATAGGGATTACCCTTTTTCTTCATTTTCGGTGCTAAAAAAGTTGATTACTAAATTTAAACATGGACGTACTTCCATTGAAGATGATGAAGGCTCGGGACGCTCAGAAATCGCTACGCCCGACAAAATCATCACGAAAATCCACTAAAAGTACGTGAGTTGACTTTGAAAACATTTAGGTAGACCGTCTCTACTACATTTTATATGATGTATTAGGTGCGAAAAAACTTCCCGCCCGAAGGGTGCTGCTTTTGGTAACAATCGACCAAAGAATTAGAATGAATGCTCTCCAAGAGTGTTTAGACTTAAAACGCGACTCTGCTAAGTTTCTTCTACATTTTATAACAATATGTGAAATATAGATTTACTATTACATACCAGAGATGAACCAGCAATCCAAAAACTCCGCTAAATTTATTCTACGTTTAAAACAATATATGAAATATAGATTCACTATTACATACCAGAGATGATTCAGCAGTCCAAACAATGGGAGAGAGTAGGTGAAAGTGCACGAAAAAACCAAAAATGGTTTCATCTACAGGAAAGTTCATGGTTACAGTTATCTAGCTTGCTCATTGTGCGGTGCTCATAGACTACACGAAAAAAGATAGGAGAGTTCACTACTCGACCAAGGTTGCCATTCAGCTTGAACATTGAGGCTAAAAGTCCAGGACTAGACAAAACGAAAGTGCTCTTTCACCACGATAATATCCCTACACATATGTCTCAGTTTTGCTGTAAAACTTCATATCATACACTTCAAAGTCCTTCCACAGGCACCCCCCCTATTCACCTGTGTTAGCTCACATGAATTACTTTTCCTTCCCAAACCTAAAGAAGTGGCTCACTGGACAAATATTTACTTCAAATAATGAGGCCAGATCTAGGACAATCGCTTATTTACACCCCACTTTTGTAATACGCTTTAAAGAACTATCCATATATAATAAAATTGGTCCTGATTTTTGTTTCCGTGATTAAAAATGAAATGTTTTCAGTACATTAGGCTAGTTAGAATGAACTAGCCCAATAGTTTTTAATATAATTCTTTGTTGGAGAAAATTTTCGATCAGTTGAATACTGATCAGTTGATAATGATACAATCAACTATATACTGGGGTTGCTATTTATGTATCCGGAATAATAAATAAAACAAATATTTATCATCGAAAATGGTTTTATTGTTTTTCATAATATTCTCCGCGATGATCGATACGCTTTTGTATACGTTTGAACCAATTTTTATAGTACTTTTTGCATTCCGATTGAGATATCTCCAAAACATGCATTTTGAATCAGCCGCTTCTTCTAGCATCGAAAATCGTTAACCACGTTTATTTTTTTACTTACGGGAACAAAAAGAAATCATTGGGTGCGAAATCAGGATGGTTCACCGGATGACCCATCAATTCGATGTTTTGACCGTCAAATATTGAGTTGTTCAGTCCTATGATTGAGAGCTCGCGTTATCATGGTGAAGAATAATCCTGCGTCAATGGTTGCTTTATCTTATTTCTTAGAAGACTTCTGCCAAACAAATGGTTGTGTACTATTCAGAATCGTAGATAAATTGGCATGGGCATCAATAGGCACCATTTGCTTCGATGTGCTTCTTGCGCGAACAAATTTTGTTGGGTTTGACTCATTTTGAAAGACCCATACCATACAGTCGATCGCTGTTTCTTTTTGGACTCATACGCATTGATCCAAAATTCGTCACCTGTGTCGATGTTATACTCGGTTTTTGATGCACCACAAATGTGTTTTTGGAGCATTTCTTGCCAGACCATGATTGAATTCACTAAATCAGTGATATACCAGTAATAACCAATGATATAAGTCGAAGTGAGTTGATCGATGCACTGTTATTGAGATAGTCCACGTCGAAAGTTATCGTAAATCATCGTACGAAAATTCTCACGAGTTAATTCCATATTTTGACTAATATGATATTTTCAAGTCACTAAACAACGCAAATATCGTCTATATGACTATCATTCTGAGTACGTATACAGTCAACAATGTCACACTTTACGATGTAAATGTCAGATGGCGCCTAGCAACGCCATTTTTGCCAATTCCGGATACATAAATAGCAACCTTCTTACTTTTTAGCGAGAATATGTTATAGCAGTGTCGTGCACGAGCTTTTTCGAAAAAAGTCGTGAAACAGCCGTTATATTTCATTCCATACATAATATTGTTATTAACCGTCAAGAGAAGCACTGGATAAGGGATACCCAGGGGTGAATTAAAAGTGTTTTTCCTTTATAAATGGTTACGTTGAGGGGATGACTTGGAGTGGGGGAAAAAATTTACTATCCCCCATTACAGATCCCCACCCATAGCCATCTTAAGATGTGAATACTAACAAAAATTTAAACGACCGTAGTCAGTCTATGGGTATATACCACCCAGTGCTATTGTTGTGTCAGTATTTTGTCAATAAATAAAAACCGTTAAATAACCTTTTTGCACAAATAATGTGTTTTTTTTTCGATCTTGACACAGTTTGTGCTAACTAAATCATAAATATTAATTTTCTATAGTATTTTTATTGAAAACTTGATTTATCGGTTTCTTTCATTTTCTGTTTAGCTCAAAATAAACACGCGTTCTCGTACTCGCTGTGCGTCTGAAGTAGAAGCGTTGTATGGGGCAGCTGATATTTTCGACGACAAAAAGAGTGAAATCGGTTTTTGAAGATCATCATACCAGTGAACTTAGTAAAATAGTAAAATAGTAAATGGGATAGTAAAATTTTAGTATCCCCCATTACAGATCCCCAACCATAGCCATCTGAAGATGTGAATACTAACAAAAATTTAAGCGACCGTAGTCAGTCTATGGGTATAATCCCAACAACAACCCAGTGCTATTGTTGTGTCAGTGTTTTGTCAATAAATAAAAACCGTTAAATAACCTTTTTGCACAAATAGTGTGTTTTTTTTCGATCTTGACACAGTTTGTGCTAACTAAATCATAAATATTAATTTTCTATAGTATTTTTATTGAAAACTTTATTAATCGGTTTCTTTCATTTTCTATTTAGCTCAAAATGAACACGCGTTCTCGTTCTCGCTGAGCGTCTGAAGTAGAAGCGTTGTATGGGGCAGCTGATATTTTCGACGACAAAAAGATTGAAATCGGTTTTTGAAGATCATCATACCAGTGAACTTTACCTACCTAAATAAATATATTTTTAAAATAAAGCTAAATTATGTAATAAGTATCTCAAAGACATTAAGTCCTCTTTTAAATGCCGTTGGAAGAAAGTTTTTATCTGTTAATTTTGCCTAGATATGAGTTTGAGTAATAACTCATTTTAACATTTGTTTTTTTGCTGATTTTTTCAATGACATTAGGAATAGTATTATTTTTTGGAACATTCTATAGATATAGTCTTTTTCTATACTGTATGAGGTTTAAATTAAAAAAAAAAAATTGGACAATTTAATCGAAAAATGTTATAGTCAAAGGCATGTGGGTATGGCATACCCATGTGCTCCTCGGAAACCACTGACGCACAGAATCGAGAAGCACAGAAGTGCTTCTCTTGAGGGTTAAATTTTTGTAATGTTATTAACAGGACAACTACCATTTCACAACAAAAGTTAGATTTTTTATACTACCCACATTTAAATTCTCTAATTGACAATATTTTATAAACGTTAAGGTTTCGTTACCAAAGTTGAAAAATTCTAACTAATCAGAATATTTCCCACTATATTTTAATAATAAAAATAATATTGATTTTATAATTAGACATGAATAGTAATAAAAATAATAAAGCTGAAATATCGTTTATTTCTTTTACGTTATTTTTACCAAAGAAACATCAATTCTCCGACTCGTATTTTACCTTATTTATCCACGAAACATATTACCCGATCGATCCGAACTGTAACAGGTTTGTTTGAGCAAAACCGATAATGGAAGTGCAAACAAAAAGGGCTGGGAATTAAAATTATGGATGAAGTATATCAGCCCAAGTTTGTAGAGTCTATTAATTTTGAAGGGTTGTCAAACAACATGTCGAAATTATGTGTGTTCTTTTGAAATTATTACGAGGCGTTTCTTTAGCAGTCGATTACATCACTGACGCTCTACAGATATTAATAGCTTTTGTATGTTTTAGGAGTTATTTCGCAGCGACAAATAATGGCGGCTGAGTATTATTAAATAAATTATTGAGCATTTTGTTGCGACAAAGGAACTAAGTGATAGTAATCTTTGTATTAAACACATACAGATTGATTTATCACAATAAACATTAATTGATAAAAGCTGATACAATAATCGTTAAATAAACATAATGAGTTACAAGACCTTGAACAAGAATAATCAATACAATTCGTAAGGGATTGCGCTCCATGAGAATCGTGAAGTTTTTTTTTATCTTATATTTCACATTGTGTAATGAGCTATTTCAATTTTAATCAGGTTACTCTTAATTAGCGTTTTTTGCATTTTTCAAGCTGATTTTTTTATTTATTAAGAAAACATTATTATTAATTCTGCTTTGAAAATGGTAGCCATTTGACGGCAATTTCAGTACTATCATTACCAACCTTACCTCAGTACTACCATTATCAATCCTTAGTTTTTCCAGTATTGCTAAATCTCGCTGAAACATGGACCATTAAAAACAGAACCTCAAGCTCATTGATTCTTTTGAACTTGTGCTCGAGGCGAGTCCTTTGAATTCAGTGGACTGCCAAACGAACAAACGCATCCGTTATTTAAAAAATAAACCCACAAGGACGTCCCAAATTATTCATAAACGAATACTAAATTTTTTTGGCCCTATTAAACGCAGGGATGGCAATAACGTAACGCGGCAGATCGTCTAAAAGATGAACAGAGAAAATTAAAGACCAATATATAATCAAGAAGTCCAGAAAAAGAGAACGCTGGCACGAAGTGGACCGGAAAGTACTCAAATGGAATGAGTTTCTATAAGTCACGATTCTTCTGTAAAAACCAATACGAAGAAGACGAGAGATAGCATCTTTAGCTCAACAGCCCTCTGTGGATATCGGCTATCGCAATTTTCTTCTTCCATCTGGGCCTATTAGGTGTTACGGTTTTCCAATTTGGTAAACCAATGTTTTGTAGTATCGCACTTGACTCTGTTCTCCCATCTGAACCTAAGGTTTCTACCATCTGGTTTCATAAACCATTTTCTGCTAGGTATTTATTAACATCCATTCTGATGTCATACCCCACCCATCTGAACCGATGAGCTTGACACAACATCTATTCTTCCAAAGCGGGCATAGAAGTCGTATACTTCGTCGTTGTGGCGGTGTCTTCACACTCATTGACCTTTCTCAAATATGGCTCTTAGCAACTTTCTCTTGAAGATTGAGAATAGATTTGCATCGGCATTAGTTAGCAGCCATGTTTCTGAGGCGCATGTGATTCCTAAGTTGAGACAGCGTATAAAACTTAATAAAACAAACATTTTTCAAAAAACTCAAAGATAAACAACATTCATTACGGTCATGCGCCTTGGACTTAAAGAAAAGGTTCAAAGTGGTTGCCGTTCTTTTCCACGCAAAGTTAGGCTCGACGTACCCAAGAGTCGGAGCATGTGCGTAATAGTGATAATGATCTTTCCCTAATAGTCTCACCACCCTGTTTTATGCAATCAATAACTTCTTCCCTTGTATTAACAGGCGTTTAAAAAATTCTGCTTTTCATGTAACCCCATAAAAAGAAATCACAAGAGTTAAGATCTGGTGACCTAGCCGGCCACACAAGTGACCCTCTGCGACCTACTCGTTTATTACTAAAAGTTATGTTCAAGAACGATCACACTTCATGCCTAAAATGGGCTGGTGCTCCATCGTGTAAAATAGAAGACCGGGAAGATGGTTTTGTAAAAATCCGATATAGTTTTCGCTCATTAAACGATCCGGCATGATAAAAGATCCAACAAGAATACCGTTTTAAAATTACCGCCCAGACATTGGCCGAAAATATATGTAAAAATGTGTTTGCCTAAAAGCATGATGATTAACAACTGACCAAAAATGAGTATTGCAGGAATTGCGAATTCCATTTCGGGTAAAGAAAGCCTCGTCCATAACCAAAATGTTTTGTGGTAAAGTTTTGATTCGTCTCATGTTGGTGTAAGAACCACTCGCAGAAATGAATTCTGTTAGGGTGATCTTTTGGCTTTAAGGCTTGAAGTCGTTGTACATGAAATGGGTACAACTGATATTTCCACAATATTGTAAAAACTTTTTTTTGTTCGGTTCAATTTGCGTGTTATTTCTTGAGTACGTGTTGTTGGGTCTTCCTCGATAAGATTCAAAATTTGTTCCTCCCGCTCCACGCTTTTTCCACGTGCCCTTCATGATGTTCTCTCAACAATCACCAACCAAATCACCAATGTATCTGGCTGTAAATAACTCTTTGCACGACCCGAATAAATGATTTTGGCAATAGGCGAACCCAAAAAGGAAAACGTTCAACGTATAGCTGAGATGCAACATTGACACTTTGAAGGCACTCTTCAAAAATTAACAGCATGTCAACTAATTCACTATTGTCAATCACTTGGGCTATTTTATATTTCCAAAAATCATAGTTATTCTTTAAAGGTTCTGGCGCAAAATCCGAACCTCTTGGTTCACAACAACGTGCGGTCTTTTTTGGTTAGCGTTCCCGTCGATGGATGGCAACATGTGAAGTTAACTGAAAATTAGTGGTTAGGTTTCCTACCAATAGATGGCATCATATGAAATTAGCTGTAAATTAATGACTTGCTTTCCCACCGCAAGACTGTCTTCTATTCGTTTTGAATTTGTGAGCCATCGGTCAAATTTGTTTACATTATTTTAAGGGCCTAGCTTGGATTTTTAATAAATTTATGGACATAAAGGCTTTAGCCTCTTAATTGTAGAAATCTTTTTAAAAATGGTATTACAAAAAAATGTTTATTTTATCGGGGTTTATACGCTGTTAAAAATGGTCTCAATTTAGGAATATAGACATTTTTAAAACAAAGCCGGAAAAAATTCTTCAGTATACAACACCATACGTGAATGAGCCATCATCCAAAAACTTTTCATATTGGAATTTGGAATAAGCTTGCATATTCCACACTGCATATTTCCATTTCGAGTTCTATATTTGTTTATCCGTAAAATACAAAGTACATATTCATTCATCCAAATGTATGTCATCTCCTTCAAAGTAATCCCTCGCATTGCAATATACTTTTTCCTGTGTGTTTTTCCTGTCTTGGAAACAGTGGACTTCTGAATATTTTCATTAAAGCAGCCAACGAACTGTCTCTTTAATGGCTTCTATAGATTCAAATTGGTGTCGAAGTGGTTTCTTTAATCGAGAAAACAGGAAAATGGTCCACAAGGTACCACATCTGATGAATATGGCGCCTGTGGAATGGTACTTATTTCATGTTTAGCGAAAATTTGATTACCGATATGATATTGATTGATACAAGTAACGTAATGAAAAAACCATTTGCCACAAATCTGGACATTTTTTTCGAATGGACACAAAGGACACAAATAACACAAATTGATTTGTGTTATTTGTGAAGTTTGAAGGAACTTTTTAAGAGGAATATCATGGTAATCAAAGGCAACAGTTTTGAGATGGTTTTTTCGGCTTTGGTTTATCTTTAGATTCACGCCTCATCACCGGTAATTATATGTTTCAGATCATCATTTAAACATCTCTTCAGTAACTCCAACACGACGAGGTTTTTCAAAAATAAAGGTACACGAAACAAGAGTAAAATGTTCTTCAAAATTGGAATTTGAATCAAATTGATGTTACTGATGTTCCAGTGTCTACAATGTTTTTAATACCTAATCGGTGATTACTTGGTAAGATCCTTGATGTTGGTGATACATCCTTGATATTTTCTTCTTTGATTGATATGGAAGTTCATCCTCATCGGGGTTTATCTTCAACTGTTTTTCTACCATGACTAAAATCCTTGTAACAGTTATAAACATTTTATTTTATAACTTTATACAACTTCATTGCATTAACATTTTCTAATATCGCCAGACAATATTTACTGTACATTCTTTATCCAATAGAATTCCATCCGCTTTAAAACATCACCGACAAAATTTTTTTACAATTATTAAAGTCACTATAATTTTTAATTTATCAAGGGAAACGTCCGTCTATATTATATCAAGGTTGAAAACCTTACATTTAACCATTTAGTTGGTTTCATAATTTGTTTTGTTTCTTAAAACGTGTTAATTCGGCATAAGATCGCATGATGGCATATCAATGGCAGCTCATGAGGGAGGAGCTCATTGGGAGAGCTCATTGGGGCGCCGACCCTCCAGCATTTATCACAGTAAACAATTTTTCATAGCAAAACACTATATTTTATTTTCGTTTCGTAAGTAGTAACAATACAAAATTTTAATATTTTTCTGATTCACCTCCTGTATAAGATTTAAATAGCACGAAAAGTTAAAAGGAGGAAGGGGAAAACAAAAAAAAATTGGCAGCACTATTTTCTTCTACGCCCTCCCACTTTAAAAACCCACGAAAGGCCACTGTGGCATATTCAATATTGTAGGTTAGAATATGATGTTTAGTTGCGATTTTTAATCAGCTGTTATAACTATCAAGGTAATTTCCAATATCAGTTTTATATTAGTAGTTATTGATGATTAAAATACAGTTATTTAAGTCGGGCAGTGTATGGCTGTAATAGTCGGATTGAAAAGGATAATATTTAATTTCACAGCTAAGAAACAAATCTAGTCCTGTAAGCTCTAACTGCAATTTGAATTATCTTTGTAATTGATTTCTATTTTGGATTTTTGTGACATGAATTAAACAAGTTCACCTATTATATAGTTCCTATAGACTCGTAAACATGCTAAAATGTCTAATAAAATTAAATAGATAAAAAACGTTTGTTTTAAGACATGTACATTGAGGTTATGGTTAAATGTTTGACAAATACATTGAAAATTAATTAAGTACATTATTACCCACCAACTATTATGAATAACTGAATAGCTCTTAAAATATCTAATTTTATCAAGATGAAATAATCCAGAACTTAAAATATAAACAAATCTATAAACGTCAACGTCAAGTTTATCAAGAACGTCAAGAATGTCAAGCTCAAACGTTATCAAATTAAATCCTGTGTTCATAAACGAATTAAATAACCGATCTCTGGACTTCTTGACTTAGCAAGACCCACTTTATTTTCTTTTGTGTGTGTGTATGTATATTTTAATATGTTTCTTTATGTTTCTAAATCATTCCGGGTGTCGATCCGCTGATTCTGTGAAGAGTCACTACGTTTCGCCAAAATATCATTTGGCATTTTCAAGTGTTGTCCGCTTCGACTGAAGAGTCCAACTGACGAAGCGGACAACACTTGAAAATGCCAGATGAGATTTTGGCGAAACGTCGTGACTCTTCACAGAATCAACGGGTTGACACCCGGAATGATTTGGGAACATATTCTACCATCTATATATATATATATATATATATATATATATATATATATATATATATATATATATATATATATATATATATATATATATATATATATATATATATATATATATATATATATATATATATATATATATATATATATATATATATATATATATATATATATATATATATATATATATATATATATATATATATATATATATATATGTATATAAAATGCAGAAGGAGCTAGCAACAAGGAAAAGAATACCGGTAGAGTCGTATTGTACTGGAAAAGTATTAATTTTGAATGTTTACAGAGAAAGCCAGATTTGTTTACGCCAAGTAGTTAAAAAATACCCCCCAGTTAAAATATTCAGTGGTTTTACTGGAAGAAGACTAAAAAGATTATTTAGAAGAAAAAGCTTTAAAAAATATAATTTTAATTTTGTTGGTTATATTGTATCTTATTATACTAAACTTTAACCTGCATTATACTTCTTTCTCTTTATGAGTTTTAATAAAAAGGTCTTAAGAAAGCGACAGCTGTTGAGAAGGGTAAGAAGTGTCTTCATAAAAAATAATATATACCTGAGAAATATTAAAACTGTTTTCTGGCTTATATAAAAGAAAAAAAACTTAAATGATGGCTTCTTTGAGATCACTAAAAATTTACGTCCAAAATAAACTGTCAGTATGCGTGATAAAAAGGGGAGCCGTTTTTTCCAGTGTTGTGCTAAAACCTGCCTGAGATATTGTCGCATAAAAAGCGTTAAATTCGCAATTTAATAAGGGCACAGCACTGTCGTTCTATTATGTAGTTAGGGCGGACTGCTATTTTAGGTTAAAACAAATAAAACAGCGGGAAAATAAAACATTCAGGCTGGTTAAGAGCCTACAAAATGCTTATAGAATTTGTATCTTGTTTTATAAAGATTACAGACTGACCCCCTGCCCTTTTTTATTTTTTTTTTAATAACAATTATTTTTTACGGCAAAATTAACATGAAACTTGGTATTTTTAAAATTTAATAATAAGGCGTTTTGTTTGATGAACCTTTTGTTTTTAATATTTTATGTAGGTTTTATTTGAACAGCTTTTTTTTCGCAGCTCCCCTCGCAATCCTGAATCAATTAAGTACATATAATTGAAAAATTTTGTTAAGAAAGGACAATATATATTTTTAAAACATATTCCTACGTTATTAAAAATGGTGTATCATTTTTTCAAAAAAAAAGATATATATATATATATATATATATATATATATATATATATATATATATATATATATATATATATATATATATATAGAGAGAGAGAGAGAGAGAGAGAGAGAGAGAGACAGAGAGAGAGAGTTTTTTTACTTCTTTGGACTGCGTCCAACGAGACAACGGAAGTCAGGAGTTATACACCCCCGACCGTTGGGTTTCACAATCTCATGTGGAACTCACAACAACCTGCGTCTCCGCCATAATGAGCAATGATTAGTTTATAAGCCATCCGACGAGAAGTCGGCGAAAATATGGGTTGTTTGATTGTGGAGAGGGATTCCCTATTCTTGGTGAGAGCATATGCACATCTAGAGAGCATATCTTGATCTTGACTTTCCTCCTATGGTACCTTCCGGTTTTTTTCAGATCAGTCATCACCGCCCGTCATCAGTTGGGCTTGAGCTGAACGTTCCAGAACCTTAATTCCTTTACTGGCTTTCGAATGTTTAATGACCTCCTGACCTGCCTCCTATGCTAATTTCCCGATTTTTGTTTTAATTCAATCCTTCTGCATTCTAAAAATTTCACAATTTCTATGATATCTGGTTCCTTAAATAGCTCTGTCAACGCCTTATTGGTTCATCTCCTATCTGTCTTCAGACCTTTTACCACCAAATATTTTTCTTAGTACCTTCTCTTCTCTTAGACTTAATTATCCATTCAATCAAGTGAAGGCTTCAGTTTCCTGCCATTGTCCTCCCTTCTATTTCCTTCTTTACGCTTGATTTAGTAGGAAATATTGTATCCAGATATCTGAAATGTTCCACTTATTCAAACTTATAATACAACATATAATAACATATATAACAATATAAGTAAAATGCGAACGTGCCACCTTAATCACACCGGTAAACAATCGTAATCAATTAGAAAAAACGAAATGAAAAGTTAAGCTCAAACCAAGGGTTGATAGCCCCGAGGTTTGTTTTGAAGGAGCAAAAGAAACAGTAAATATTGAAAACCACAAGATTCGTACAATCAGAGAAGCCGTAGAAATAGAAGAAAGGGGTGAGCTAAACACGAGAAATGACGTTCGCAATATTTCAAAGGTGTAGAAATCGATGCATTCTGCGCAGTCGCCGCCCTATAAGAGCAAACGCAACGATCCGTGCACCTCAGTTGGACTCTTCACTCGAAGCGAACAACACTTGAGAATGTCAAATGAGATTTTGCCAGAAACGTCGTGATCCCTCAAAGAATGAATGGATCGATACCCGGAATGATTTAGCAACATTATCTACCTTCAATGAAATATTGGACAAAACAGTTTCTTTACCCAACTACTGGTACTTCCTTCATAACGACCAGCGAACTCTCTTGAATGATTCCTATAGACTCAAAACAGCATCTACGAAGTGATTTTTTCCGATTTTCGAAACAGTTTTTATTCTTGAGTTTTGTTATTTCCTTCAGAGCGGCCAGCGAACTACCTTGAATGGCTTTTATGGACTCAAAGCGTCTATGAAGTGGGTTCTTCAATCAAAGGAGCAGAAAAAAGTATCACGATGTCATATCTGGTGGATATAGTGCTTGTGGAATGGTATTTGTTTCATTTTTTGATAGAAATTGACGAGTAATTATTACGGTGTGCGATGGTGCTTTATAATAATGCAAAAACCATGAATTATTTTACCACAAATATGGAATGTTTTCGAATAGAGTAATAAGATGACGAGGCTATCACTCAGTAGAAGATTTTTAATTTTAATAATGTTTCTTCCCGAGCGAGGTTCATCTTCAGCTGATTCTCTACCATCACTAAAGTCTTTGTTTTCACCTAACTTTATCCCTGTAACATTTTTTTACATATTTAATACGTCAGCACTAGAAATTTCGTTTTTATACAAAAATTGAATGCAAATTCATTGGTCGAAAAATGTATCTGTTTTATTGTTTTTAACAATTATAAAAGACACTATAACTTCTAACTTACAAACGAAATGACATGAAGTCTCTACCAGATCTTAAAGGTTTGACATTTACAGATCTTAGCAAATAGAACATTAACATACAGTCCTCTTGTTCTGTTCGTGTCTAGGAGCATTAGGCCTCATATTGAATATTAACTTTTCAGAATCATGTAGAGGAAATTTTAAGAGGAATTTTTATTCTGGATAGTATACCATTTTTTGTAAAACTCAGAAATTATTTAAGACTAGTATACCTCAGACTGCTGAGACGAACACGAGAAATCTAAATTAAAATTACCCATAAGTTAACACTTCGTAGAAGTACTAGAATTATAATGTGTAATCGTTTACGCATTATATTATAAGAATCAGCAACATTTTTCTAATAAAAAAGCATCTGTACAAGTTTTTGTTACATTTATGGACTTTTTTATTAAAAAATCAAAATACAGGTTAGACTTATTAGACTAATTATTTATCTAATCTAATTCTTTTTCGAATAAATATATACTAATCGATGGGTCTTTCTCTTTCCTTGCAGGTTGTGCTTTTGTGAAATACAGTTCACATCAAGAGGCACAAGCAGCCATTAATAGCTTGCACGGTAGCCAAACTATGCCGGTAAGTTTTAAATTTAGATTAATTAAACCACTAGAAAGCTCAGCTGTTTTTTATAGACCCATATTTAACGTTAATTGAAACCAGGAACTTTATGTTTTCCTGAAGATTATCAGTAACCAATTAGAAATTGTTAAATATGCCACATGCGTGGATAATACTTTGTTTTTTTTTCTTATAAATGTATTAAATGTGAAATATTGTAATATGAAGGGTAAATATTTTAGTAAAAAATGGTTTAGAGTGCCAAATTTAAACTGACAATGAAACAAAAACTATTCGACACGATTGCAAACCAATTCTTTTATTGGAAACTTTGGTGTGAAGCACTAAACTCAAGGAGATTTACCACTAAACACCAAATCACTTTTTTAACTTCTCAAGGCACCTCATCAGAGATGAGAGGGTTAACTTCAAGAGATGATGCAATCGAGAGATTGAATCATATCCTTATAATGCTATCTAGAGAATTGAATTATTTTCTGATTATGCTAACATGGTTAGTGAAACACGCGTCGAGAAATTAAAAATGTGATTGGGAATTTAGTGGTATTTTTTTTAGTTTAGTACTATTAATATAATTAATTAATTATCTAATATTAATTATTTAATATAATTAATTATCAAAAAAAAGAACGATATGAAATTAGCAACCGGTAGATTTCTTATCAATTTTACTGACACTACATTATTGTTAGATACACATCGACAAAGTATACGAATCCGTGTTGAAAAAAAAGAAGAAAGAAAAAGCATCCCTTAAAGTATTCTATAAAAAGGTGTTAAGCCAGAGGGCACAAAGAAAAATCAGCATAAATTACATCTTTATATGCTTTTTAAGATTATAATCAGACTTTCTGAAGAAGTTTAAAAACTTTCCCTCTTTATTTTCATTTGCCGCTGCGAAAGAGCGAGAAAGTTTACCTAAAGGCAAGGCCTTGTCGCATACATTATCTACAAATTATCGCCTTATTTCTGTTCAAAAATATGGGGAGTACTCACAAATTGATTTCTCGACATAACCATAAACTCCATAATATATCGTATTAATATTCTAAATAGAAAATAAGAATAAGTTGTGAGGGGATTGTTTCAAGACTTGATTTTCAAGAAGTTTGTGCATTGAACGCTAATTTTGCTTTCGGTCATTTCCTCGGAATAAAATAAATATTATTAGATCTAAGTCAGATTATGGCAGTATAACATTTGATATGGTTGCATATCTGCACTAATTGAATGTAATTTAAAACACATTTTGAAGACTCATAACTGACCTAATTCATAATCTGTGGTCATTCCTAGTTATCAGAGATTTGGAAACTTTATTTATAGAAAGGAATTATCTATTTTTAAATATTCTAGTATTCTTTATCACAGATCTTTTATTCCCGGATATTAGTCACTAGAATTTTACTATAAATCAATGCTCCAGGTCAAAATATGTTGACTCTTCTACCCATATCGATCTTTTTCTCCTGATCTTATATACTGCTAAAACCAAAAAACAACCATTGATTTTTTAGGATGATCCGACCGTTTCTGATATCTGGCAGAAATTTCAGATCATATCGCTTGTTAAATTAGGCAATAGTGTATTTTATAACTGTAATCTAAACATTTTTTGTCAGCATTTTTTTTAAGGAAAAAAATATCAGAGAAAGAATTTGTTCAATAAAGTAGAAATAATAAAAGTGTACTAGTAGTACAAGGACAATAAGTGATGGTAGGAAAGCGATGATTGAAAATGAAAATGAAACTCAGTTAGTAAGACCTTCCACATCAACCAATGAAGAAAACATTATCAAAATAAAGAATATTGTATTGAGTAATCTCCAATTAAGGATTTGAGACAAAACGTTCAGATTTACGGCAATACTATACATGGTTTTTGTATCATGATAACGGACGATGGCACACTGCAATAATTATTCATCAATTTTTCTCTAAAAATCAAACAAATACCGTTCCATAAGCACCATAATCACCAGATATGGCACTGTGTGACTTTTTCTTGTATTGCAATGAGAGAAAATTTCTTTGCAAGAAGCAAAATAAATTTGAATAAATAAATACTTTGTGTTTTATTTACAAAGTCACTTTACTTATTTGTACATTATTATTAATGTGCTCTACAGGCCATGGAGGCTTATTTATTTTTAAATACATATTACATAAACTTTCGCAATTATTTAATTACAATTCTTCTTTATTCTTCTGAATTTGTTGCTCTGATCCTCCAGTTTCCAATTCCAATGACTTTCAAATCCTCTTGTACTTGCCCCATCTATCTTTTTTGTGGTTTCTCTTTTCTTTTTTTTACCATTGATTTTCTGTACAGAATGTTTATCATTTTTTCCCCTTCTGATCTTTTTATGTGACCTAACGCCTAATTCTTTATACTCTATATGGATAATCGAGGTTCTCTATATAATTCTTCTATTTCTTTGTTTGTTTTTCTTTTCCAATCAATCCTCTTCTGTTCCCACATAAACCAACCATCCCCCCCGTAAGTAGATCTTCAGTATCTGTCTCTCCCACCTGTCCAATAGGTCCCCTCAAATTGTTTTAACACATCAGTCAATAAGTCCCCAGTCTATATAGATGCCGTCACTTACGAAAATTTCTTACGTGTGGCCGATTGTGCCAACCTTCAAACGTCAGGTGTCAACCTTTTATCACAATTTACCTACTAGTTTCTGAGTTGATGTGCTTTAAGTGAAACTACTTTTGTTATTTTGGAAACATTAAAAAAAAGAATTTCGTGGGTTGATTAAGCATTGTTTTTTAATAGAGAAAAATACCGTTGGCTTGATAAACTTAACCCGGACTCTGCCCAAGGAACATCAACCATAATTGATTGATATGATGAATTCAAACATGGCCGTACAAGCACCGATAATGGTCTGAACGTCCAAATGAGGACGTTACACCAGACAATATCAGAAAAAATCACAAAATTATTTTGTGAAACCGTATAGTAAAAGTGCAGGAGATAGCTGATATCATGAAGATATCAAAAGGAAATGTTTACACCATTTTGTATGAATATTTGAGAATGCGTAAATTGCTATCGAAATGGGTACCGCGTTTGCTCACAGCGGACCAAAAAAACAACGTATTGATGATTCTGAGCAATTATTAGAGCTGTTTAAGTGAAATAAAAATGAAACATGGATCCATTACTACACTCCGGAGTCAAATCGGCAGGCGGCTGCTGAGGATATTACTTCTCGAGGTTCCTAGGATTGATTTGATGTCCTACCGTAAAGGCCAGATAACGAGGAGCTACCGATTATAACCTTATATATTTTACTTCTGTCTCAGATTTGATTTATGTCAAACTTACAGCTCAGGACCTCATCGCATATGTATTGGAATTATCTTGACAGACCTAACAATTTAAGAATCATCTCTTAGTCTTTGTCCGATGGCATGATATTGGTTAAATAAATGAAACTCATAATTGGCCATTAATCCTTTCTCCCATAAGTTTCTCCTTAAACGAGATCTATCCTCCTCATTGTGTTTTTTGTGATAAAGTTTTAACGGTTAGACACAGTTCCTGTTATCTTCATTGGACACCTGTCAGAACACCTTTTGACAAAAAACTTTTGTCATTTGACCCATGTTGTGGCAATATTTGTCACTAAATGTATTCCGTCTGTTGAGATTTTATTTATTCTAGCTTATTTTTATAATTCATATGTATTTTTACATTTCATAAACCATTGAAACTCACATATTTTGAATTTTATGTTTTATATTCTGTTATATCTGTTAAAATGTGTACGTTCCATTACAGTTGAGTTTACAGATTGTTTCTACTTCAGTACTTGAGCTTAAGCTTTCTTATCATTTCCTCTATTGATGCAACTAAGTTTGTTATATACTGTATATTTTATATATGTATATAATGTATATTTTGTACATTTCCTCTTATTAATTATCGATGTGTTATTATTATTGGTTAGACTTCTAGATCACTAATATTTAACTAAAAAAAAGATTTTTTATTTATATCTATCTATTTATAGGTAGCGAATATCTAATGGAATTTTTTTTAATAAACAAACTAAGATTTATATCTATATTTCCATTATATTTCAAACTTGTATGTATTACAAGTGTTTCGACACACAGTGCCTTTTTTAAATACGAACTACAATATATAAAACTCCAATTTAATATAATCCATATTTGAAAAAGGCACTGTGTGTACTGTCATATAATCTTGACATCGGTGCTACTATTAAAATAAATGTCCCTTTTACTTTTGTGGTTTGTCAGCATTTACCAACAAGAACAAATTCATCAAGTGATGGATATTACTTTAATTATTTTATGTTTATTTGTTTTTCTTGTTATAATGACAATAATATTCAGCTTATATTGTATCACACCTGACTTATAAATTACCGTGTGATTTTTCGCTATTCTATCGGCCAAAATTACTACTTTAAAGATACCAGTAATAATAGTAATAGTAATAAATAATTGAAGGGCACATCTACACAAAGCCCGAGTAAAAGATGTATAGAAATATTGTTTTCATAATATTCTTAGAGTGCACTGACTCATAAGTTTAGTATAAATAGAGCGAATATATATATATATATATATATATATATATATATATATATATATATATATATATATATATATATATATATATATATATATATATATATATATATATATATATATATATATATATATATATATATATATATATATATATATATATATATATATATATATATATATATATATATATATATATATATATAATATTAATAAGATTAATATTACGCTATATATATATATATATATATATATATATATATATATATATATATATATATATATATATATATATATATATAATATTAATAAGATTAATAAGAGAAAAATGAATAAATATATGCACAGCTTTCACAATATATGAGAAGATAAGATTTTAAAAACAAAAAAATCGACACCAACGTAAAAACCTCGACGCCCTTCGTAAAAAGCGTATTTAAAGAACAGACTATGCCGCCTACATTATCCCCAAATTTACGCCTTTTTTACCTCCCCGTAAAAACAGAGAAAATCTAAATCCGCGTAAAGCTGGAGATCAACGTGGCCATGTTGCAAAATTAGGGCGATCCTTGCCGAAAACGCATATATAATTCACAGTTAGATCTTCAACTAATGAAATTTTCAATTTGAAACTTTGAAAATTGAACACCTAAAAATCGACATGGAACTTCGAGAAAGTTACATTGTGAAAAAAAGTGAATAAAAGAGAGAAATAACTTATGAAAAGCAATTAACCTTATGCAAATATATAAAATGACAAATCTTTACAGCAAAAAGTTTAAACTCGAAAAGATTCACCACTAAACACCAAATTATTTTATTTAAATTATCGATGCGCGTTTTGTTAACCATATTAGCATCAATTCTTCTACAGAAACCTTTGGTATGAAATACTAAACTTAAAGAGATTTACTACTAAACACCAAATCACTTTTTTTGAACTTCTCGATTCACGTTTCACTAACCATGTTAGCATCATCAGAAGATGATTTAATCTATAATATATCAAAAGAGATTAAATAATCTCCTGATGATGCTAATATGGTTAACGAAACGTGCGTCGAGCAGTTCAAAAAATGATTTGGTGTTTAGTGGTAAATCCCTTCAAGTTTAGCATGTTAGCATCATCAGAAGATTCAATATCACTCTAAAACTAAACATTGTTTTATTTATACGACAATCGCATCCAATAAAGCGTGTAAAAATCATAAACCGTATAGCTAACCAATCGTTACGTTCATTATAAAAAAAGTTGGCTGAATGAGATAGATCCTTTAAACCGGCTCATGGTTTTCTTACATTTTGCTATTTGAATGCTTTCATATGCATCCAAAACCCCATTAAAATTTACTTTTTTAACTAGCCTTAGGTTACTAATATTTCTATTAATGTTATGCTCGAGTGCATGTTGGATAAGACATAATTTCTCATTTCTCTCACATCTAGTGTTGTCAATATGTTCTTTAAATCTGGTTAATATGGGTTTCCAATTTATGTATCTTCTTAACTTAACTTAATAACCAATTTCCTAAATCCCCGATTTTTCATATTAGTGTAATTTATGCTTTGGATTACCCAGAACTTCTCTTAACTTATTATATAGTTTTTTAAACCTTTAAGGTCCACTTTTTTGAAATGTTGTCCAACCCTCGTGTTACTTGGGCATCAAACCATGAATTTGTTTTTGTTCTGTTATTTTGGAAAAAATGGAAAATTCTTTTAGTTATTTCCTAAACTGGTGTTTTATAATTGATCTGTCTAGAATGTTCTTATTATATACATTCACTTCAGCTACCTTCCTAGTCAATTTTAATTATTTGTTATAACTATCTTGATTTAAGTGAAAATTATTTAATATATCTACCATAAAGTTTAAATTAACATTTTGTTGTTGAAGCTATGAATTGATTCGTTAGGATCTTAAGGTTCTAGTATTTTTCCAACATATCATAATCTAATCTATTTTTATTATTCCTACTTACTAAAGCATCGAAAATACCAATATCCATTTTTTGGATTTCATACGTACATTTTAGAGTTTGAAATTTTACACTTAAGTTCCTAACAAATTTGTCTAAATTTTCAGCAAAATGAAACCTAAAAAATCCTATCTTTGCTGTTCTGTAAAGCGAATAGAAAAGAAAAATTAATACAGTGCTAGAAAATAATGTATAATTAAAAAAGAAAGAGCAAATGTCACCTATAATCCAGAATTAAATTAATAATAACAAATAATATGAAAAAAAATTAACTAACTTTTGGTAGTGAATATGCCTTCATTTTAACTCTTCGGCAAAAACATTTTTGATTTAAATCTTTAGAACTAAAACTAAAACTTCGAACATGCAATTTTTAATAATACTTAAATAGTAATTAAAACTCTAAATATTATTTATTTTTGATAATTATTGATGATAAATATTTTAAACTTTATTATATTAGAGGTATGTCAAAATTCTACAAAACGTTTAACGTTAATATTTAACAGAATATTACAGTGAATATTTCAAATCGATTGACTAAACCGTTCAAAAGTTATTACAATTTAAAATTATCGTAATTTTATATGTGATCTCATGGAAATTTACTAACATAATAAGTTAAACAGGTTACAAATATATAAAGAAAAACTATCAAGCTTTCCAAACTTTCAGGTTATGTAACTTAAACCGTTTGGAACCAATTGTGCACAGTTTTATTAATATTAATTTTCAGTACTTTTCCCTTCGATTGTACCCCCGATACAGCGATAACAGCAATTGAAATATTAAAAGGCATTAAAGTATCTAAGAAATGATAGAGAAAAGGGCATACCATGAAGTAAATACACCCAGGAGTCAGCCAAATTTTTTCGTATGATCAAGACCTATAAATTAAGTTTGGTTTGATATGGTTAGGTACTAAAACATACAAAATGCCAATATACCATTGGTTTCGATTTCATACGTACATTTTATGGTTGCTGATTTTTCATTTAAATTCTTAACAAATTCTTTTAAATTTTCAGCAAAAAAATCCTAAAAGATCCTGAGAGACTATCCTAAAAATATGATGTGAATTTGTGCGACATAGAAATGTATTGGAGGTACAATCAGAGGCAAAAGTACAGCAAATTATTAATTCGTGAATATATTTGCTTTACAGAAAAGGAAAATTAATAAATATAATGCTAAAAAATACTGTATAATTATACAAAAAAAAAGAAAAAATGTCCCCTATAATCTAGAATTAAATTAATAATAACAAATAATAAGAAAAAATTGTAATTAACTTTTGGTATTAACTTTAGGTACATAACATTTTTGATTTAAATATTTGGAAATAAAAGGTACACAATTTTGGTCCCGCCGTTTTTTTATAATTCAAGCCTTTATTGTAAAAAACCGGTTATACATTTAAGATTTAAAGTATTGTCCATCGTTGGCCACTACTTTCTTCCATCTTTCAAGCAGCATTCGAATCCAGCGTTAAAAACCGGCCATCTTTTGAAGCAATCCACGAATCGATCCAATTTTTGACTACTTCATAAAACTGGAAGTGCTGATCAGCCAGGTCGTGTGCCATTGATCGAAACAGGTGATAGTCAAAGGGAGCAACGTCTGGAGAATACGGCGGGTCGGGTAGGACTTCCCAGTTCAACGTTTCCAAGTATATTTTGACCATTTTCGCAACATGGGGCGGAGCATTGTCATGCTGCAAAATTACTTTATCGTGTCTTTCCCTGTATTGCTCGGCTCAAACACATAAATTATGTTCGATAACGATCCCCTGTGATTGTTTCAGATGGTTTTCACAGTTCATAATACACTACATGGAGCTGGTCCCACCAAATACAAAGCATGACCTTGGAGCCGAAAATATTCGGTTTGGGCGTCGGCGTGGAGACGTGGCCGGAATATCAGCATGATTTTTGACGCTTGGGGTTATCATAATCATAATTGATATCATAATTAATATCATAAACCCATTTTTCGTCCCCAGTCACAATGCGATGCAGAAATCCTTTCCGTTTTTACCTTTCAAGCAACTGTTCACATAGAAACAAACGGCGTTCAACATCTCTCGGTTTCAACTCGTATGACACCCCATATCCTTGCTTATGGGTTATTTACAGGTCTTTCAGGCGCTTTGATATTGCTTGTTGAGCCTTGCCAACTCTTCTTGACTTTGACACGAATCCTTATTAAGCAATGCCTCTAATTCTTCATCTTCAAAAACTGTCACTCGTCCACCGTTATGCCGGTCTTCGACCAGAAAATCACCGCTCTTAAACCACTCACAACACGTTTTTTCACTCATAGCGGCTTCACCATAATTATCTGAGAGCATTCGGTGAGCCTCACCCGCAGATTTCTTCATATTAAAGAAATAGATTAACACTTTCCACAAATGAAGAGAATTTGGCTCAACAACTGACATTTTTAATCGCGAATAACTTTATGATTTAAACACAAATCGACTACTGGTGCTATGGGGTACCCATAGGTATTGCATGCCGTCTATAGTTCGACGACTACTTACCGCTAACCCTATCTATAGGAAAACGGCGGGAGCATAGTTGTATACCTTATACGAACATGGAATTATTAATAATACATAAATATTAATTAAAACATCTAAATGTTATCTATGTTTGATAGTTATTAATGATAAGCATTTTAAACTTTATTGTATAAGAGTTATGTTAAAATGCTACAAAACGTTTAATAATTCAAGAGAATATTCTTTACTCAATTTTTAAGCTATTGCGAAAATTTCAAATCGATTGACTAAGCCGTTCAAAGCCGTTATTGCAATTGAAAAATATCGTAATTTGTATGTGATCTTATGGAGATTCACTAACATAATAAGTTAAACAGGTTACAAATATACAAAGAAAAGCTATCAAGCGTTCCAAATTTTCAGATTATGTAACTGTGTAATGTCGTTGTATAAAAGCTGTTTGGAATCAACTTTGCACAGCTTTTGCCTTTGATTTTACATATGTCCTTTAAATATTTGAAGGTATTAAAGTATCTAAGGAATTATAGAGAAAAGAGCCATAAAGTAAATACACCCAATAGTTAATCAAGTTTTTTTTTCGTCAAAGCCTATACATTAAGTGAGCAAGAACAGTGACAGTTTTATTTTTGAATGTAGGTCAGAGAATAAAGAAAAGATTAGAAAAGGAGAACTTGTAAATGATTTAAAATTAAAATCGTTCTATTTGTTGCATATTTTCAATCTACATCGTAGCTGAATTGCTTGTACCTTATGTTTCGTCATACCGTCATTACCCATATGCAAATCTAGCAACATCAGGTTCGTTAATTTACATTACATTATGATATAATTATCATACTTCCACTTGAACCGTCGACTTTCGACCCGAAGAAACTTATTCCGCTCGCTGAAGGCAGTAGTTATTCAATTACACGGCGTACTAAATACTGGAGCAGAATAAATTTTGCTGGATGCGCCGGCAACACCGGAATTTAGGGTTGGGGGCGAAACGAAGAGAGAACAAACAAATGCTCCAGCGGTCATAATGATAAAATATACACAATTTGCATAATACTTCATGCTCCAATCCGAAAGCATATGACCAGATTCCCAACAGGGAGAGAAGCGCGCGAGAGAGACTGCCCTGTTAAAACCAGAGAGGGTTAAACGAAAATCATATTTTAGACAATTTCGCTGTTTTGATTCAATTGTTTGGACGTTTTTTTGCGGTTTGTCGAATTAGGAAAAAAAATGCAAAATATAATGTTGCCTGACGTTTGCATTATTCCATATCTGGCACACCTAAAACTTTGGAATTTTAAATATAAATACATCAACTTTGTGAATATATTTAGCTGTGAATGTGTCACTGCTCAACTATATGTCAATCAACAACTAAAAGCAAACAAAAGTTTGTATAACAATTCTCCTATTGGAACCTTCGATGAAAAAACACTAAACTCAAAGAGATTTACCACTAAACACCAAATAATTTTTTTTAAACTTCTTGATGCGCCTTTCGCTAACCATGTTATCATCATCAGGAGATGATTTAATGTTAAAGATAAGCAACATCTTAATACATTCAATAGTTTGATGTTCTCTAACTGACAATCAAAACTAGGAATGCTGCTGTATATATTGGGATGTAACTTAGCTTCTGCCGATTAATTTTCTGCTTCTTCTTACCATTTCTTAAATTGCCGTGTCATGGTCTCTCGACTAATCGGCGTCCTTTTGAAAAATGGTCTCTTAATAACCCTATTACTACCCATCCTGCTACTATGTACATTCCAATCAGAACTCTTTCTTTTCATCTGTTAAGTGATACACGCTACTTAAGACATCTGTGTAAAGTATTTTTTCTTGTACTTGCTTACGTTGAGGATTTTCATTTCTGTTGTTTCATCCTTTTAGTTTTTGTCGTTTTGATTGGTCCAACAACAACAACAAGTTTCTATGTCCGGCTCTCAGTTTCCATCTGTAAAGGTTTGTTTCAACATGTAGCACCTTTAAGCAATCTGCTCATTTACTTGCTTTTCTTGATCTCCATAACTTAACAATATGATCCCCAAATATTTGAATTCTATTACTTACGTGTTAAATGGTATTTCCCGCATGGTTCCACAGATCTTACAATATATTTTGTTTTGTCTGGTAAAATCAGTATATCGAACTTTTTTGCTGCTTTTTTGCTTTGCTAAATTGATGGAGCATTATTTGTAACTCATCTTCGTTTTGAGCGATAAATACAGTGTCATCTTAACATAATATTTTTAATTGTTTGTTTCCTAACCATTATCCTCTTTCTACCTTCATTTTCTTTGTTATTTTATCCATAATAGGGTTAAACTGTAAAACACTTAAAGAGCGTTGATATCCTGTTAAGCATTAAAGAGCGGAACTACATGTGATATCTTGGTTGCAATTGTGTTATTTCGAAACAAATTTTCAATCATTTTTATTTGAGATTCAACATTCAACTTTTAATAACTTTTGAGATCGTGTTTCCACTTTCTCGCCCATTTTTATGAGAATACTTGATTTCCACAAGTTACCTTTTGTTGTTTTATAACCTTCTCAATGATTTGGTTAGGTTTTGCGTTAATACTGACTCTCCATATTTCTGTAATTCATTCTATATACCATCTTTTCCTGCTAACTTTCTATTTTTTGCTTATTTTTATAATGCTTATTCCAAGTATTTTTGTTCAATATCCGTCTGTTCGTCTATTGTTATTCTTGGTGGCTGCTCATAAATTTCGTCTTCTTTTCTTTACGCTGAAAAAGCCCTTATCCTTTAAGTTTATCAACCCCAAACCCCTGAAATCAACCCAAACTCTTCTAATGAGGAGTAATACTATCTTTCAGTTATTTTATGATTTCCTTCTCAAGTAACTTATAATTTTTATTAGCATCAAATGCAAATGTGACTGAAAAATGTTATTTGGACTAAATAGTTCTGGCTGCCATGAAAAAAAATATAAATTTTTTAATTAAACTATCTTTCTAACTAAATGTAAATTATAATATTCAATAATAATAGCTTAATCATGGAATATTTCTGAAATTAATCTCGGTCTAAGACTAGTTTGGCGTCTGAATCTGGATAATGTTGAAGTCGGTCCATACCGACCAATCTGAGGACTGGACCAATTTGCATAGGATAACAGCCGATGGTTATTTAACGGTAATTCGGATGCCACGGTTCAAAGCATCCATTAATATTTCATGTTATAATATTTGTCGGCCTAATCACACGTGTTACTCAATCGATCAGTCAATATTTGACCAATGAATATGATATTCGACTCTAACCGATATATTTTCGCGTTTTTCACACACATTTCAAATAACATTTGCTAAAAATTCTATTCGTATTTTTATAGATCAATCCTTGTGTTCTCTTAGAAGAAAGACTCTTTAGAAGAAAAAAATATTTATTTTATTTTTTATATCAAAAACTCAAGCACTTCCTCGGAAAGTAACTGAATTCATCCTTAACCTCAATTTACCATAAAATTTACAGTAGGAATAATAAAAGTTTGTTAGTTTTTGTTATCTTTAGGAAAAACTCCACTACTTCAAGATACATTCCTAATGACTCAAAACATAGTTTATTTGAGAAAATTAGACTAGTTTACACTTTATGGTAGATACATTAATTCATTTTTCCTTAAGCCAAGATAGTTATAAGAAATAATTTTAATTGATTAGGGAGGTGGCCGAAGTGAATTGTTATAATAGAACAAAAATAAATTAATGGTAATACCATTTGATGCCTAATTAACACGAGTGTTAGACTAGGTTTTAGCGAACGAGAGTGACATTAAAGTAGTTTATAAACCACATAAAAAGGTAAAAGAACTCCTGGTTAGCCCAAAGCATAAAGTAGATCAACATGAAAAATCAACGATTTACGAAATTAATTGTCAATATTGTGATCCAGTGTATATTGGGCAAACTAAACGATGCATATTAACCAGACATACATTTAATGTTTCCAATATTACATACGGCAGAAATGAGAAATTATGTGTTGCCCAATATGTACTCGAGCATGACCATAACATAAATATTTATAACCGAAGAATTTCTAAAAGTATAGGAAGTATATGCAAGTATTCATACAGCAAAATATAAAAAAACATGAACCGGGATAAAGTGCCTATTCAGCCAACTTTTTAAATTATTAATATAGCGCCTGGTTAACTTCACAGTTCATGACTTTTACACGCTTCATTATGTACGGTTGTCATATAAATAGGAGTTTATACGATTAGATTGAATCATCTCCTGATCATGCTAACAGTGGTTAACAAAACGCGCGTGATTTGAAAAGTGATTTGGTATTTACCGGCAAATATCTTCGAGTTTACTGTCAAGCAGTTGACGGGCTTTTTATACTTAACTTACTATACTTAGTAGCGATGGATCGTTTCACGGGACTACAGCGCGCATTCTGCGTATGAGCGTCTTATAAAAACAACGATTTCTACATTACTGTTCGACGTCTGCACAGGAAATATTTAAATTTAGCGACCATGGGAAATGTGCCAAGTGCGAATTTAATCAAGCATTGGGTGCGGAAATTTGAATAAACTGGAAATACAATGCCGGAAAAATTAAATGGGCGCAAAGGGACATTAAGGACAAACACGAATGTTGACCACGTTCGCCAGTCTGTTAGAGACGATCCACGACAGTCTCGACGACTCCGCGCAGCTTCTCTACATTTGCACAGATCCACAATTCATCGCATAATTCGTAAAGATTTACATTTCCACCCCTACAAAATTGTTATTGTGCAAGAGACGAAGCCTCTGAATTCTGCAGAACAATAAAAAATTACTACCCAACTTAAATGTTTTAAAGTAAAGAATAACAGAAGAAATTCACGCGATTCCCAGATCGATGCCCCAGTGAGTGATTGAAAATTTCAGTTCCAAACTAAATGACTGTGAAGATGCGGATGGTACGGATTTACGGATGGTTGTTTTTCACAAATAAAAATTCAAGAACTACTTTGTACTTTAACAGCAATTAAGCAAATTTGAGTTAATTCTGATGTTTTATTTTTTAAGTATCAACAACGAAAAACATTCTGAAACACTCTTTATATTATTAATATACAATATTATTACAAATAGACACCATATATCTGGAATATAGCGCCTTGAAATGTCTAGCTGTGAAAATTAAAATAAAGCAGATACCAATTGAAATGTAGATATGTTGGTTACGCGAATATTCGATCACTTTTTCTATCGGGTTGTCCGGAAAGTTCGTAGGGCTTTTCCGTTAATCTGTATTGGATTAATCCCGCCCCCTCAAGTTATCAACCCTTGGTTATGTGTTTATCCATAAGTCAATCAGGAGGCCTACCGACTGACGAATGACCAACGTAGAAGACCTCTCAGAAGACATCTGGCCTTACCCAGCCTTTAGCTGGAGTAACTGAAGAGTAATTCGTTGTCGGATTTTACACTCTTGCCTAGAATCTGAGGCTGTATTTCTGAAGCGGATGGTGATGGTGATAAAAAGTGGGTTGTGCACAATAACGTGCATTAAAAAAATCGTGGAGATTTCCATATTCGGCATTTTAGAGTACGACGAAAGGCGGCGTTGGTCGGAAAAAAAATATGAAACTTTCTATTGGAGACTATCTATTCCACTCCCTCAAATTGTTTAATTTTTTTAAAGAGAACGAAGAGGTAAAAGATGACCGCTTGATATTTTTTAGCAATAAAGATGCACATTTTTGCCAAAAAGGTAATATTAACCTTTCGCTACGTTGGCAAAAAGATGTACATATTAATGCAAAAATGTACATAATAATTTGCGTTTCACTTTCTCTTAAAAAATCCCTACGAACTTTCTGGACAACGTGATATTATGGATTTTACTATATACAAGTTAAACTCGAAGAGATTTACAGCTAAACACAGAACCACTTTTTTTTAATTTCTCGTCGCGCGTTTCTCTAACCGTGTTAGATGATTTATTCTAATTCTAAAACTAAACTATGTCCTATTTATAGGGCATTCGTACCTAATGAACCGTGTAAAAAAAAAATACTGTACCTATGAAGCGTTATCCCGGTTGATGGTTTCCTTACAATTTTCTATTTGAATACTTTCATACGCATCCCTATTATTATTTAGACTATTAACAAGTCTTATTACAAATATTTGTAATATGGTCATGCTCGAGTGCATGATGGGCAACACAAGGTTTTTCATTTCCCCCATATCTAATGTGGGCAATATGTCTTTTATACCTGGTTAATATGAATATTTTATTTTAGTTTGCTCATTTCACTATAGAAATTAACAAAAACAACGTTTCCTTTCAAACCTGCTTAAATTAAAACTGAAATATTCCATTTCCATGTTAAACTTAATCAATAATCAATTCAATTTGATTCGTTATGTTCAGATCGTATCGATAGACGTAAAAACATTCGTAGCCATTCTACTAATCGGCTTAATGGCCAAATACTAAAGAGACCAATATCTGTTGCAGCTAATCAGTGGGTTGTTTATAACTGTTTCGAATGCAATTCACTCTATTCGATATGTTTGACACTACTTAACTACAGCTTTAACTCATCAGGGATATGTAATGCATTTTGAACAGACCATCACCAATTGTAACTCCGCTACTCACGTTAACTTTGAACGTTTCACGTCATTCCACCTTTAATGTCTTTCCAATAGACGGATTACAATTTGTAAAATGTTTATTAATTACGAATATAGCGTTACGAGACAACTAAAGTGAAATTGCGTTCATTTCATTATAGCTACATTCATGTCGCTTTGATCATTTTAAAAATAATGTGTTTAAAATTTATTTAAAACATTAATACGAAGTAGTTCTGTTAATATTAATAAGTGGATATCGCTTGATTACCCCATTAATTATTTTGAATCCGAATGTTTTCTTTTAAAATGCATAATTATTAGTTTTATTTCTAAATTGATTTCAAAGAAGCTAAAAAAAGATCAGAAGCAGCGGAGAAAATGAGTAGAAAGTTAAATACAGGAGTACATTGATAGCTACATCAGAGACACAAAAACTAGGCCTGATAACACTATTAAACAAAAATGAGTTTATTTAACATTGTATATCTTATGTAAAGCTTGACCTAAAAACAGAAAATAAATACAGATTTTTCTATCACCCATACATTTTTTTACTATAAAGAACTGTTGAATTATAACAAATTTTAGTGATAAATATAATATTTTAAATCACTTTATCACCTTAAAATATTGTATTATAATATTTCATAAATGAAACTGAATAACGCCATTTTTATTGGCCTTACAAATGACTATGAGGGTAGTCTGAAAAGTTTCCAGCCTCGACATGAAAATGGCATTATTCATCAAAAATATTCTGGTAATATAACTGTGCATGCGTTGGAAGATAACCTTGAAATTTTCAGCCATATTAAACATTCGGTTAATGTTTAACAATTATTTATGTCAATCGATCTTAATGTTTCTGTAAAGATGGAAAAAAATCGAATATCGAGACATCAATAAATTCTTGCATTTGAAAGCAATAACATCCATCTCGGCTTCAATTTTCGTAGGCGTATTGCCTTTCAAATGAAAGAGTTTAATAACGGCTCGATATTCGATTTTTTTCTATCTTTACAAGAACACTAACATTGACTGATATAAATGACTATTAAATATCAACTAAGCATCTAATATGGCTGAAATTTTCAAGGTTGTCTTTCAAAGCATACATAATTATATTACCAGAATATTTTTGACCGCCATCTTCATGTTGAGGCTGGAAACTTTTCAGACTACCCTCTTATGTATCTCTATGAAAAATGGAACTTATTATAAATCAACCAACAACGCAAATTCTGGATCTACTGGTGCGTCAAAAGCCGTGTATAACATCTACACAGGTGACGAATCTTGGATCTACGCATATGAGCCCAAAAATACACAGCAGTCGACCATCTGGGTCTTTCAAAATGAGCCAAACCCAACAAAACCCAATAAATGGGCATGTGGCTACAGTGATACTAGATAATCGTAGAATGGTCAATTCTGAATGGTACACAACCATCTATTTGTCAGAAGTCTTTGAAAAAATAAGAAAAAACAACCAGCAACGCAGGATCATCATTCACCATGACAACGCGCGAGCTCTAAAACATCGGACCGAACAACTCAATATTTGACCGGTCAAAACATCGAATTGATGAGTCACCCGACGTATAATTCTGATTTGTCGCCCAATGATTTATTTTTGTTCCCGTCCGTGAAGAATAAACTACGTGGTCACGATTTTAGATGCCAGAAGAAACGGTTGATGCGTTCATAATTCATGGTATGGTGATATCTCAATCGGAATGGAAAAAGTGCCATGAAAATTGGTTCAAACGTATGCAAAAGTGTATCGATCATCGCGAAGAATATTTTGAAAGACAATAAAACCATTTTCAATGATAAATAGTTGTTTTTGTTTATTATTCCGGGTACATACATAGCAACCCTAGTATTTTGCTTTTTAAGTGAATTTTGCTTTTAACGTCTAAAATTTATATAAAAAAATTATAATGTCTAAAAAGTTAAAGTCTTACGGTGGTGAATGTTCGTTTAAAAAAAATGTTTACAATTAGTACAAGAAGTTTCATGGTGATATAGAAGCAATTGACGATAAACCTCGTTCAGGAAAACATTCCACATCACCACATGATGAAAACATTATCGAATCAAGGATCTTGTGCTGAGTAATCGTCAACTGGGTATTAAAGAGTAAAAATGTCTCAACTCAGCTGAATCAAAATGACCAGATTTGTGGCAAAAAATCATGGTGTTATCATTACAATAATGTACCATAAGTAATAATGTAATAATAAGCCAATGAAATACCACTCCACAAGCATCATACTCACCAGATATGATACTGGGTGACTTTTAGTGATCCCTCGATTGAAAAAACCACTTTATGTGGACGTCGTTTTGAGTACAAGAAGTCGAGTACAAAAAATGTTTCAAAGACTGAAAAAGTATGGTAAGTATGGTAAGTGTATTGTGGTGAGAGGGGGTTACTTTGAAGGAGACAAAATGAAATTTGGATAGATAAATAAAAACTTTGTGTTTTATTTAAAAAGTCGCCTAACTTTCTGATAACTTGTTAACATTTCGATATAAATTTTCCTCTATCTAATAGTCAATAAATTATGCTGTATAGTTACTTAATTGGGAGTATACCAGTAGTTCATTATAATATTATCAATGGAGATACCATATTATTTAATATTACTCCTTATTGTCTCAGAAATTGTGCAGGGCAAGTTAAATTACTCAACCACTGAAAACAGGATGTGCCGATATACACCAGCATATCTGGTCAAACTTATTCTGAAATATTTGGTAACCTATATAATATATATATATATATATATATATATATATATATATATATATATATATATATATATATATATATATATATATATATAATGATGAACTTTGCATCACGCGAAAATTGCACCCCTGGCATGGGAATTCACCTCTTTCCTGCAGAAGCTGGTTACAAGGAACACCCATTTTATCCCCTTGTCCTCCAATTGGTCTTTTATCTTCCAATATTTTGTAACACGAAATATTTTTAAACAATTTTCATTTAATATACTAGGCTATCTGAATAATTCGAGGAGCGGAAATGATAAAATAAGCTTATACTTGAAAAAATGATTTTGCTCTTCCGTATATTCTCCCTTATGTTTAAATATATTTTTCCAGCTGTTCAATTAATTTATTCAATTTCTGAAGTGATTTGCAAGTCCTTCAAAATACTCATAGACGGCTATTATAACTTCTTCATTTAATGAAAAACGCTTGCCACGTAGAAATTTTTTGAGGTTTGTGAACAGATAAAAGTCAGAGGGAGCCAGATCTGGTGAATATGGTGGATGCTCCATAACTTCGTAGTTTAACTCCTCCAATCTGCCCTTTGCAAGAATACCTCTGTGAGCCGGTGCATTGTCTTTGATGGAAAATGATTTTTTCTTCGCTAAACCAGGTCACGAATTTTTCCATCCAATTGATCCAAAAGGTTTGAGTAATACTGTCCTGTTATTGTTTTACCAGATAATCAATTAACAAAATGCGTCTTGCATTCCAAAAAATTGATACCATAACCGTTTTGGTCAATTTTAACCACTATGGCTGCTTCGGAGCTGAACAACCGGGCCCAGTCCACTCCGCGGTTTGTTGTCGCTACTCAGGATCTCATCATAGTTGCAAAATGACGTTCAAAATATATTTTATTCTTTCGAAAAAGGTCCAAATGTTGGTTTGAAAGTTTTACTCGAAGTCGTTTTTGATCAGAATTTAACAAATGCGGCACCCATCTTGCACATAGCTTTCTCAAGCCTAATTCCCTTTTCAAAATATGAAACACCCATTCAATTGAGATATCCATGGCCTTAGTAATTTCAGTCATAGTCTGTCATCCATAACCATATCATGTGTAGAATTAATTATTTGTTCAGTAGTTACACTTATTAGATGTCCAGAAAAAGGATCATCATCCAGGCTTGTACGATCACGTTGAAACTCACCAGCCCATTTACAAACCATTGTTTTTGAAGGAGTAGTCTTCCCTAATGCATTTACCATTTCCATATAAATTTCCTTTTCATCACTGCATGATTTTCAATATTTTCCATTTTTAAAAATAACACTGAAAGGTTTACTTAAAGCTGCTGTTTTTGTACGAATGAATTGACCGATAGACTTGAAACTTCACATATATTCATATGAAGGATGAAACTTCAAAATGTAGTATATTATATAGTTGTTTTACCGTTTTGTAGACGTCGCTCCGTGAACTTTTCAGTTAGCCTAGTACAACAAATTTATAAAGAACTGTATGATCTGAAATTATTTTTATTCCTATCGGAAAATATTAAAACAGATCATTATTTGTCGAAAAGTCGTATTTAAAGAAAATCGGCAAGAAAACGTCGGGCAACGAAGGATGTTCTACCGTAACAAACATGATAATAAGACACTTTTCGAATGTTTTCATTAAAAATACCTAATTCTCCGAGTTTTCTTTTTAGTGTTCGTTTTAGAACTCGATGCGTGTAACAAACAAGTTTACCTTTACCGGGCCGAATGTAGCTCGTAGCAATTCGTTAGCACGTTAATTAATGTAGTCATCTTTCTTCTTTATTTACTTTTGTTTGCTTAGCTAAAGTAATTAATTAGGTATCTTTGTTTCCTGTTACCTTTGTGCCTTTATTATATAAACTTATCTCGAAATTAATTAGACAACTTTTAAACACGCTATTTGCGTTTGACAAATTTTTAATTAGGAAAATGTTAACCGAGACTGATATCGAGGAGGATGGCGCATTTTGTATTGATTAGATTTCGGACTCGTTATTTACAAAGTTGATAGTTTGGATCTGTTTTAATTATTCCGTCTTTTTTTTTGCTCTCGCTCGATTATCAGTCTGTTAATTCATCTGAACGGTGTCGACTTTGAATTTAAATTAAGTTTAAATAGAATACTAATTTTAGTAACTCATATTATATTATTATAACAATTATTATATATATGGAGTTTTTTGACTTCTTTGGACTGCGTCCAACGAAACAACAGTAGTCAGGAGTTATACACCCCCGACCGTTCGGTTGCACAATCTCATGTGGAACGCACAACAATCTGCGTCTCCGCCATAATGAGCAATGGTTAGTTGCTTGACCGGAAGGAAGCCCCACCCATCTCTTACATTGGAGGGAACATGTTTCGTCTGTTGGTGGTTAGACTCATCAGGGTACCGACATATGCTCTCTCGACAAGAATAGGGAGTCCCCCTCCACAATCAAACAACCCATACTTTCGCCGACTTCTCGTCGGGTGGCTTATAAATGGCGTTTTTTTACTTCTTTGCACTGCGTCCAACGAGACAATAGTAGTCAGGAGTTATACACCCCCGACCGTTGGGTTCCACAATCTAATGTGGAACGCACAACAACCTGCGTCTCCGCCATAATGCGCAATGATTAGTTGCTTGACCGGAAGAAAGCCCCACCCATCCCTTACATTGGAGAGCACATGTTTCGTCTGTTGGTGGTTAGACTCATCAGGGTACCGGTATTCTTGGCGAGAGAGCATATGTCAGTACCCTGTACCATGGGGACGACGCGTTAAATGTGGGTGACAGGCATTTGGCAGGTTCAACATAGTGTTTAAAAACAAACTACCACTTTGCCTGAAAAAAAAGTATTTGATTAGTGTTTCCTGCCAGTTATGACATTTGGATCAGGGAACAAACAAAAGTGATGACAACATTGGAAGAATAAAGGAATTGAAGTGGAGGTGAGCAGGTCATGCAACGAGGTGATGGGATGAAATATGGACCAGGGCGATCCTGGACTGGATACCGCTTAACTGCAAACGTCCAAGGTGAAGACCGAAAACACGATGGACTGATGATATCATAAAGTATAGTGGACCCGAATGGCAGAGAACAGCTCAGAACCGCGAGAGTTGGAAACATGCTGAAGAGGCCGTCATCCCGCAGTGGATTCACACGGGCTAATGATGATCATGTTTTTTTGAAGAGTGCCCTATCTAAAAAAAATCGTGACGGTTTCGTCGCAAGGCCAAATCAATAGTTTTAAAATGGTGACCTTTCAGGGTCACATCTGCTTAAAGTTATCCCTGTTTGAATCGGTCAAACCGCTTAAAATGTAGGGATTGTTAACATGAAAAACTAGTTTCAGTAGATATATGTACAGGTAGTGTTAATAAAAATTACAAATTTATATTATATAACTAATTCAATTTAATTAAACTAATAATAACCAGGTAATAATCTGGCGAAATTGTTATGAGAATTTCGAATAATTATAATATATCCGGGGAATGCGAGCATTAGGTGTCGTCGTGCCGAGCTTCTCCTAGACTTCACCTAGGACTTAATGTAAACAAGGTGACAAAAACACGTCAACCTGAAATTTAATTAAGTTCGCGGTTAGACCATAAGAAATTCCTTTCAAAGGAGAGAGAACGAGAGGGCAAAGAGGAGCGAGTCTCAACATCTGCCATCGTTAATCTATATAAAACGCTACAGTACACTAATGTTTCATAATCGTTTATTCATGCATAATATGACATTATTAAGACTTGGGTTAATCGGCCGTTTTAATGCCAAAAACGTTCTTTAATAAACTATCGAAATGAGGTCTATGATACTATTTATTAGTCTTTGCTCTCTTTGCTTTCATGGTATACATTACAGCAGCTTGTTGAAACAGTTCATATCTCATATGGAATATGAGGATGGAATCTTTTAAATGAGCCAAGTAACATAAGGAATAATTTTGTTATTCTTGTATACATTATAAAATTTGATGTAAAAAATAATAACGAATGTGTCCACCACGGTTATTAAAACAGTTTGTTAGACTGAGAAGAATGCTTCAATTTTTTTTATTTATGGTAATGTCTGCTCAACAATTACAATTATTCTAGAAGACAGTGTTGTAATAAAAGTTTTAACATTAACATGACAAATCTATTCTAAAAACATATCTTGAGGTAATTTCCTGTTCAGTCTTGTATGTGTGTTTCTACGTTCTAGTTGATAATGTTCCATGCTGGGAGATCGCTCTAGCCTCTGATGAAAGATGATCGTTCATTTTTTAATATACTTTGACACTATGCGCGACAGCGCGCTCTTGGTGCAGTTGTCGGTTGGTTACGTACCATTCGGCGCTCTCGGCTATTCGTAGTATTTTGTTTCGAAGAACCTGCATTTTGTTTACAGTGGTAGGCGATGCATTGCCCCAGATAACGCATGCATAAAGGATTAAAGGCCGAAATAGTGATTTGTATAGCAATATAGTACTTTCTGTTTTTAATGAGGATCTTCTGTTGATAAGCGGATAGAGTTGAGAGAGTCTGACATACCTTTCGTTAAGTTCGCTAATTATATGATTTCCCCATGTTAATCTTGTATCCAGGTATACACCCAGATATTTAACATATTCTTCGTTTGTTTTCCAAGTGATTGGGTGTTGATATATGTGGATTATCGGAGAGTTATTGATTCCCATTAGAGTGAAAAAGTTTGCTTCGCACTTGTCTATATTGATTCTTAGATTATATTTATTAAGTCATTTTACAATGATATTTGTAGCTGCTTGAGGTCCAGTTATCGCAAGTTCAAAATTTTGTTCCTTGATAATTGTGTCATCTGCAAACATAAAGTGACAGGCTTCTATTTCTGGTATGTCGTGTGTGTATAGATTAAAAAGAATTGGGCCAGGTATACTCCCATGTGGAATTTGATCGTGGACCGGAGCTTTTTTAATCGACAGGGTTTTAATTGGTAACCTTATCTCCTGTGGCGATGTAGGTTTGATGTCTACACTAGCTAGTGGTGTGTAGGTTTTCATTTCATTTTGTATCAAATTTGCAAAGACATGTTGTGAGTACTGTTTCCAAGTGATCACCAAATGCAGTACATATCTCTTCATCGCTATGTAGTAATATATTGTCAAACAGAATAGATGGGATTTCTTCCGATTTTCGTAGAATTTTCTTAGTAGATCTCCATAATCCTGGATCTTGTATCTCTCATAAGTTCGCTTATGCGTTTTTGGTATTCAATTATTCAAAGAATAACTATTTCCCGCTTAATGCGATGCGATAAGTTATTAACTAGATTTTTGGTTGCAGAGTCCCTTGTTCTCTGTCATTCCCGTCTGGCCAGATTTTTTTGATTAATTACTTGATTTATGGAGGTAGAGAGGTAGAATGATAAAATTTCTAATTGTGTAACATTTGGCATATCGACTGGGTTATTAGATATTATGTTGTTGATTAAGATGGCGACTCCGTCCGAAGCCACCCTAGCTTTTCTATCGGTTCGATACAGATAACTTATTTATACGTATTTACTTATATAAGATAACTTATTTATACGTATTATTGATACGTATTTTCAATTTCTCTTTATTAGCAAGCATTAGGCAATGGCATTAGGCCATGGCATTAGGCAAGCAATGGCATTAGGACATTTAAAAAGATTGGGAAAAGGTTCGTTAAGAGGAAGTTTTTAATTTGTGTGATATGCGGTTTCAGGAGGTCAAAAAGAGTCGAGAGAATATTGTTGAGGAATGATGGAGAGAAATTTTCTTTTGAAGGACGTGTTAGGGTTTCTACATAGGTTTTCCTGCCTTTGACTTAATGTTGCTGTCTGAGTGGCATAAGTATTGTGGGTTGATATATAGTGTTGATTTATTCTTGGGGTTCTTCTGAATCCAGTACTCTCGAGATAATAGCTGCATCCGTTGTAGTTTGTGGGGTGTTCACCGTTAAAATTTACAGAAGTTGGTGTGCAGCTAATACTAATTAGCTGCACATTTAACACATGTTGAATCAAGTTTGCAGTAATTTTAATATATCCTGTCCGTTGACACCGGTGGCATTGACGAATATTTTTAGTTAGCCTTCTTGATTCAACTGTAATTATAGAGTTTTCTGGTCTGTTTACTTTATAAATATATTCGGCTTTCTCATTTGCTGTTAATTCGAAAATAACTACAGGCATTGGAATTATGTCTTTGCAGTATAGTATATTAATTTTTAATATAGGAAGATCATATTGTTTTAAATGTCTTAGATAGTTAGAAAGAGAGAGAGAGAGGACCATTTTTTAATGCTACTGCTAGTGGTTGGGATTTTGGATCCTGATATGCGCGAAATTGAATTTTAATGTCTAGATAATGATTAGCCATGGCACAATAATCTTTGTCGGAGGTTAAATTGATCTTTAACGACTTACTTGTGACTACTGTTCACTTCTGTTTTTTTTTTATATCGCTTATAACCTCTTTGTGATTGTGTTGACTGTGTAGAAAAATTGGAGGGACTTTCGGCATTTTTGACTTCAGCAGACTTTAAGCAATAAATATGATTTACTGAATCCTTGAAGAGAGATTATGGAAACAGTTTCACAATGTAAAGATATTTTATTATTTCCCTATTCTCTCCAGACATATTACAACATTTAATTGGACGTTTTGAAGGTACGAAAGGTACGAAGGGGCGAGTGATTTTTGTTCACCTTTCAACAAACGAGAAACATAGAAACTCGTAGCGCCAAACAACTTTCGAAACGTAGAAACGTTCCTCAAAAGTTTCGCGCCCGCATATTGCAATCAACTTCAAAGCCGTACGTACGCATTTCAGCAGCTCGAAAACGATTGTCTCGACAAAATTAGATACCATTTTAAAATAAAGCAGCAGGTATTTACGACGAACGCAGAGTTTGAGCTTTTGTGCAGGGCTTATATTGTGAAAATTACAAATCCCCTGGCAACTTTATAATTTACACCTAAATATTTCTGTAAATAATACAAGTTATACATAATGGCGAAAACTTTGGAGAAACGAAATTAAATTCGAGCCGACATTCGCCTCCTACTTTATCATTTCGTGCACTTTATACCGCTTAACACGGTTAAAAGGAAAATTATGTCATTTTGGGAGAAACAAGAAAATGGCTTGAGCCGGATGAAAGTTTCTTTCATTCTCTTGGGGTCACTTTTGCATAGTTTCCTCTTAAATTAAGATTTATTGTTTAGATCAAACTTGAAAGTCTCTATTCAAAATTAAATTTGAAGATATATTATTAGGTACTCTACTTAATTTTCGGCCGTTTTTATTATATTTGACATTAATTTCTGAAAATAGCAATACTAACTTAATCTTCGAAGTAATCATTCCTCACTTTCTATACACTTTCGCCATCTTTCAGTCAACTATCGAATCCCAAATCGAAAAAGACTTGATGAAAAATCATCGTTGCCAAAAGATGCAATAAGGTCATTGATAGTGTTTTCGGTTTCCTAAAGAGATATGAAGAGATGATCACCCAGGTAATGTTGCAGGGCTTGAAAGAGATGAACATGCAAAAGTTTGGAGAACACGCTGGGCGCGATAAAATATCCCAGCCTCACTCAGTGATCATTTCCAGAGTCCCTTTTGCTGTATGACGCCACGCATCATCGTTAAACAAAATAACTTCCTTTCTTCCCTCGCCAGTACAAGGTCTTTTTTTCTGTAGAACGTCACTAACAAATCACTTGCCAGTGATAACAATCGACCAAATTGAAGCAACTCATAACGTCTATCCAGGAGCAACTCATAATATCAGACGGCCAGCTGATCTCACCATATAGAATTCAACACGCTTTTTGGTGTGGATATTTATTTTGCGTACTGGTTGATGCCTCACCAGGATTATCCCACGATTTTCATCCCTTTGGATTATTGTAGCGAATCCACTTTTGGTCATAGGTCACAATCTTATACAGGAAGTTCTTTTTTTTTTTAATCTACAGAACAATGACACAACAATATCAAAACGGCAACTCATATTCTAAGCTGTAAATTTATAGGGGACCCAAAGACTCCCTTTTTTCATTTTCTCTAGGTTATGTAAACATTTAGAAATGTATTGGGGTGTTACTCCAAGTTCCTACCCGAGCTCTTCATTGTTCGGCAAAAATTTTGTTCTAGCAGTTCTTCCAATTTTCCACAACTCATTTTTCAGGTTTAATCGCCAGTAAGCTGGTATATTGAACCTCAAGAATGGCGTTTTAAAATAACTATAACGACAAAAAAAATGTTTTGGATAAGTTTTGCAATCGATAAAACATTGGGGTATATATATATATATATATATATATATATATATATATATATATATATATATATATATATATATATATATGTCTTCAGTCAGACAGTCACAAACCTCGCGACAGTAAGCACCGAAGATGCCAAATGAGATTTTGGCGAAACGTCTGCAAACTCCCTACAGGGACCAACTCGACAACCGGATGTACTCCCGGAAAAAACCCAATACATATTTTTCCATCCGTGAAACAGTACGCCCAAATATATATATATATATATATATATATATATATATATATATATATATATATATATATATATATATATATATATATATATATATATATATATATATATATATGAATACTTTTATTGGTTACTTGTTCGGGAAGGAGCCCTACCTATCCCTTCAACTGGATGACATATGTTTCGTCTCCCGAGGTTCAGGCTCTTCAGGGCGGCGGCATATACCATACCATCAAGAATAGGGAGACCTATCCACAGCCAACAACCCATGTTTTCGCCGACCTTCCATCGGATGGCGTATATATACACTGTTAGATTTTCTTAGACTGCGTCCAATGAGACAGCAATAGCTGAGCGTCATCACACACCCAACCGTTGGATTCCACAATCACATACAGTTCAAGCTGAATGTTTGTAATGGGCAAATTTTAGCGTGGAGCATGGAACTAATTTCGTTGTTTTTTGAATATTTTTAATATTCTCCACGAGTCCACTATGCAAGTTTCCATGCATACGTGGTACCTAGATGGGACCTGGCCAAGTCACGAACTGTGTCACACAATAGTTCGGTAACGAACCACAGAATGGCGTGAGCGTGCGACATGATGAATATAGATAGTCATACCTTTAGTCTTTCTTCAATTGCTTTCGAACAATCAGCTGAAGCCCGCCTGATAACGACTTAAGGTCAGAAACTGGCATCGGAAGACGCTTACTGACTTCTGATGGCGATTGAAGGAATGCACAAATTTTGTGAATGTCCTTGTTTTTTGAATATTATTAGATATATTTTTAACTATTTCTTGTTTTGCATTTTGTAGAAGAGCATCTTGGTAAAAAATTAACATTTTTTTATATTATAGGTAATATTATCATACGTAAAAAGATTATTTTTAAACATAAAGTAATTCATCAAAGACAATTTTGTTCTTATCCAGTAAAATCAATTTTAACCCTATCTTATAAACATATCAACTGATTTTAATTTTTGTCGATGTATGTAGATGAGAATTTATACCACCCTCAAAATGATATATCACAACCCAGGGGGTGGCATTTAAAAGTTCGAAGTGGAAACACCTGGGCTGATAAAATTTAATCGATATCAGTAATTTCCCAGGTGTTATAAGCGATTTGCTTTTTATTTGTATATTCTTTTCCAAAATACATGGATGTACATGAACAAAGAGGGAAAGAGAAAAAATATTAATTGAATATTAGCTTTTGTGCAATACAAATCAATAAGTATCCACCTCACTCGTCAACAAATAAATAATATTTGAATGAAGTCAAGAATTAAGAATGCAGTGATCGACAATTGGCAGTTCAACAAAATATGTAGCAGTGGTTATATCAGCAGATTTTGTTTCACAGTAAACTTCTTATCCTTCTGTGATACCAAAATTTACTGTAAATTTGCCTTCTTAGCATTGACATTCCAAATTAATTAAATAGCACTACGATCCCACACTCCATATTCTCCTGATATAGTATCGTATAACTTTTACTTAGTCCCACAACTGTAATTTCCTTTCCTAGATACTGTGGTGAACTGATGAATTCACTGAAAGATAATTTATCAATACGTGTTGAAATTAATTAATAATACGCACATATATATATATATATATATATATATATATATATATATATATATATATATATATATATATATGATTTCTTTGGCTTGCGTCCAATGAGACAACAGTAGTCCGGAGTTATACAGCCCCGACCATTGGGTTCCACAATCTCATGTGGAACGCACAACAACCTGCGTCTCCGCCAAAATGCTCTCTCATCAAGAATAGAGAGTCCCACTCCACAATCAAACAAGCCATCTTCACATAGGCTCTCTCGTCAAGAATAGGGAGTCCTCTTGATACCCTGATGAGTCTAACCACCAACAGATGAAACATGTGCCCTCCAATGTAACGGATTGGTTAGGCTCCCTCCCAATCAAGCAACTAACTAAACGTGTGTTACTATAACGTTCTCCCATTTTTACATTTTTACTAAAAAAAAAGGCCCAATGTCAAGTCAAGGGGCTTGGAACTGAAAATGACTTAAACAGCTCTGAAGCGACAATCAAAAATTTAATTTGCAGTAGAAAAAAAAAAGAAAACAATTTTTTAGATATCTCGATGCCAACAAATAAGTTGTCTTTTGATACCTACAACAAACCCATTTTTTTCTAACAGAACAATATCTTAACTACTCAACCCATTCGATCTCACATAAACTAGCAACTTATTGCTCTAAGATAGATAAAGTTTCCTATATCCCTTTGGAAAAGATGAATCATAAAAAAGAAAAACAGATAGCGACCAACTAAAGGTCTAACCCACAAACAATGAACTCTGTTAAATAAATATAAACAATAATAAATTATACATATCCACATATAAATATTTATAAAATGAATTATATTTTACATTAATTAATTTTGAACCCATTTCTGATGAACTATTTTGTCAATTCAAACCATAACCTAAAAGTTGTTTTTGCGGTGGTTTAGTGCCTACACTAACTGGCGTTAGCACCGACATCATGGCCCTAGCAAAAACCAAAACCTATGAAAGACAACTTTGAGTTTTAACGGCATTTTCGGTTGAAGAAAAAGAGAAACATTAATCTTAATATGACTACAGGTTCATCAGAGAGAATTTATTGTCAAATTACGCGCTAATTGCAAATAAAAATAAGTGTTGAGTTCTTCATTGTTTCTTTTGGACGATATTGTGACTGAAGTTGTGAAAGACTCGCATAATGCCTGCAAATCCAACCAATTATTGTGTAAAAAGTATTCCTATAGTTTGTTTGTTGATGTGTGCCAGGTTATTGGTTGAATTTGCTAATACTATACGAGCCCCCCATACTCTCGAAGTTTCCAAAAACATATATTCAATTGAAACAAAAATCTACTGTTCTCAGTTAACTCAATTCGACTCATCAACACGCACAACACCCACATTAATGAACAATCTGAAGTGAGTTACCTTTCAATAAGACAACCCAATAATCCTTACCATTAAATACATCACCCCCATGTTCACCAAACCTAACTCTCTTAGATATTTACACCTTTGCATCATTAACCTTTGCAAATATTTCTAAATGAAAAAATCTTCAAGGATAATTTAGGTGTTAAAAAACACCTCAATTCATTTTTTCTGAATAAATATCAGAGTTGTAACGAACGCGATGTAAAGGTAACAACAACAAATTTCAATGGCTAATATATAATTGATTAGATTTTAATTTGTATTTTAAGTAAATCATACTTGAATCAATACATAAATTCACATGTCAAGTTATTAAAGTTAATTGGACCAAATTTAACTAGCAAACGTATGATTGTTGATATGTTAGATTACTATCTTGTGTGATTTTCTAATTATTAGAGATTCCAAATGTAATTACCACTATTATCGGCAGAGTATCTACTTAAAGTGGAAAGGGAAATTATCTATTTAAGCTACTAATGAACAGACTGCACCCATAAGTTCAATTTTAGCCGAAGGGGTTAGAATAATAAATGTTCAAAGTTTGCCAAACTAAACTTTAAAGCCGGCTTCTTGCATTTTCAACCTTTATGTCTGCTAACATATTTCATAGTCTTATTATGATATAACATTAATATTAATCAGCGCTATCTTACTATAGTTTTGTTTACAGTTTTGGACAGTTTTGCCTTTCGCTATACATCACAGTGTTTTTAAAGCGGTTAATATCAGTAAACGAGAACTATTTGTATTTCGGCATTAATCGTGGTTTTATTACATTCTACTACTTTCTTACCACATAACTCATCTGTACTTATTTTGAGACAGTTATTTATAGTTTTAGGATAAAATCAAAACTCTTCACAAAGAAAAGGTTCAATTTTTTTCTTTTTCGTCCAGAAATGGTTCATAAAAAGTCCTATAAAAGCACTGAGTTACAGATTGGGTAGACTACTGCTTTAAGAAAGAAAATGATGAATAAAAAAGAAAATGTAAACAAATAAAGTATTATTTAATACTTCAAGGATAGAGCATATGTTCGACTTCATTCATAATGCTCTTCATTCAATCATTTTCAGAATTGTGTTTGATACAATTGCATTTTGCTCACAGGTACCGTCCTGTTAGACTTATTACATTGGAGGATGTTAAACTTATTATTGGTGTGTATTATTAGTTGCCAATATTTTTATTTTGAGTACTTTTATAGAATTTTATCTTAATGATGTCTCCTCTAAGGCACCGTTCATGCTAAGGCGACATAAGATAAGCGATATATCGTAAGGGATGTATTGCGACGATATATTGCTAGGAAGGTTCATGACAGCTCGAAATATCGTAGGATAATAATCGCTTAAGAGACCGGCAAGTGGTACCTCGAGAGATATGTCACTTACGATATGTTATGCAATCGCGCAGCTGTGAACCTTTTGTAACGCCTCCCTTTAGATTTCAGCTATCTGTCTGTGCGTATCGCGTACCGAATATCGCTTACGATATATTGCTTATCTTATATTGCCTTGGTATGAACGGCTCCTAAGAAGTCAATATCATGTACTTATGTTCTACAAAAAGTTTAGACTTACAATTATTGTATACACGTTAAATGCTCTAACTGTGTACTGCAAACTTATCATGATGCATGCGAGATAATTATCACCTACAGAAATCTAATATTTTCTATTACATTTTTTTCACAGGATTTTTTGCACACAGAAATCTATTTATTTTATGTCTATTTTTTCAAAGATTTTTTATAGCTAAAAAGTGTTACAAATTGAGCGATTTTTTTAATTATTGGATAGAACAGAATTTGGGTTGATTTCAAAAACTTTTTGTTGTTAATTGAGGCATAGTGTATGACATTTAAACATGCAAGGACAATATCTACCAAATGACTACCTCTTGCAGCTCCACAGACGTCCACTCTTTTGTCAAAATTTTGGATGACATTTTGACATAACCGTGGCTCTATCTTACCAATGAATCGAATAATTTCATCCTTTTGTTCAGAAATCAATTGTGGATTGTTTTTGTAACAGTGTCAAATCACTTGATCTTCGTGGCCAATTAACACCGTTTCTTGCAATATCTCGTCCAGGATTTTTTTTCTCAATAAATCTATCATTTTATTAGCGCATTGAGGTTTAGCGCTATCCTGTTGGAACCACATCCTAAAAATCAATATTATTCAATCAGCCCACAAAAATCCACTTATCTTCTCACGATATCCAACACCATTCACAATTACCGCTTCGCCAGCAGCATTCTGAAATAAATCCGGCCCAATTACATCTCCTGACTATAATGCACACCAAGCAGTGACTGATTTCTCATGAATCAATCGTGGATTTTCCTCATCCCAAATGTGGTAATTTTGTTTATTGACATAGCCAGCAATTTCAAAATATGCATCATCTGAAAAGATGATTTTTTCAGAAAAATTATCTATGTTTGTTCTTTAATCCAGTTGACAAATGCAGTTTCTGTGTTATTTGAACCATACATGCCTTCAGAGCTAAATCCTTTCGAAAAATACGCCATGTTGTGAATTCACTTGAGTCCAAACTGTTATGAACGTCGACTAATGGAAATTTGTGGGTCTTCTGCAACACTTTCACGTAGCAAATCAATATGCTCTTCCAAACGACAATTACCACTATATATTACTCTTTTATCTTCCACCGAACCAGTTTCTTGAAATTTTTGAACAATTCGATTGATAGTGCTTTCAGATGGACCTTTACGCAAACCTTAAATATCACGTCATTTTTTAAAAACATTTTTCACTGAATGCCAATTTTCACAAAATAATTCAACAATTTTAACATATTGTATTGTTACACTTCTGAAATGATACTATACCTAGACAAATTCACAACGCCATCTGTGTTTTATTCAAGAATTATAATACCCGCTAAATTTGAAAGACCCCTTATATACATTTGACAAATGTGTAGTATTTCGAAATTGTTTGCCTTGATATTTGAGAAACAAAATAGTAGAATTTATAAAAGTTGTGTAGTACAAGGCAAAATAAAGTATTCAATGTGTCCAACTTTATTATTATAAAGATGGTGCTTCTCTAAAAAATGTTTTTCCCTTTGCCAATGAAGCGAATCCACGGCAAAAAAAATCGCATTGCATATTGTACGGGGCGAAAATGACCAAGAGGGATTACCAACTCATAACATCCTCAAAAAATATTTTCCGAGTATTATGTTGGCGGAAAGGTGACAACTTGTTGTAGCCGGAATTGGAACATTCAGACCCAGAGGTTACGGGGTTTCGACAAAATGGCTCTACTTCTCATTTAGATACTGAAGCAATTTTGTTAAATGGAGATAACGCTCATCTTCGTTCCCTAAAAGTCCAGCGATTAGACATTATTTGACGACCATCTTTGACGATGCGTTGAAGAAGAAGTTATGTTAATAATCCTCAAATGATCCAGAAGATATACGAGATGTGTAAATAAAGTTATTGAGACTGGTGGTGTAGCATTCGATCTAGCAGAACTGTTAGCTTCTTCTTTGGAAGGATGCACGCACGCCAACATCTGATATATCTTCGGTACGTCTTTGAACTCCTTAGAGTCACTTGGTGGTCCGTAGCAATTTTTTTCGTGATTTTTTTCGTGGATTTTTCTTATGCGTTCTGATAATGAGTGAAAACAATTTTCAGCAACGATGTGCTTTCAAATTTTGTTTCAGCTTTGGGCACAGTGCGATGCAAATTTTTGCAAAACTTCAATAGGTCTATGAAAACAGTATTTTGCCAAGATACAGGTTTCCAGGTAATTTAAGGAATTCTGAGGAGGCCAAGACTCGATTGAAAATGAACTTCACAGCGGAAGGCCCTTCATTGCAAGGAGTGATGAATATCCACAAAATCCAAAATCTGAACAGAATGTTCGGGGAAAAGGTGTCCTTGATTCACATAACCGTTCAGAATTGAATCAATGAATTGGGGATCAAGAAGATCTGTCCGAAAATGGTTCCGAAAATATTTCGCAGGATCAAAAGGGTAACAGGAGGGAAATATGTATTGACTTTTTGGTCCGGATTGAAACTGGCCCCAAAGAATGGTACTCAGGATATCAGAAAAGATTTAAAAAGCCCTAGTTTTTCATTTCTCAAAAAGCTGAAAGCGTGTCCAGTATCTTGAGTTTCAGCACTGCTATAAAGAGTGGACAAAGGCGGCTTATTTGAATTAAATAAAAAATTATTAAAATCAATCTCATTGCTTTATTTAAACACATCGTCAAATAACATCTGATATATGAAGGATATAAAGGTGGATTTTTTTGGTGGATAAATACTCCAAAACTTGATAAAAAATTCGTAAAAGAAACAGCAGAAAAGGTAGGACTCCAAATTTCCTTTGAAAAGACACAACACAAGACCTGCAACAGACTAAGAACACCATTTCTAAAAACAAAATATGGTAACATACGACGAGTCAAATCATCACATTAGGCAATTCAAATATTTAGGTGAAATAATCATGGAAAATGGGTTGGAAAAAGCGGCCAATAAGGGTAGATGTCAAAAAATGGAAACGGCATTGAGACATAGACAAAATATTTACAACAAAAAATGCCTATCTAAAAATACAAAACTGAGACATTACAACACAGTTATTAAGCCAGAATATCTATATGGGGCAGAAACGCTCATTTTGAATAGAAAGAGAGACATCGAGGACATTGAAAAAAAGGAAAGAAAAACATAAGAAAAATCCCAGGCCCCAAACAAATAAATAGTACAACATACCGACTTCGAGAAAACCAAGAGATCAAACACTACACAGATATATATAGCGATATGAGAAAAAGAAGACTTAAGTTTTACGAACACATAAAACGGATGAATCCGAGTAGGCTAACTAGACAAATAGTCGAATTTTATGAAAATAGGAGTAGAGCTAAACTAGTAATAAGGTAATGGATTGCTGCAATTAAAGAGGACCTAAGATCAGCAAATATTACACAATGTGAAATTCAGGATAGAGGCTGTTTCAGACACAAAGTTGACGTTTGGAAGGTTGACCAGGGAGAAAAATGTAGGAAGACTGGAACAACTTGGTCTGACGAAAGAAAAAAAGGTCATAGCGAAAGAATGAAATTAGTATGGGCGCAAAGGAAGGCTAATAACAACAAACGCCTCTAATTGTACTTCGCGTGGTCCACCAGGGCCCATACGTGGATAATAATATATATATATATATATATATATATATATATATATATATATATATATATATATATATATATATATATATATATATATATATATATATACATATATATATATATATATATATATATATATATATATATATATATATATATATATATATATATATATATATATATATATATATATATATATATATAAAATTAATGCCAGATTTTGAAACTGCACATTTAATTTCATTGCTAAATCCGGATTCCCAATTAAAAAAACCTCTCTTTGATTTGAACCTAGACACTACAAATTGACAAGTGTATATTACACATTGTTGTAAAAGTATTGAAAATCAAATCATATAAGTTGTATTTCTTTCAGGACAATATTTTTCTTAATATTGTTACCAAAACTTACACAATATCTACGTTTTCGTGTAATGTTGTCGTAATAAAATTGAAATCCCTATCATATCAAGTTTTCACCTTCATCAGCAAAAGTTCATGTCTAACCAACCGTACACCTTCATTCCAAGCACATTCCGTTATCCGATTTAAGTTAGAAACAAAGTTGTATTTGTTCGGCACTTTCCAATTATCCATGTTCAAATTACTGAAGTTTCAACTAACCGATCGATAAAAAACCGCATAACAAACAAATGTGATTGCTTCAACAATTTGTCTCTGCGATCGATTATAATCTGAAAAGCAATTTGTTTCATTTCCTAGTGGAGGTCGGTTGTTTACGAGAGTTTCCTCCCACACAGGATTAATTATTAGCTTTTACTATCAAATCATCTTTATCATTATTTCGAATCGACATTCTGAATAATGACGTTGTTGCAGTAATAGGAATTTAAGTACAATAATGAGATTGTAATTATTATATATTTAACAATACATCATCAAACGTCTCTTTGTATAATTTCTATTCAAATCGATGTGATACCAGTCAAATATGTGTATACCAGAAACAAGGAAGCCGAAAATTAATCTTCTAGAAAATAGAGGTTTAGAAAAACAATTTAAATAAAGAATTATTAAATAGATAATAATAATACTTCAAAATACCCTAATACTATATCCTCTTAATATATATATATATATATATATATATATATATATATATATATATATATATATATATATATATATATATATATATATATATATAAAATTTTGGGTACTTTCTACTATTAAAATACCACACGTTTATGAAAACAGTGAACTAGTGGACCTAACATTAATTATTACGGTGAGTGCCAACAAAATGTAGCAGCAGCATGTCGTTTGTACGCCGAAAGGTTTCCTTTAAGAAATCATCCGAATCCGCGGATGGTTGCAAATTTAGTTACAAGACGACAAGGGTACTTAAAGATACAACGAGGAGGTCACACTGGAAAACCTCCTCCACGCGAAATGGTAGAGATTTTAGACATTGTCGAAAACAAGCCAACAACGAGCACTAGGTCTATAGCAAGTCAAGTTGAAGTTGGTCATAGTAAAGTGTGGAAGACTATACGACAAGAACAGTTTTATCCCTATCATTATCAACGCGTACAAGCGTTTCAACCTGAAGATTTTCCTAGAAGAGTTGAATTTTGTCAGTGGCTTTTACATCAGCATAACAGAAATAAAAATTTTACCAAATTTATTTTGGCTACCGACGAGGTCACATTTACAAGAAATAGAGTAAATAATTTGCACAACAACCATAGTTTTGATTGATTGCGCGGTTGGCTCTTGGTGAAACATAGTAACAATGATAATAATTAAAACACTTGGTATTTGTTTCACAATATATTCAAGATATTCTCTAACATGTTTCGGCCTCGCGACCATTCTCATAACTCTCTTTGAGAATGGTCGCGAGGCCGAAACATGTTAGAGAATATCTTGAATATATTGTGAAACAAATACCAAGTGTTTTAATTATTATCACAACAACCATGTTTGGGCAGTAGAAAATCCACATGAGGTGAAAAGAATCCATTTTCAGTAAATGTTTGGGCCGGCATGCTTATTGGGCATTTTTGCCACAATTATTATAAAATGTTCACCCCATGTATACCCCAGATTTAACGCCCTGCTATTTTTTTTTCTGTGGGGCTATTTAAAAAAGCTAGTTTAGCACGACGGAGAAGTAAATACTGTGGAAGAACTACGACAATGCATCGAAAACGTTTGTGATGTTAGTCGTGGGTATCGGGATTTTATTTTTGACGCATGGGTACGCCGAGCAACATTTTGTGCTAACCGAACAAACGGTGACAATTTTGTACAATTTTTTAAAATGATTTTTGCTAAATTGACTTCTCTTTGCAAGTTCTATAATGCAGTGGTCCAGAATATCCAGTGGTCCAGAATAGCCGGTTTTCAAATTTTGTAACTGTTCTTCTTTTGTAACTTCTTTACTTTGCAATTTTTATATAAATGAATTTTGATAAAAATACTTCATTTTACGAGTTCTTCAACCTGTTAAAATTTATGACTCAACTCTGAGAACACATATGTATTTATACATACACACATATATATATATATATATATATATATATATATATATATATATATATATATATATATATATATATATATATAGTATTAAGTCTAGTGCCTCAAGTACGCAACGCAACACGGAAGAAACGAACTGAATAAATTTCTAACATACATCAATTCTTTACAACATAAATTTCAATTCACCACGGAAACCGACGAAAATCATAAGCTTCCCTACATGAATGTCCTAGTAATGAAGAAACCGCACGATAAACTCGAATATACAGCCCATCAAAACCGACACACCCAAATCGCTATCGAAATGCAAAGTCGTACAATCACCCAACAGAAATACGCTAATATTTAGATCATTCAAACTAACCATTGACAGGACCAAAAACTAAGAAATAGAAACAATATCCACAGCATCATAAGAAAATAATTACAAAAGAATTCTCAGATTGCAGGACGTCTCCATCACTTATAAACCCGCGAGAACAATCAGGAGAATGCTGAAGAACCCCAAGGACAAAATTTCCTACGAAAACCAGGACATTTACAATATATTATGTGAAGACTGCAAAAAAAACCTATGTAGGACAAACCAATCGATCGATAGCCGTAAGACCCGATGGGCACATATTGGCTTTCTGTATCAAACAAACAACGTCAGCAATATTCCAACATCATCTCGAAACAGGACATAATCAATTTCAATAACATCAAATAAACAGCACACACAAGATACTACAACACAAGAATCGAGAGAGAAGCGATTGCAATTGAAAAATCAGGAAATCTCAACAGCATGAATGAGACATTAAACTTACCGACTGAATAAATAAAACAAACAACAGGTTGTCCAAAAAGACCATCAGAACAACTCCAGCAGTAGAAGCAGACACCGTTATATAGAAAGACAACACTGGCGCAGGCAGAGACAATACAATCAATTGAAAAACACCCCGCTACAATCTTCATTCCCATGAATTAAAGCACAGACCTATCTGACACCAGTTTGTTTCGAGCCTGTAACTTGAACATTTGAAAATGACCAGTGCAATCTCAGCGAAACGTCGTGAACACCTTATACCTCTCAGTACTTGAAAGACACTGTTCACAAAAACAAACGAACCAACTGATATAAACCCGGAAAAATCAGAAATGTTAGTGGGAACATTGGAAAGACGAAAATTAAACATTAGGCTAGTGGGAGCTTTGGAAAGAAAAAAATCAGTGGAAGCTCAGCGCATGAATTATGCGGCTTTGGGAGATAATGCTGTTTCACACAGTACTTTTAAGAAGAGGTTCCAGCAATTTCGAACTGGAAATGTTGACTTTAAGAGTCTAACAAATGGAGGATGAAGCTAGAGAAAATTCAAAAGGAAAAAATCATTAAATCCACTATGGACTCACAGCTGAGAATAAGAGACGCTTTGCTTTGATGTTGTGTCACTGCTCTCCAGATTCAATAAAGAAAATTTTTTACATAAGATTGTGACCTGTGGCAAAAACAGGGGATCCTCTTCGATCAACTAATACCGTAAAATGAACTATCCATGCCAAAAAGGATTAGCTGGGCATCGTGTATTATAAATGCTCCAATCTGGTCAAGAAGTCACTGCTGACCGTTATCAACAACAACTGATTCGTGATAATTATTGTCCGACAAAAAAGGTCTCATAGAGGCAAGGGAAGTCATTTTACGTCAGGGCAACACTCGACTACACGCAGCAAAAAGGATTCGGGAAACAAGTACCGAGTTAGGTTGGGAGATTTTATCGCACGCTACCTGCAACATCACCTGATGGACAACCGCTTAAGGAAGTAGAAAAAAGCTCCAATGACTTCATCACATCAAAACCACCAAGTTTTTTTTTCCAATCTGGAATTCGACAGTTGCCTGAAAGGTAGCGAAAATGTATAGAAAGTGAGGCAGATTACTTCGAACATTAAGTTTTTCATAAATAAATGTCAAAGATAGTCAAAAAAGGGTGAGAATTTTGTTAGGGACTCAATATTTCAAACATCCGAGAAGTTTCATGTTAAGTGAAAGAAGAAGTCTCCTCGTATGGTATGTATCTGTATTTTCTGAAATTCAAAACTAACTAACGTCATTATTGATAATATATTTCCTTTTTTACGTATTCTATGTCATATATCTACTTGCTTTATTATATCAGTTACAATGTTGTCCCGTTCGGCAACACGATATATTCACATAAAACTAACATCATCTTTAATCTCAAATATATTCGAAATATTTTTTAATCAAAAGTATTTGTCATTTTCAAGACGCGATGACATTATTGTTTTAATATCCGATGTCATTTTTAAAGAGCTCCGCTAAAACTTTAATGTACTTTCGAGGAAAATGTAATCACCGTTAGGTAGCGCTAACTGCTTCATTAGATCTAACCGCATGAACGTCGCAGAGATATGGTTTAACATGTGCATTAGACTGAAGTGTGGAAGTGTCACCGGCAGAAATTCTCGGTTACCGCGCTGCTTGACATCAAACCCATTTTGAGAAACATATAATAGATGATTGTGTACACTCCACTGTTGGTGATTTGGGATAAGAGTTTTAGGAGATAGCGGTTTAAAGGTTCAGCGATGCAGCTTAGAAGGAAATTTATAATATATGAGATGATTTTTATCTAAAACGATATTTCTCCTTGAAAGTTTATTTGTTGTAATTACTTTAATATTACGGTAGTTCTATATACAGGGTGTCCCATAATTTTTCCGCCATAGAACAACTGATGATAGTAGAGATTTAAATAAGAGGATTTAGTCAATAAATGTGTTGGCAAATGTAAGTTATTAAAAAGATACACAATGTTGAAAGTGAAATTAAATTTTCGAAAAATTGAGATAATTTAAAAACGATCGAAGATATCAGGTTCAAAACCGAGATAGTTGGGTTTTCAAAGGTGACAAATCTGAATTTGGTACTGGTTTGAGCCTGTTTTCTAGAGGGCGCTTGGTATCTAGTTTGTGAGGAATTAACACCTTCATATTTTTGTACCTTATAAAGGTATGAATATTTTGACTTCGAATATTTTGAATTTACAAATTTACTTCAATAGGTGTTGAAAGTGTCCAACGTTTACCTCAATACACTTTCGCAGGCTCTTAAGTAACGCCTAACATTTGTGAACATATATTCTTTATTTCTAATTACATTTCAGGCTTGTTGAATTTTTTGTAAAAGCTCGTCTCGTATATTGATTTCAACTTGGTAAACTTAAAACGTCATATGACCCCACAAATAAAAGTCTAACGGATTAATGTCTGGGCTACGAGGTGGCCAAGGAAACTCTTTACCGCGCCCAATCTATCGATGTGGAGAACGTTGATTCAAATGATTTCGCACTGCAACAGTAAAATGCGGTGGCACCCCATCTTACATCAGCCACTTGTCTTGTCTTAAGTTTAGAGGTATACCATCCAAAAGGTCTAATAAATAATTTTCTAAAAACTGCACATATTGATCTCTATTCAGTCTTTGCGAAAACCCAAAATGAACTATTATAAGACAACGAACTAATTAATAAATTAATTGAAAAAAATTAATAAAATTTTTATTTAATTAGAATACTAAGTAAAATACTGTACTACTAGTAAGAAATATATTGAATATTTATTACAACGCAACGTTTATTAAAAACTTATGGCGCTAATTTAAAGAAAACATCTATTAAACCCATAAAAATTATTCACTTTGCTCCTAGTTGTGAAAGTAAATCCAAAACGAACACCGTAAGATATGGTCCGAGCTGCATAATAGAAAACTTACAGGTAGAGAGAGAAAAGGTTATTTTATGAAATTGCAAGAAACTGCAATTTGGGGAATTTATTGTCCTCTAAATGAATTTAGCACATACCGCCGGCGTGTTTGCAAGGTGTAATTTATTGATGGTGAAAAATGGGTTAGACTAAGCCCGGGCTCACTTTATAGCATCATTTGTTCTAATTTAAAAAAAACTGGCTCTGTACAGGCCGTTCCGAAATCAATTTGTTGCTCGGAATGAAACGTGGATAAAAAAGCGTTTGTGTTTTATTGTCGGACAGGCCCAAGTGCTATCAGGGCTTTTAAAATTTTACTGTTACTCTCTGGATCTTTTCGTTTGTTTTTAACGGTGTCGTTTCGTGGAGAATAAACAACTTGGTTCTAATTGTTTTTTTTCCCCTTTTAGTATTGCTTCACCTGTCGTTTTTTTATTACGCACAGACAGTTTTTTTAAGCCCTAGAACTGAAGTTTGTTATAAAGATACGTGAATAAAATTGTAGTCTATATAATTATTATAACTGAGAGTCAATAAAGTTAACAAAAAACGGAAATGAGTAATAGTTTCTTACCAGTATTAGAATATAACACATCAGTATTGGTACATAACACATCATGACGCAAGCAGAATAATCGGTTTCAAAGCATTTATATCTCGCCGAGTTAGAATTCCCTAAGCTACTCAACGACTACATCAATATGCCTCCATCTATACGCTGTAATACAATATCTACAGATCAGCCATCTTACGGTGAACGCTCACAACAATCACACTGTTCGAAACCGTCAATAGGCCACCTAGGCCCTGTCTGCGTATCAGGTATACATGTAAAATTGCATAATGGGCTAGAAAATATTAAAATATTCAAAAATTCTCTAGGCAAATATTCATAATATATGTTTTTTGAGCTACAAGAATAACTTCGTTTCACTGCTAGGTTCTCTATCTCTCCTATTTTTAATTAATTATATAGTAACTAATCAAAATATTTATGAAAGAAGAAATAACTTCAAAAAGTACATCATACACATATAAACAAATCAAAATAAACGTAGAACATTGATAAAATTATATATTATTAAAGTAGTTGCAATAATTAAAGTAACTGTTTTCCAATATACGTTCGTAAATTATTCCGGGTGTCAGTCTGGAAATCAGTTCATTCTATGAAGAGCCACGACGTTTCGCCAAATAAAAAAAACTTTTGACTGTCTCAGTTGGACTTTGCACTCCAAGCAAACAACACTTGAGAATACCAAATAATATTATATATCGACGTTTCGGCTTCCACTTTGAAGCCATTTTCAAGAGAATCTAGTTGATTCTTCTAGTTGATTTACTCCGAGGCCTCATTCTGCCTACTCCCCAGAGTTTACAACTGGAAAAGAACGTGGACGGCGCGACCTCTGTATTAATAGGTGAGGTTGTAGTTGGGGCGCTCAGTTGAGGGGTGGGGGTGAGACGGGAGGTGGAAGGGTTTCCAGTCAAACGTCAAAAACGTCACAAAAAAAAGGGAAGGGACGGGCAATTTGGAAATGAGCGGTTTCCATATATATATATATATATATATATATATATATATATATATATATATATATATATATATATATATATATATATATATATTATAATTCTAAGATCGTCGTCCCTCTTGTTTAAGTAGTCTCAATTGCTTCACGAATTATGCGGGGTTTATAGGAATATATAGGCGCGGTTAGTTTGACCTTGTCGAAATCTATTTTGTGACCCGTTTGAAGATGATGTTCTGCTAAAATCGAGGAGAGATCAGATTTTCGGACGGCGAGAGAATGCTCGTATATGCGATTTTGGATATGTCTATTAGTTTGACCGATATATGATTGTGGGCAGCCAGAACAAGGAATCTCATAGACACCATGTGGACTCTTGTGGAATATTATCCTTCAATGGTCTGAGGAAACTGGATATATTTCTTTCTATTGTAAATATCGTTTCGATATTACGGGATCTGAATACGTGGCAAACTTTATCAGTAACTCCCTTGATGTATGGCAGAAGAACTTTGGGATTTTGGGACAATTCTCTAGTAGATTGGTTGGTATGACCAGTTGCCCAAACTTTATTAATATGCCATTTTATTTGAAGTATATCATAGCCGTTTAAAATTAGTGCCGTTTCTAATGAATTAAGTTCTGATTGCATATGCTCCCTATCCGACAATCTTAGTCATCTCGTGACTAAAGTTTTGACTATCTAATTCAATTGGGATGGAAGATGATGTGAGTTCGCATTTAGATAACGATTTGTGTGGGTGGGTTTACGATAGACAGAATAGGAGAACCTTTGGTCTGACTTTTTGATATTAGAACATCAAGAAAATGGAGAGCAGAATTGTTTTCCGTCTCCATTGTAAATTGGGCCTGGAGATGTATACTGTTCAAATGCAAAAGGAACAGATTTAAAGATTGTGGTCCGTGCGGCCAAATGACGAAGGTATCATTCACATATCGGAACCAGCAAGTAGGTTTCAACGGATTGCTGTTAATGGCTTGAGTTTCAAAGTGTTCCATAAAAATATTGGCTATGACCGGAGAAAGAGGGGAGCCCATAGGAGCTATACGAATTTGTTTGTTTGTTTTGTCCCCACTCATCCCTTCCATTGGAGGGCACATGTTTCATCTCTTGATGTTTAGACTCTTCAGGGCACCGACATGTGCTCTCCCGTCAAGAATAGGAAGATCCTATCTACAGCCAACAACCCACACTTTTCGGATGGGACTGTGGATGGGATCTTCCTATTCTTGACGGGAGAGCACATGTCGGTGCCCTGAAGAGCACTTATAGCACACATTCTAACACACATTCTAACACACATTCTAACACTGCACATATAGATATATAGATATATAGATATATAGATATATAGATATATAGATATATAGATATATAGATATATAGATATATAGATATATAGATATATAGATATATAGATATATAGATATATAGATATATAGATATATAGATATATAGATATATAGATGCCATTCAGGTTCAATATACTTAACGATCTCATCAGTCCATAGTGCTTTCGGTCTTCTTCGTGGACGTTTACGATCATACGGTATCCACTCCAGGATTGCCTTGATCCATCTTCTGTCGCATCGCTTCGCTGTATGGCCTGTCCATCTCAATTTCAATTTCTTTACTCTTCAATAATGTCACATACTTTCGTTTGTTCCCAGATGCATGTGCAGTTCTTTCTGTCCCATCTTGTAATGCCAAGCATACATCTTTCCATTCCCCTCTGTACTACCCGAAGTTTTTGAATTGATTACGATGTGAGTGCCCCGGTTTCACTTCCGTACAGTTCACTTTCTTTTCAGGCCTAGTGGGACTTTGCTCTTAAACATTATGTTGAGCTTGCCAGACACATTTAACACGCCGTTTCATCTCTTGGGCAGTATTCCTCTCAATTTAAAACCTTTGCCCAAGATATATAAAGTGGTCCACACTCTCCAAATCCCTCCCTAAAACTGATATTCTTTTGTGGGAACACCGCTCAGAAGGTGGAACGGCATTAAAAACAACTAGAGTGAACCAAGCAGTGGAAATGCTTGGTAACAGCTTTTGAGAAATTTTAATTGATATTTTTCTTCTTCCTAGCTAAAATAAATTTCTAGCTTAATTAATCTTTTTCTTCCTCCTGCTGTGCTACATCCCATCAGTGAGCCTTGAATTCCTTCAATCATCGATTCTAACCGAATCGATCTCTAGTAGCCCCTTCCCAATTTTTAATATGCAGTAGTTGTACAGCATTTCTTCTTCCATTGTCTCGCCATCGTAATTTTGATATATCTCTTTTTCTTTTAGCCCCTATTCACCCCTCCATGATTTTGTCTAGTACTCAGTTTTCTAGCATTCCCGCTCATCTGCCCGCTGAACCCTCACCCACATGGCCTAGAATATCCAGATCTTTGTACAATTACTTAAGTTCGAAGTTACATCTGATCTTGTGTTCTAGTGCTCTTGTGATATACTGTTCTTTATATGCGGTCGTATGTCTGCCTGAAATCTATGAACATCTGGAATAAAGAAGTATCAAATCGTTTTTTTTTCTCTGAAGGCTATGAAAAATGGTTGACACTATCTATTACTGACACTGCCTGATATTCGCCCATTCCTTCTTCAATATAAGGTACTATCTTCTGCCTTATTATATTTGTTAGAACTTTATAAGAATGGCTTGAGATAATTCTATGGCTTCAAGCTTCAGTCATTCTGAAGATATATTATTTATCTTTGGAGTTTTATTACTTTTAAGTTTCATTAAACTTTTTCCACCTCCTGCAATTAAGGTCTTTCCACCTCCTGCAATCAACTTCTATAAATGCGGGCTGCATTCTTATCCTATCTATGATAATTTGAAGATCAGTGTTTGCGATCAATACATCTTCCCTATTCTAACGTATATCTCTCAAATATGCACACTTACAAACACTAACATGGACCACACACAAAGATCTATGGAGACAGCTGTGTTAGAAATAAAATTGTGAGACCGGAAACCAAATACATGGATCTGAAATAAAACGAAAGTTAAGTGTGGTGGTGTAATTGGCACCATTTAAGTTGAGTTTCTGTTGACTACAATACAAACTGAAAGGAAGAAATAGAGGTCCACTTAAGACAAAATGGGACGATGATTTGATCCGAATCGGTGGGCTAAACTTTAAAGATGCAACACAGCACAGAGATAGGTGGAAGAACTTGAGGGAAACGAATTCCCAAAGTTGGATGTTATGAAAGGCAGAAGAATAAGAAGAAAAAGTTGTCGCGCCTCTAACTTAAATATACTAACTGACTATATCAGACTATATAACGGGTGGGGCAAGTATCAAGCAATTTTAATTCGTTATGACTTTTAAAATAAACAATACAAAATTATTTTCTTATGTTTATTTCGTCTTTAGATTGTGTGTTAATTATTTTTTGTAATTAGGCCTATCAAACGTGAGCCTGTGAAATGGATATCAATCAAATGCAACTCTTTTTCATCGCTTTAGTCAACATATCTCGTGTTAATACGGCAATTTCAGCACGGATGTTTTTCTTAAGTTGCTGTATGGTTTGGGGCTCACTTATATAAACCTTTTCCTTCAAAGATTCCCTTAAAAAATAACCAGGGGACATCTAATCATTTTTGCATTAAAATTGACAATTTGATGGAGGTAGTTTATAATGACATTATAGTATGCCAATATCTTATTATTGTCTTAGCAACAACAATTTGAATATTATAGGGACATATGTACAAACCAAATTCGGCATAAACTGCGTCGAAAAATTCTCAATTGTAAGCCACGTCGCCGAATCGACATTTCTAGAGACTCATCCACACTTTGCTCTACATGTGCAGTATTTGCAGCGCTTTACACTGTTCTTGGATCTGTTTTGAGAGGCCTATCCCTAACCATTCTTGTAATTGCTTGAATAATGGATACATTTTCGTTTTATGAGTCGCCGATCGATTATGATATATTCTCCTGAATAAATTCAATTATTGATTTGCAATAATTTCACTGCATTCTTTTGGCACGTATTTATCCCTAATAAAACTTGCACGTCTGCACTACACAACAGTTAAACCCCAAACTGTCACAAGAAGGATGAAAAATTGGTACCACAAATAAATTGTAGTGTGATACTTACCCGACCCTTTAGTAAGACAACGGGTAATTTATCTAATGCAAGTATTTTAATAATGCGTAAAGCTGTGTGGTAAGGCTGTTTATTTTATAAAATATATGTCTCTTTTTAAATGTGTTTAATATTACATTTTTGATTTTTTCTTATTCAATCAAGTTTATAATTGTGTCCCGTTATAGTCGAGCGAATTCGTGTTTACGTTTCTTTTTATTTCTAAAACACGGCAACTTGGAAGTTCCAACGTCATTGACGGACCGCAGAATTTAATGAGATTTGCGGTTTTAGTAAGTTTCTCATTAAGCCGTCACTTATATCAAGTCTGCGACCCTAGTTTAACGTGTAAACACTTTACGTTTATGCTCTCATAGTTGGATTCGACGTCAGCCGTTCCGCGACTATTGATACGGGGCGACACCATCAAAGATTTCCATTAAACGGTTCGCTGCTGGATTATTAATGGTCCACGTTGTGTGTCGAAATTGACTTTTGATAAAACCGGCAGATAAACTTTGAATTAGAGCGTGTTTTCCAACAGACGCTTTAACGTAATACGATTCGAATATAATTCGAAAGGACAAATACGTAATTATTTTTCGTCAATTCTACAATTTACAAAATAAAACTCCTTTAAATCTATGTTTATTTTTAAAGAAAAACCATTATAATTTATAACTGGTTTTTTTATTATTTTATATACAATAGTATTTTAAATAAGTATTTTGCACAACCCGATTTCTTGGGATTTATTACAAATCATGGTAAAATTAACCATTTTTTTCTATTTGTAAATATAACAGGGAGGTACGTGACATAAAAACAAAGTTGTTTCAATCAATATCAATCACACAACTAATATAAGACGATGGAAAACATTTTGGACAATACATATAATACATTTCTTGTTAAAATAAATCAATTAATTAAATAGATATGGCAGAAACTACTTAATAAATTAAAACTAAATCCAGTCCACAAAAATTTAATTGGAAATAAAGAAATCCTCAATGATTTTTAATGCATATTGGGGGTAACAATTTATGGGATCTAGATTGATACCCTCCATAATATAAAAAAAGATCGATTTCGGGCCCCCTATCCATTCGTAGCCTTTAGCCAGAGAGAGTAATTTTTTATTCAAAAGTTACCCCAGTGTTCGTTTCCTAAATCAGAAACACAGTTTACACTTGGGAAGGGAAATTGCAAGGCCAGACCTCTCCATGACTGATTTCGGCCACAAAAACTATATCCCATGGGTCTCCGGGCCATTACCGAGCGTGTGGACGTCCGATTGTCAAAAGGAACTCGGTCTATTTGAGCATGAACATCACTGCAAATATGTGGCGAGAGAACTTTTACTAAGTAATTAAAATTTGTTAATGGGGAAACGGGCATTTCGAAACGGTTCATCGGAATGGAAATATCTCTATGTGATGAATATAATATTTTCGAATATGAATGTAAATAAAGGGTTTCCGAAAAGCTCATAAATGAAACAGAAAATTTTTCTTAGTTGAATGAAGTTATTTTGGTAAACAAGATATCAAATATTAAACCATAAATTAATTTGGGTGGCTTCCAGAATGATACTCTACTATAATACCACAATTATATTCTTTGAACAGTATATAATGTTTAATTATTGTCACTAAACTCAAAGAGATTTACCACTAATCGCTAAATCACTTTTTTAATTAAAGCATTTTGATGCGCGTTTTGCTAGCCATATTAGCATCATCAGGGTATGATTCAATCTAATTCTAAAACTAAATTATGTTCTGTTTATATGACAACCGTGCTTAATAAAGCGTGTATAAGTCATGAACTGTGAAGTTAACCAAGCCTTACATTAATAATTGAAAAAGTTGACTGATGTCCTTTATTCGATACAAGGTTTTCTTACAATTTTCTGTTTGATTGTTTTCATACAAACCCAAAGGCCTATTACTATTTACGCTTTTAACAAGTCTTAAGTTACTAATATCTATATTATGGTGATCCTCAGGTGCATGTTGGGCAACAAAAGATTTTTAATTTTTCCCATATCCTTTAAATCTGGTTAATATGGATCTTTTAGTTTGCCGATATAGGTTCGATCACAGTCTACTAATTTCATAAATATTCAATTTTTCATGATGATCTAGTTTATTCTTAGGATTACCCAGGACTTCTCTTACTTTCTTATTTGGTTTTTAGACTACCTTAATGCCCACTTTGTTAAAAATCTTGTCTAGCCCTCGTATTAATTGCGCATTAAACGGTATTACTATAAATTTATTTTTGTTCTGTTCTTTTTGAAAGGTCGAAGATAGTTCTAGTATCTAGATTAGTCTATCTACAATATTAATAAGTATCTATCTACTAATTACTTTAATTATTTGTTATAATTAGCTTTGTTTAAAGAAAACTTAATTAATTTATCTACCATAAAACTTAATCCAGTAATCTTATTAGGGAAGTTATGATTCAAATCGTTAAGAATGTCTCTCGAAGTAGTGGTGCTTTTTTACAAATACCAGTTAATATACCTAAAGTAATGTCTTTAAACTAAATGCATCATTGAAAAGCTTCATAAAATTTCAACAAAACAAAAACAAAGACAAGATATTTTTCAGTGTGGTTACCTTGCAATTCATCACATTTAGACCAACGACGTTTCAATTTTTTAGTACTCTCAGTATAATGCGATTTATCCAACTCTGCAAAATAAGAGATTGGGTCAGTTTTGATTTCTTCTTCTTCTTTTTCTTCTTCCTTTTTCTTTCTTCTTTAGCCATCATTAATCTATTTCTGAGCAAAGGCTGGCATAAGCTTCTAGTAGTTCCTGTTTTGTGCTTGTCTGAAACATACTAAGCCAGCCATTTTCTTGAGGTCATCAGTTCACCGCATGCGAAAACCCTCGTAATCTTTGACCGATATATGACCACCATTGTAAAACTATTTTGGAACCACCTATCATCCGGATATCTGGCAACATGTCCTGCATAATTCCACTTTTGCTCAACGATTGCTTCTGCTACATCCCTAACTTTAGCAATTTGGAACATTTGCAAAGTAGTTTATTAACACCACACTCCGAGAATCCCAGAAAATCGTAGTTGTGACTTTTTTGTCAAATGGAACCGTGTTCGCTTTCTATGGCACACTTTCCCCTGTTCTGACCAAGTATTTAGATTACTGCTTCATCCCTGATGTGTTATGGCAAATCCATGTTTCATCTCAACTCAGCGGAATTGCCTTTAAATAAACCTAAACACCACTGAGTATACATTCAAATGCATTTTGATCGACAGTTAAGAAACGCGACACCCATCGAGCTTTTTCAAACCCAAACATCTTGTAAACTGCAGTGATATATCAACAAACTCACATATCTCCCTTCAGTAGGCAATCGTTTAATACGACATTTTGGATCTTTATGATGATTGTATTGGTCCTGATTGTGCTGTATCATCTTCCATGACTGTACGATAACATTTAAATTCAGCAACCCACTTTTTTATCCTTGAATATGACGAATCCTTTAGAGTTGAATCTAACTCTTTTTTGTACGTCCATAGAGAATAAGCCCAGCACACCGTATAACAAATTATGCTTGACAAATATCATCTAGTGATAATTACGCCAGATGTATATGAGGCTTAGAATATTTCGAACGACCCTCGTATAAACTTCAAATAGTTTGACAAAAAAGGTGCTACCCTCCTTGAAACACGCTTTACTTGCTATTTGGATGCTACCAAATACTGATAAAAACTTTTATAAATAAAATTAAAATGTTTTGCAAGCAATAAACAAATTAAACCAAGCCGAACTTGCAAGCAAGCGAAAAATAAAACAATAATTCGTCACTGTCCAATTCGAAATTACACCACCGTATATTAAAAAGTTCCCGGCAAAATAAAATATTTTAATCTAAAGGAAAAATTTAAATTAAATCCTGAATTTATGTCTAATACAGTTCAAGAGGGTGGAAGGGGGCGAACCGAAGAGGGCCGCCGGTAATCAGAGGGGCCTCTAAGGGCCCGGCACCTTATTCCTAATGAAAATTTATCTTCCGAAACAAAGAAGAGGAAAGGAACGCCTGCAATAAAGAACCAAATAACACCTGCTATTTTGTTTTATTTACCTCTAGCTTTGTCAAAAGAGACAATTCATAAGATTTATTAGGTCAGGTGTTTTAGTTAATGAACCATCTTAAAAACTTCAAACGCTTCCAGTCTTTCATAGAGCGTTTATCGGGGAATCTGGGAACAATCTAGCACTGTCGTCATCTAAACGTTTTATATCTGTCATAGAAATTGCTAGGATTAGTGCTGCTATTAAACTTACCTCTTGTTTGTGCTTGTGTTGATTAATTTTGGAGTGTTCTAATGGGAAAAGGATTTTCCAACTTCATAATATTAACATTTAATTTATTCTATTATTCTTACTTCATTTTTGAAGTAACCTTCTTCAATTTTTATAGGCTTTCGCCACTTTTCCATTCAACTAGCGAATCCCAGATCGAAAGAAACTTGTTCGTTTTGATGTAATAAAGTTATTGATTCACTTCCTCAAAAGATGTGAAAAGAGATGAAAATCCAAAGGGGTCAAATCTGAAAAATACGCCGCTCGTAATAAAATATTACACCCCAACTTGATGCGTGTTGATCGTTGTCTTTTTTGCTGTATGTATCCATACGTTATCCCCAACCAAAATAACGTCCCTCTTTCTCTTGCGAGTAAATAGCCTTTTTCCCCCAGAGCGTCACCAACATGAATCTGTTGCTTCTGATAACGTTCAACAGTGGCAGTTTAACCAGATTGGAGCAATCTATCATGTACGATGGTTATCTGATCCTACGATATACACAGCAACACAATTTTGCGTAAGTATTTGGTTTTACACTACTACAGCTCAACCAATATAGCTTGGCTTTCGAGGTTTAGATGCACAGTAGTCCAACGCCCGAGTGCTCATTCGAAGCAGTGCATTCGTAGTGTTAACATCGGTTAAGTACTGTACATTCGAGTACAGTACTTAACCATTCTCCCCGTTCTCTGTCTCAATTAGACAGTGACCCTCTCACTCTTTCTTGCGCATCTCAGAGGCCAATCTATGTTGGTTGAACTGTAGTTGATGGCTCACGAGGATTAACCCACGTTTTTTGAAGTCCTTTGTTTGAATCTGGAGAACAATAACACATAATCGAAGCTTCTAGTCTTATTCTCAGCTATAAGTTGTGTCAACATTTAGAAATTGCTTGTCGTTACCCCGAGTTCCTGTCTGAGCTTTAGCAGAATTCGACAAGGATTTTCTTTTAGTAGTGCTTCCAATTCTTCATCCTCTACTTGGAAGCTGTGTCTCAAATATTGCTGTTCGAACGATATCGTGTCTACAACTGATTTTTCCGGTTATATTTACACTAGGCTTGCATATTATAACTCACTTTGAAACTAAAAGAATGTGATTCGAATAGATTTTACAGTAGATGAAATGTAGAGGCCCCCACTTAAGTTGAAGACCTAGTAAAAAATAAACCATTAATTTCATTCAAATATAAAAACATAACAGGAAAAAAGCCACACCTCGTCGAGCATCAGTTCTCGATGGCTCACGAAGATGCGGTTAATACCTAGAAACCCATCGAATATAGGCAATTTCATTATATACGGGTAAAGGAGGACTATATATATATATATATATATATATATATATATATATATATATATATATATATATATATATATATATATATATATATATATATATATATATAGGAAAATAGAAATAAACGTTCACCATGTATACACTAAATTCATATGTTTTGTGTTTCACAGAAAAAAAAACAAACAAGGGGAGGAAAACCATCCGAACAAGTCAATTTAATTAAAATACCATCGGCAAACAGTAACGGATCAAACCGTGTTTTAATGACTGTTAAAAATATGATACCACTTCGACCGAAATCTGTTTTATTTTTTTCCAACGACCAACGCAAATGTTCGTTTAGCATCGTACATTTCGAACGTTTAACTGAAATATTAACATTTTACAAAGTACGGTTATTATGTAATTGACTTAACGTTCATGCCCGTTCATCAATATATAACTAACCACATGTTCGCGCCCTATCGTTAGTTATAAAATCGAGATATATAGTTGTTTAGAATAAGAATGAATTGAAGTTAGAACGAAGATAAAAGGCCAAAGTAAAAGGTATTCGTCGTGGTGTACTTCGTGATTTAAATTTGGCGCCGTTTTTCAAGAACTTAACCTAAAAATTTTCTATATCTCATGTGTCATTTAGAGACCCAGTAATTTGAAACCCTTAAATCACGGGTATCCCCTTTAATGAAGCTATAAATTAAGCAAAATTTTGCAATAAAATTATGCTTTTTGCCGTAGATCATTTTCGCCTCACAGGTTGTGCAAACAAGGAAGAATATAGGATTTGGAGAAGTGAAAATCACTCGGGAGTGATTGCAGAAGAACTTATACATCCTCTTCAAGTAATAGTGTGGTGAGCGTTGTGGGCTGGAGGGGTTATAGGATCATTTTTTCTTGAAAATGACCCTGGTGAAACGGTAAATGTTAAATGCGAACGCTACCGCAATATACTAAGAAACTTTTTATGACCCCAATTGGATAATATCCACATTAACAGTATCAACATAATTCGTCTCTGCCATAATGAGCCCTCCAATGTAAGGGATGGGTGGGGCGTCCTCCCGGTTAAGCAATATATATATATATATATATATATATATATATATATATATATATATATATATATATATATATATATATATTTCTCCCAACTGCTTTCCTTGCGTTCGTCTGGAGCTCGGCTGATAATGGCTGAAAGGCTAGAAACCGGTCCCGAGAGACACATGACGTCGCATGGTGGACAGCTGGGCGAAGGCGATCGGTGGCACCACGTGGAGAAAGGATGAAAGATATCTGTAATATATATATATATATATATATATATATATATATATATATATATATATATATATATATATATATATATACTCGTAATTAATTTTTATATAACTTTGCTTTTTTAACTCATAAACATGAAAGTTATCACTCGTATTTGAATAATGAAATACCAAAAACCCAATACAATGAATCCGTTATATTTAAAACTTTAAAAACTAAAGAGAAGATAAAAATTATCTGTGTAATAAGTAAGCTGGATAACGAAGAAGTGGTACGTAAGACAAAACGAAATAATCAAAAACATTTCCACAAACGGACATATCTCTGAGAGGCCTATTATTAAAATTACCATTTTATTTCAGTCAGAAGCGGAAGTAAACGTTAACAACGTATTCATTAACTTCGTACGGTTTGCGTTTCACGAAAAAAGAACATACAAAAAACAAACAAGGGGAAAAAGCATCGGGACAAGCCAATTTAATTGAAATACCATCCGTAAACAGAAACAGATCAAACCGTATTTTTAAAAACCGTAAAAAATATGATACCACTTGAATGAAAATGTGCTTTTTTCCAACGTCCAACGCAAATGTTCAATTCAACATGGTATATTCCGAAGATTTAACTGATATATTAACATTTTACAACGTGCAGTTATAATGTAATTAGTGAAACGTTCTTGCCCCATCATCAATATATAACTAACCACCTGTTCGAACTCTGTAGCTAGTTATAAAAACAAGGTCTATTGAAGTTTTAGTTTTAGTGTGGATTCACTTAGACTATTATTAGGCCTAGCAGTCCTACCACAGAAAACAATTGCTACTATGAAACCTGACGCGAGGTATGTAAATAGAGTAATAAGACTGATTTCTTATAATTTTATTATTCAATTGAAAGTACAATTTTACATTGTCTCCTTCAAAACACTTGTCGTGGGAAACCAGCAATCTTGGAAAAAAGAATAAGTCCAGTGAATAAGAGGGCTGCGGATCCACAATGACGTTTTTACTTGCCAAAAACTTATTAATTAAAATCGCTGGTTGGCAAGGCAAATTGTTGTGATGCATCAGCCATGTGTTCTTGATGTTCCGATTGACCGATAACCGTTTTTACATTGACCTTTTACTAACTTACGGTTTAGGACTGACGCACAAATTTCTTATGGGCAATCCCTTGGATATCAAAAAAGCAAATCACCATGCTTTTAATCTTTGATTTACTCATTCTGACTTTTTTGGCTGTTGCGAGGTTGGAGTGTGCCATTTCTGACTCTGGCGCTCAGTTTCTAAGTTGCATTCAAAAATCCAAGACTTATCACCAGTATTGACACGTTCTAGACAATAATCAAGTTTCCCTCCTATCGTCCTTTTGATCTTGCGAAAAGTTTTTCGAAACCATCTACGCCCAGGTTTTCTTCATACCTAATTCATTGGTCAAAATCAGATGAAGGGTTGTGTGAGTTAAATTCGGTTCTTCCCTTATCATTATAATCGTCTTCATGCTCAAGTCTGAAGCAAAACTTGATAGCGCACCTTTGCTCGAAATTGTTATCTCATTTTCGATTCTAAAGGAATTATGCTCGCACTACCTCTTTAAAACTAACACTGTTGCCAGATCGAACGCTACGTCACCAGTCTCATTGCTCTATTTGCACACCTCGTACGCAAGCTCAGATTGGATTGATTCAAAATATCGATTCAGTTGGAGGTGAAGGTTAAAGGAGTTCAAGGCTCACTAACGGGTTGTAACATCACACGAACAAGAAAAAGACAAAAGAAATGTTTGTTATTTAATAATGTTTTCTATAACTATAATGGGTTAGTTAAAATATACTGGACGATATATTGAATTGCAAGCTATGGCAGGCACATTATGCACATGCTTCAAGTTAATTTAAAATTGCTGACAACTAAGACAATCGCTCAAAATGCCAACCAATGCTTTCTTTCTGGCTTCCAAAATCTTCTGATCCTTCTACATCCATCATGACCACCTATACTAAACCTAGACTCATCACGAAAGTAAATAAAGTTGCTTTCAGATTCCATTCAATTCTAGCTCACTACAGTTCTAAACGACACGTCTTTCAATGCTTCGTAAGAAGGAACATCAATAAGGAGAAAAAATCCTCATCCCCATTCTAAATAATTATATTGTGTATAATAATCAAAGAAAGTTTGAGTACAGCCTATTTTGTAACCGAAATATTTCAACACGTCGTTAGGTCGAATCGTTACACGCCAGACCACCTACAGCAAGTCAAACAGTGTAGTTTTTAGAAGATCTGTGATAGAATACCTAAGAGATAACTTTAAATGGACTTATGTGTACAACGAGCCTGGAATACATTGTTACAAAAAGACTTTACAAGAAGTTTCTACAATATAATCTCTACCTATTGATAATCTGCGCCCATCTCTCTGAACAACTTTCTATTCACTTTTTGTGAAATAAGGGTCATTTTCATGTAAAATATTCTTCAAGTGCTGTTTTAATTGCAGTGTTTGACGAAATGTTCCATATATCTGAATGTCATTAAAATATCTCATCGGCAGAATATGATACGTAAGGATTCTTTCGCAGCATAACTCCCTGATTTTTGCATTGTAATACTACAGAATCATGTTTACTTTATCAAGCTAATCACAATAATATGTAGCACTTATGGTTTCATTAGGATTGAAAACCGGTTATTGGATAATTCCTAGAAAATTCCACCAAACTGACTGTAACACTTTTGAAGTGAAAACCTAATTTTCAAATGGGCTAAGGTAGTTAACAGCAGAACAACTAACTCAGCCTAACTCATTGTTTTATCTTATGTGGGTACACATTTTCCAGAAGAAAGGGATTTCTGCCTAACTTAGACAAAAGTTGACTCCAGATGGTTACACGTTAAGTTTTGTTTACAACTGAAAGTTAATATGGCGCCCACATTTTTATATATGGCGCCCACTTTTTTTGCACTTTGTTCAAACACCGTTGTATTGTGTACCACAAATTTTAAGCACTGTGGCTAATTCCTAGATGGTTTGTTTGGAATCAACTGCAGTTTCAACCAATCACAGATCGCTATTAAACTCAATAGGTCTTCCAGATTTTATACCGATGAAAAGATTGAAATCACCTTTCAATCACTTCAGCATTACAGTCAGCTTATAAAAACGGAAGAGCTCTTTGCTATTCAAGTCTTGTCAAATAGGATTTGAATTTGAAATAAAAAACAGAAAATTCGACCGAAAATGGCGCTCATTGTTTTTATTAGATAGTATATTTTATCAATTTTCCTATTTGAACCTTCAGTGTGAAACACTAAACTCGAACAGATTTACCACTAAACACTAAATCACTTTTTGAAACTTTCTCGACGCACGTTTCGCTAACCATGTTAACATCATCCAGATTAAATCATTTCCTGATGATGCTAACATGGGCGAGACGTACGTCGATAAAGTTTCAAGAAGTGATTTGGTGTTTAGTGGTAAATCTCTTCGAGTTTTGGTATATTTTATCTCATTTATGATTTAAACAAAATATCGGTTCAAGTGACCACCTCAACTCTTCTTGCACTGGTTGATCCGACCTGCCCAATTTTCAATGACTCGGTGATGGGTGGTATGGTGACTTTGGTTGCTCGTTGTTGTTGGCTTTAAATTCATCAAGAGTTTTGGGTTTGTTGGTGTAAACCTGTGATTTAACATAGCCCCAAAAAAATAGTCTAAAGGTGCTAAATTACAGGATCTTGGTGGCCAGTTGTAAGGGTCATTGCGTGAAATTACCAATCCTCCAAATTGATTGTCCAACATGTCCATTGTAATGCGTACTGTGTGGCAAGTCTTGTTGAAAATATAGTTCGTCCGCATCAATTTCATCAATTTTCGAAAAGACAAAATCGGATAACATGGCACGATAGCGTTCACCATTCACAGTGACGGTCCGTCCTTCGGCGTTCTCGACAAAATACGGCCCGATAATGCCACCGTACCATAATCCACCCCAGACCCTGATTCTTTCGGGATATGATGGGGCCTGATGAATCACTTTTGGATTTGACCATTGACAATAGCGACAATTTTGCTTGTTAATGTAGCCATAATGTAAGATGATTTTGCGAGGAAAATCCGGATCGTTTTCCATTGCTTCCAACGCCCAATCTACGAACTCCCGACGTAATCGATGGTCAGTTGTCTTAAGTTTTTGTGCCAGTATAATCTTGAATGGGTGTAAACTGAGATCAAAATGCAAAATATGCCAGGTGGTCATTCTGGATAAGCCCATCTCTTGAGAACAACGCGAAACAGACACATTATCAATCTCAGCAATACTTTTACGAACAAGTGCGATATTTTCTTCACTATGACCACTACAAAGTCGTGACGGTGGCTTTTGGTCACGAAGACTAAAGTCGCGTTCAAACTTATTAATTATACGGTGGATGGCTTAATAAAAAGGAGCAGGACGACGACCGTGTTTTGAATGAAATGCTTTTTTAGTAGCAACAAAACTTCTCGAATTTGATAAAATATTAAAATGTTAAAGGATAATTTCCAAACATTGTGGCAACAAAAACTTGTTCATGGTAAAATGGCAAACCTTAAACAATTGATAGCAGAAGTCAAGAATTGGATATCAAATATGGCCGCCATTAGCTGTCAAAATCCTGTAATCTCTAGTGGGAAGCACTTTATCTAGAATATAGGTTTTGCTATATTAAGTTAAATCATTTTCGGTAAATGGCAATATTTTAAAATTTTGAAAACACCACATTATTTATGGGTACCCCAAATAAACACGTTATATCTTTTGTAAATTCAACCAACGATTCTTCACATCATTTGAAAGATAAAAATTCCTTAACCGAGGGTCCAAAACCTAAGGGCTTCTACCAAAAAAACAGTTGTTATTAAATCACCAATTGATAAGGTATAATAATAATTTTCATTTTAAATAAATATGTGTAAAATCATATTTGACAAATAATAATTACTTATTATTTAACGAATAAACTACAAATAAACTAATAAACGTTGATAAAACACGTTTAACAAAATAAAAATTACGCTACCAATTATAGTAGCAACGTCGCATTGACTAACTGAGATGATCCCAACAACAAAGGCGACAAAAATGTTTAAATTCCATTTAAAACCAAAATAATTTACGGAGGAGCTGCAGCCAACTAAATTAGAAATATACTAGCACTTTTTCAACGTATTCGGGAAAATAGGTTAAAACAATGCCAGACTTACATAAACTAAAATGCTGGACATTTTGAACATTTTTTTTTTTTGTAACAAAACAAACCAAATTTATGCTAAAACGTAGGAAATAAATGGTTATAAAAGATTATATTTTATTTTCAAATAATACCTTAAGAGGCTAATGAAACAAAAATGTGAATTTTCCTAACAATGGAATTGGACGAAATCTGGTACATCAAAATGTTAGCAACATTTCAAAAAATTCTAACTTGTTTTCCGAAGAAGTGGTTGCATTTTGGATACATGTTTTAAGGAAACATTTTGTTCAAAATGATGTAATGAATTATTGGCAAAAGTGGAGTTTCTTGGCTTTTAATGCATTTAATACATTTAGTCCAATAAAATTAATTTTTCATAGTACTGAATTTTTTATTATGTGGAATATCTGCATAAAAAAGCACAGTATACATGTTATAATTATTCCTTACAGTTTCTACATATATCCGAAATCCATATTCACCGCCATAAAGAAACATTCGTTCTTCATACAATCATAAACGGTTTAATAGCCGCTGTAAAATTTCCCAACAGTATTTCTTACTCAAAATTTGACCGACCTTTTACGATAAAATGCATAAATATAAGAAAACCTTTTCATATTTTCTGAGAAATTAGGTTTCTCGGTTTTCCCGGTCATTTATAAAAACTAGAAAAAGGTTCTAGAAAGTATGAGACTATACACAGCTTTTCCGGATAATATAATTTCGCCGTTCCTTTATATAAACCGTTTGCTAGCAATTCTACGTGCGTTCACGAGTTACGGCGAAAGAAATAGCACTTGCTCGAGCTATAAAGTTTTAAGGGACGGCTTTAAACAGGTGAAGAGAACTGTTGGGGATTTCTTAAGCATACCATTTTAGCGACAAGATTTTCATAAGTATTAGGTAAACAAGTTATCAAAAAACTTTGTATGAAGGAAAGTCTTTGTCGTCCTTATTCCTAAGAAAATGCTAGTTTATATAAGGTGTTTTAAACAAAGACTATTTTACCAGCTTATCTAATATATTTTTACAGCTGTATTTTTGCCTTTGACATTTGAGAAAATGAGTTGATATCATTTATGAAAATAACATCGTTTGTCGTACTAACATAATATCCACAAATTGTAACTGTTTGATGTGTTTCTTCATCGAATAGTGTCATTTGTGTCTAGTTTATCGAATATAAAGTTTTCAACTAATATTGCCAATTTGGGAAATACTACGAGATGAATTACACAGGTCAACAAATTTAAACTTTTTATATGAAGTGTTTTGTAGTCCCAAATCTGAAAATGATAAGCTAATTACTGTTACTCGTACAGTTTTTTGTTACATGGAGTCGGTGGCTGGGAAAGTAAAGGAAACGACATATTTTTACAATCTAATATTTATTTACTATAAATATGAAAAACGTGTCAAAAATATATGCAAAGATATTACTAAGGATTATGCCAATAAAAAATATATTACATGAGATGTCCATACAGCGACAAAGACTTTAACTTTTTCCTCTTGTGTTCTGTAGCATCATCTCTTTTTAAAAACCAGCAATGGTCGCGTAACATAGATGGATTCCTGCGTCCCTGGTATCTTGCCTCCGTCGTCCTGATGTCTTGGTGAAACCTTTCTCCTTGTTCGCTGCTTACTCTACCCAAATTTTATGGAAAAAATCCAAATAGGAGTGTAAAAAATGCATTTTTAACGACATACGACACTCTAGTATTTTATAAGCTTTCAAGAGTTCATCTATAAGGTTTCACTTACAAAACACTTCCAAGCTGCCAATTCATTTTCATTTAATTTTTCTTGAAAACGAAAATCACCTAGAAGCTTCCTTATTTGAGGTAAAATAAATATGCCTTCTTTTACAAACGTAGCAATCACTTACATGGTTAGTAGGTTTTCCACATCATAGCAACAGCAAACGGCATAGAATTTTTCTTGAGATGCATCCATTGCACTAAATTTACGTGAAAACTCACATATCAAACATGAGGAGTCCAACTTTATTTCCAATTGGGCACTTAAAATATAAAAGATAGGCTTTTTTGACTTCCTCGGATAGCTTGCAGCTTTAAAATAAATCGTCCACATATATAACAAAACTTATTCGCTGGATTATTGCAAAATCGACGATTAGATCTTGCCATTTTATAGAAAATCAACTTAAATACTTGACTGTACTGTAAACAAGACAGAAACAAACTAAACTATCGAAAACAATAAAATTGTCCTTAAAGCCGAGCCTTACGCCGAATTCTGTGGAAATACCCACCCCCTTTACGATCTTGTAGTAAAGTCAAATAGAAATAATTTCAATGAGCCCATGATATAAAGGAGAAGCAGGTCTTGAAAATGGAACGTGCTAGGCCATTACTGTAAAAAGGTGTTTTAATAACTACTTTAATGAAACGCAAAAAGAGCATTCTCATCAATATTATAAAGATTAGATTTGATATTCTCGAATGATGTAGGTGATGAGATTACCTCTATTGGGTTGCCTATATCGTGGTTACCCTTCCAGATCTCGGCCGGGTCCGACGTCGCCTAACTTCAGTTAAGCGAAGCGTAATATTCGACGTGGTGCGGTTTTTTTCCTGATTTGTTTTAGGAATTTGGTGCAGACATAATGATTTAGAATTTACTATATCTGTTGGATTATTCCCTATTGAGTCGAAGACTTAGGTCGAAGGATAGCAATTTCAGTGATGCTTTCAACAAATTTTGTGACATACTGACTACCATCCGAAATTTGATGTAAATAAGCAAAATTTGCTACATCACTGAGGAGCTCTGAATTCAAATTATCTGAAGTCCATTGAATGTGAGTTTTTTTGCATATTGCAATTTTTAATTCCAATATCATATTGTCCTTTAGCTAGTTTTACGCCAAATTGATTCGATATTTCTCCCATTAGTTATCTGAACTCTCTACAACAATCTTTTGTCGAAAATATTTAAATTATGTTATTCCTACCAGGTAATAGTTTTCCTAGATCGGCTCAATTTCGGCGAATCTTTCAGATAACGACTAATATTTAATTATTGTACAGTTGTTATAATGGAAATTTTTAAACATCTTTTCAAAACCTTTCACTTTTGATACACTCCACATCATATAGCTCTTCTGTCCGATTAAAAATTATTCCATATTGTTTAATCGCAACGAATAAAGAGTTTTAAACATAAAGAACACCTGAAAGTAATCAGATCGTTTTTTAACGAAAAATTTTGAAAATTATTGAGGCTAAGAACTAACTAATTATTTTAAATTGTGGTTAATTTAGAACAATTCAGTTTCAGTTTTTCGAATATTCTTTATTTTTCATAAATTACAAAATCTAGTAAAACTCTTAATATTTAACAATGCCACCCTCTGCCACAAGTACAGCTTAAACATAACAGTATCTACTATCAATTATCCTTTTGGCATTATCTTTTAATTGTGGACAATCGAGAAATTATTGCATGCTAGTAGTCACTTCTATCCCTATTTCTCTCTTCGTTAGTTCCTACAAGATACTGGGTTCAAATTCGATGAATTACCTGGCTAAACTTGATCCTCGCTAGGCTATAAAAGAACTCCAACTTATCTTTAGTTCACCTTGGTAAATAGTTCAAGAACTTTTAAAGCAAAGTGTCAACAGAAAATGTTAACGAATTTCATACTAGTTCAACGAAACACTCCTGAACAATTTTTTGTCACGTGGTGGCTTCAGATGAAAAATGGTGATCTCCTGATGATGCAAACATGATTAGAGAAACGCGCATCGATAATTAAAAAAATTTAATTTGGGGTTTAGTGATAAAACTCTTTGAGTTTAATGTTTCACACCGAAGTTTCCAAACGAGGAATTAATTTTGTGGAACAGTCAAGGTATAATCCATAATAATGTAGTGGAGCCAGTCCAATATATAACTTTAAACATCTGTTATGGACCACTAATATACATAAACGAAACTATGCTTTAGATGCATCCTAGGTTAATCAATAAAAAAGGCACAACTCAGTGAGAGCAATAGTAAGTAAACTCAGGATAAAATCAAATAAATATGAGATGAAAGATGAAACCTTTACATATCCAGCCTGGTAGACAAGAGGTTATTCTGAAGGAGGATGATTAAAATATTTTTCAAAAATAAAAAGTATATAATATATATATATATATATATATATATATATATATATATATATATATATATATATATATATATAATATATATATATATATATATATATATATATATATATATATATATATATATATATATATATATATATATATCTATGTATGTATATATATTTATATATATAATAAATATATTTTAATTCAATTTACCATAGAAATACTACTAATTCAGGCGTATTTAAGCAAATACCGAGTAACAATGTGTCTTAGAAAGTATAATTTCCTTGATATATTACAGAAAATTTATCTTTAAATATATTTAAGAAAACAACTCCAGACGTTATTTTAAAGTAACGAGTTCTCTCTTATTCCATATCAGGACAGACATTCAAAACAGAAGCATGTCTGTATATATTACAAGAAATATTGTGCTTACTGCTCAACATTATTTTAATTGGTACCTGCTTGTATATTTTATCTATCCGTCTATTCATTTTTGTGCGAAGGTATACGAAGCAAAGAAAGAATAAATGGACAGACCCTGGAGAACAAACGGAAAAATTTCCAAACAATAAAGCTAAATAATCTTCCACTTTATTTTCGGCATTGAAAAGGGTCGAATTTATAGTAAAGAATCCAGAAGCTCGGGGACTATAATACTTTTTATTGTGCGGCTTTAGGGAAAGTTTTCTGCTAAGTCTCGTTATTCTTTTGTCATCAATAAATCGCCATATAATGATCTTAGGACGGACGAGCGGTAAACGGATTAAATTGATATTGATGAGAGATTCAGTTACTTGTTTTTTCGTCGGTTCGAGTTGCTTCAAATAGTTTTCTTCAAATAGACTTTTAATTATCGCTTAATAGCATTATTAGCATTATTTTGAAGTTATCGCTTAATAGCATTATTTTGAAGTTGTTTCAATCAAATAACATTAATCAACACAGTATTTGTGGCATAACAAATTTTTGTGTGTTGATAAAATTTGATAGGGTGAAAACAAATCTGTAAACACAATTTATCTATAATAGATTTTCATTAACAGGCAATTTTATATTTTGCAATACTTACAACTTACAACTTACAACAACTGCAATACTTACAACAACTGCAGTATATCTGCAGAGCGCAGTGACAAACCTAAATGTTAATACATATTTATTCCTGTTTATTAGTAGTCTACCGGCTTCTGAAAGTATAGTATTTTGTAAGTTTTTTGAGTTCTACGTATTTTTCTTTTTGTTCCACGATATTCAACGGAGCCGCATCTAAATTCACAACCTGAACTTGTTGATTTAGTTCAAAATTTCAAAATTTCAAAATATCAGCATCACAGTCAGTGAATAATTACTTCATTATACTATAATCATTACTTCCACCAAGACATTTCTGTAATAGAAAAGCGACATCAAGGTAAATTGAGCCCCAGTTTTCTTGATGATTATTACTGAACATTAATAAGGAAATAACCAGAAATGTAACACATCAACGGATGATACCAGTACAATCATAGATTTTTCAGAATTCCAAATGTCTAGCAACTCATTTTATCTTATCGGCATTGCCGAGTGGTGTCAAACGCTTAATAGGCTTTTTAAGTTTACTAACTATGAATGGTTTCACAGGGCCACAGGGTGTATTTTTCGTGCGAGCGTTTTATAAAAACAACGATTTCTACACTATCGTTCGACATCTGTACAGGACATATTTTAATTTAGGGACCACGAAAAAATATCAAAAGTGCGAATTTAATCAAGCATTGGGTGCGCAAAATTCAAGCTACTGAAAACGCAATGCCGGATAAATCAACTGGGTGCAAAAGGACATCAAGAACGACAGTCTCTACGATTACGAGTAGCTTCTTTAGATTTGCACAGATCCACGATTCATCGCATTATTCGCAAATACTTACATTTTCATATTTTCATTTACAAGAGATGAAGCCCGATGATCCAGTTCAACGAGTCGAATTCTGTAGGACAATGAAAAATCGTTTAGGAGCTTCAATCACATATGGTTTTCTGATTAATCGAATGTCCACATCAACAGCCACGTGAGTAAAAAAATTGAAGATATTGGGCTATCGACAATCCGCTGGAATTGCACCGGAAACCATTACACTCGCCTACGGTGTCGTTTGGGCTGCCATATCAAGCGAAGGAATTATCGGCACCTACTTTTTTGAGGATAACCGTGGCGCGCTCATACTGTTAATTCCGATCGTTATTGTCATATGATCCGGACTTTTTTGACTCCAGAAATGCAAAACAGGATTGGCTAAAACCGCAACACATTTTTCCAACAAGATGGAGCAACGTCCCACGTCACGAATGATTATTTAGCAGCTCTTCACGATTTATTCCCTGAAAGAATAATTAGTCACCGAGGGTACATCAATTGGCCACCAAGGAGTCCAGATTTAATACCTGCTTTCCCTATGGGGCTACTTAAAAAGTAAGGATTTGAACTCATTACGTTCCACCCAACTTAAATGTTTTAAAGCCAAGAATCACAGACAAAATCCACGCGATTCCAAGAGCGATGCTCAAGCGAGTGACAGGCTAAATGAGTATGAAGAAGCGGATGGTGCGCATTTACGGATAGTTGTTTATCATAAATAAAAATTCGAAAACTACTTTGTAAAATAACAGGCATTAATATTTTATGTTTGAATCAATTCTGATGTTTTATTTTTAAGTATTACATAAGTAAGTATTTTATTTTAAGTATCAAAAACGAAAAACATTCTGAGACACCCTTTAGTTTTGTTTACAAAAAATAGATCTGTATATTGGGTGATCGAAACATTGCTATTATAACTACAAGTATAAATAATTGTAGTCTAAAAACAGAATTTGATTCTAGAGCATACCCCGATAAGTTCAAACTGTTAAAAACTGTATTGATTTCAATTTTATGAGTATATATATATATATATATATATATATATATATATATATATATATATATATATATATATATATATATATATATATATATATATATATATATATATTAAAATAACAAAAATCTCTCATCCGTACTCCACGTGTCTGATCATTTCAAAGTAACTGCTGTCATCGCGCCAAGACAAGTACCTCGCAGGACCCGTGTCTGGTCTAACTGCCGTCGTCAGCAGGGCTCGAGTCTAACTCGTTGAAACGAACAATGAACGCACGGATGAAAGATTTCTGTTATTTTAATATCCTACAATAAGCATAAAAACTTTAAATAAAAAATAAGGCAAAAGAATAGCAATTCATTACTCGTACTAACTTATATACTCTACTATGAACCAGGAAGTGATATTATTTTATTTAAGAAAGGAAGAAAATTGTTTTCAAATTTCACAGCGAGCAAATACACAAACAGACACAGTCAATAAATTTATCGTTTATCTCCAATATTGAACGGGAGGAAGTGTTGGTAACAAGTTCTGGGATTTAATACATTTTATTGTGCGGGTATTTTGAGACGTTTTGCGCGTACTCGTGAGAATCGGTAACCCTGGGCATTCAATAACAGGTTGTCTGTTGGGCCTTTGCGAGCGGCATCCAGCCGAATTGGATGGCGTTCCTCCGAACTTGGGATTTAACGATTTCTAATAGATTTGCTTGGGCGATGGAGCGTAGCCTCTCGAAGACAGGGTCAGACTCTCGAATCAATTTCCTATCGGCATTTTTTTTTCGTTCATCCTTCTCTCGGTGTGCGTACGTCAGCAGCAACCATTTCACAGTTTCAATTAACTCTAATAGAAAAGTGTACTTTGAACAAAATGGATTATAAAGGACCTATACGGGTTTAATTCAGATTCTGATATTTTTGTAAACGTAGAGCATGTCAGCACCATTTATATATTACATAAATTAATTCTTCATAACATCAGTTCAGACTTTTTCAATTCCTTTTTCAGCACGTAGTTCAGTAGTAGCGTTAGTATAATCTCAATCTCAGGAATATCTGTATAATAAAAATATCTATATAATTTTTATTTCGAATACCGAATTTTTTATATAACTCTCTGAAAAAATGCAATAGATAATTCGAATAATAGCTTGATTTCGTGTTGCCAGATTTCGTCCTACAAAGTAACTCATTAAAGTTAATTAAAAAATTGTTTATGGTGACATGATTGATGCTAATCTTAACTTAACTCTTTATCTAAATCAAGTTGTATTTTATTATCAAGTTATATAATTTATGTTGTTTTAAGCGGCGCATTTTTCCACTAGTGCCTTATATTTTCTTTTCTAAGACGTTTGGATGAACACTAATTCTGAAAATCAGTTGGTTACTGAATCGTGTGATTTCTTTTTTAACTGACCGAAGCTGTAAATCTTTAATGCTTGTGGTGTTAGGAACATCCCATGGGTATTATGTACCAATAGTCTATTTTTTAGCATTAGATGTAATCATCTGCCATATATTGGTCGAAGTGTTTGAACCAAAGTTGCTTTATTTTGGCAAAAATGTGCTTTGTCAAGTAAGTTTCCACTCCGGTATAATAAATTAGTTACAAAACGGTAAAGAGCAATGCAAGTCATATACCTAAAGTTCTCTCTTAAGGTTATTCCAAATTATACTTTTTCAGTTGCAATTTGACTATTTAATACCAATATTCTAATCGATTAGCAGTCACACGCACAGACTCGTTTTAGTAAGTTTAACATTTCAATTTAAGTTTTCTTTAGTTTCACACAAATGTTAGCGGTTTGTTGTCGAAGAAAAATCTAAGGCAACGAGACCAACTGCATTTTCCCCTTCCGTTTTAGTCTCCCATATTTTATTGACTAGTTTAAAACTAAGCTTAGCAACCGTTACTAAAAGGAACTTTCTTCCATTTTACATGGGGCGGCTTCTCAACCTATTTCTGCAGCAATATCCGCCCTAATAACTTTTTTATCGCTTCTAATTGGATCACTTGAGTCTATTCTACTATCAAATTTTGGGTATATATTCCTATTATTTAGCTTTTAATATTTGCTATCTGAATGAAATGTTTTAATCATTTTGTTGTGCCATTCTCTCCCTTTAAACTTTTTATTTGATTGGTGCAGAGTCAATATATATGACCCGTCACTGATACTTTTAACATATTTTCACGTTGTTCTTAGAGCTTCATGCAAATGTTCTTTCCCATTACATTGTCATCAGCACATTGATCATCTGATTAACTCTGATGTAAAAACTTAAATCTACCGCAAATTATTGTTCTGATCCAAAATTTAATTTAAAAATGTCCAACACGATACTCTTTGTCTATAAAAAAAATACATAATTTTGCTCTAAGTTGTTGTTCTAAGTCTTCTTTAGTAAGAGGGTCGTCCGAAAAATTGTCGACCTGACAAACAAATCACAAGATTTTTGAGATTTTGAGACCAGATAATTCAATATATAAACCACAACCTACGAGCCGTTTAAGCTTTTTACCAAAGCATTAGAAATGAAATATGAGATAGCAACTTGTTTTAAATCACATAATTTTATTTTGTTTTATTTAATAATTAGGTCCGGCCAATTTGGTCCGTCCCTCGAAGACAACAGAATGATAATTTGGCCCCCAAACTAGGAAAGTTTTGAAGTTGTATTGCTGCTTCATCCCTAGCGTGTAATGGTGAAATCATATTTTATCCGCTATTATGCAGCATTGAAGATCGCATTCTGAACACTCTTAAAAAGTGTTAATTCGAATGGTTGGCTGTTAATAAAAGCTTTTTTTTGTACCCAAAACATCGTGTAAAATGTATCAGACACAGTCTGTCGAGATATTTCCAATGTTGGCAAGCTGGTATATCATCAATCGGTAATCATTTAATATACTATTGTGGATTTTTTTCGATCGTCGAGGTTTTTCAAAGTTTCAAACGTTTATCATCTTCAATAGATGTACAACCAAGTTTAAATTCAGCATCTTACTTTTATCATCCGGGATTTTTATAAAACCAAGGGGAAAAATTTCTTAAAATTGAATCCATCTCATTATATATGCTCGTCGGAGTTAAACTCCCAAAACACTTACAACAACTCAAATTTTAATTTAATCCGTTTTTCAGAAAATTATTTTTTTCAGAATCAAACTGACAAATATCATAGTCACTTGATCAAACTTTTCTTACACTGTATGAGGCCGAGAACTTTTCAATCGACTCCCGTATAAAGAGCTTACCATTAGGGATAATAGAACTTTGACAGCTCATAGTGGCCATATTTGTTTCCCGATTTTTGACATTTTTCACGTTAGAAGAACGTTTGGAAATTGTCCAGTTTTATTACGCAAATTTGCGGTCCACTCGTGCTACTCAACCAGCAATTCAGACCCATCGTGATATTCGTCATGGTGATCCTTCTGAACAGACTATCTTATTAGAAATTTTAAAAGTGAGTTTACTCTCCACGATAGTGTGATATCTGTACGACAAAAAAAGCCAGAAGTGTTAAGAATATTGCCGCCGTTCAAGCAAGTGCAGCCGAAAATGACAGCATCTCGGTTGCTCGCCGCTCGCAAGAGTTAGGCCTCTCGCCAATGACAACCTGGCGAATTTTGAGGTTGGACTTAGGCTTACCTCCACATAAGATGGTACTAGCATAAGAATTGAAGCCAACCGACCATCGCATTCATCGTGAATTTGCCGACTGGGCCCTTGAAATGATGGAAGCCGACAACGAATTTCATTGCAAAATTATCTTCTCCGATGAAGCTCATTTCTGGCTCAATGGCTTCGTTAATAAACAAAATTTTCGGTATTGGTGCGAATCTAATCCACACATGATACATGAGAGTAGATACAAGGATCTAATTAACATGTGATACAAGAATCACCGTTTGATGTGGATTTCGGCAGGAGGAGTTATCGCTCCTTATTTCTTTAAAAATTAGGAATTAACCACCGTTACCATCAATACCGAGCACTACAAAGCAATTTTGGAAGATTTTTTCCCGGAATTTGATGGAATCGATGCGGATGACCTTTATTTCCAAGAGAATGGCGCACCACCGCATATTTCTTGAGTAAACATGGGCTTATTGCGAGCCAAGTTCGGCAAGTCGTTAATTTCACGAAATGGCCTCCGAGATCATGCGATATAACTGCTTTAAAATATTTTCTCTGAGGACATGTAAAAACACAGATTTATAGTAATAAACCCGCGACTATTGGCGACTTGGAAACTAACATTCGTCAAGCCATAGTCGCCATAGAGCCCGAAATGTGCGCCAGTGTCATCGAAAATTGGCGCGAGCGAATCCGTGTCTGAAAAAAGAGCCGTGGTGGCCATTTGGCTGAAATTTTGATTTTGAGCAAGAAATTTGTGTTTTATTTAATTTTGAAATTCCATCATTCTTATTGGTAGACCCTGTATATTTTTTTGAATTCCCAAAAAAAAGCTGCTTATTATTTATTATAAAATTTTATTCATAATAAACATACTTTCAAACAGTTAGAGTATTTGGCTTTTAATTGAAACATTTAAAAATTATTACTAACTGCTAAAGAATTTTAAAAATTGTTGAAATGTATTTAGAATAGATAGAAAAGTTATTTTACAGACCAGGTTAAATAATCAGATGCTTTCTAAAAGATGTCTAAGTTAGACAAGGTTATTAAGAGAATTTTTGAAGAGCTGATTCCTCCTAACCTTGAATTACATTTTTACGCCTTTTTACATTTAACTAAAAATATATAATTGCATTTTCTATATGTGTTCGACATAAGTGTTCGACAAACTAACAAATAATCAAGAAAAATCGTTAAAAAAAGAGAAAGATATTTTTATTACTTCCATTACTATTATCTGTAAAGGTATCAATAACAAGATTGCCGAAGAAAACGATATCTATTTATGTCTGATTGTATTTCTAAGTGAATATTTATTTTATTTGGATATTAAAGAATAAGTAGAAACAGGAGGAAAATTGCTGCATCATATAAATCAAAATCCGCCCCTGTAAATATATCCCTTGTCAGAAAGGGATATTGTTCATCCCACCTTCTTCTTATTTTCCCCATCGTCCTTTCCTCAAGCCACGCCAATTGATTTGCTGCGAAGGATCAGTGCTGGATTTACTTTGAAACTGTATTCGAGACATTTTAGATCACATTTTTTCCGATATAGAGTTATGGGACCGATAAAAGTTTTATGGCAGTTTTAGGTTTTATTTAACTGTATTGGAGGTTTATTTTCTAATAAAAAAAAAAGCGAAATGTCGCAGCAAATATATTTTTTTCTCTGGCAAATCTTTTAGGAAATTAAACATTTACGGGCGGAAATAGGAACGAAATCCTTCGAAAGGTATAGTCAGCCAAAAGGTCGATAGAACTCATTTTAGAAATCATCTTTGGTGTTTTTTTATATATTGCTTGTTTTTATTCGGAATGAACAAAATATTTTTCATATTTTCTACCAGCCCTAGTTCTAATTGCTCCTAGTGGATTGTTTTTTTTCAAATATTTTTAGGTGGCTCCTCTTTTGTACTCGAAATTATCATTATTTTGGTTTTTTATAACCCAATACCAGATGAAGCCTTCCTAATGATGTTTTGACGACGTTCAATTAGTATTTATTCAATAGCTTTGTGTTTTTATTGTTTTATTCAGTCTATAGTCAGACCAGTTTTATTGTATCCTTGACAAATTGACAACCACTACTCAGATCTTCAATGACTCATCAAAAAGGGTAGAGAGATGGGCATTTATGAGCAGTAATCACAGCAATTTATATTTTTGGCAAGAAGTAAACAAGAAATAAAGGAAATGACTATGACTATATAAAAAGAGGCTCAAAGAAAGAAATTATATATCAATGAAAGGAAAACTAATTTCATGGAATGGACAGACGAAGAATTCAGGCAAATTGGCCTTGAATTCTTGGCAAAAATATCAGATAGAGGGGAAGTTTATAGGTTTGAAGAAGTACCAAAATACAAATATGAAAGAAGAGGTGGAACCAAGAATAACAGCGGGAAATCATTGCGTAGGAGTACTGCAGAAGATACTGAAAAGTCAACATATTTCCAGAAAAACAAAGACAGGAATATATAAAACAGCAATACTCGTCACCAATGCCAGCGAAGTATAGGCTTTAAATAAAACAGAACAAATAAAATTGGAAGTGTGGTTCAGAAAAACTAATCAAAAATTAAGGGAATTGTATAAAAGAACAAGCATAGTGGGTGTTATAAGAATGCCAGAAGGAAGAATACCTGAAATATTACTATACTAGCACATACAATAGGAGTGAAAGGAAGGAGAGGGAGATCAAAGGCAAGGTGGACGACAGAGGTAGAGGCAGACCTGAAACACTTGAAGATCACCGAATGGAGAGAAAAAGCAAGGGATAGAACCAGGCCATGGGCTATCCCGGCTCCGGGGGTTAAATTTTATATATTAATCATCAGAACGTTTTCTAACCTAATAAAATGAATAGTGTTTGTATCAAGAAGTAAGATTACTTCTTAAATGAAGTATTTATTTATTTATTTATTTATAAAAAAATATTTTTATTCCTTCAAAGTAATCTCCTCTCACTGCAACATTGATTCCAATGTGTTTTCCAATCTTCGAAATAGTTTTTATACTCGATTTCTGGTGTTTCCTTCAAAGCGGCCAACTAATTTTCTTGAACAGCTTCTATGGGCGTCCACAAAGTAGTTTCTTTAGTCAAGGGAACAAGAAAAAGTCACACAGTGACATATTTGGGATTAGCGATAAACTTTCAAATAATTGTTGCTCTTAGATATTCAAAATAAATTAATTATTTTGCCACACATCTGAATGTTTTTTTAATCCATTCCTAAACTTCAATTCTTCTATTGAAATCTTCGGTGTAAAACACTTACTCGAAGAGATTTGCCACTAAAGACCAAATCAGTTTATTTAATCTCACGACCCGCGTTTCTCTAATCATTTTAGTATAATTAGGAGATGATTTACTGATTCAATATTCAATAATCAGGACATAATTCAAGATTGAATTATCTCCTGATGATGTTAACATCATCGAAACACTCGTCGAGGTGTTAAATATAGTGTTTTGGTATTTAGTAGTAAATCTTTTCAAGTTTAGTTATTCTAATACTTAATCAGTGATTACTTCATTGGTTGACGCGAAAAATCTTCCTGAACATGGTACATTTTCAAAGTCGTTGTATTATTTGTAATTAGACTTTGGCATAGCTTCATCGCCGTAAAACTTTCTTAACATTTTTACTGCAATAGTACAAGAAATTTTGTTTTTTAGGCAAAATTTATCCATCCACTTTAAAAAAAACTACAAAAATGATTAACAATTAAAAAAGACGCTATAGCTTCTAACATAACAAGAAAAATTATTTTCAAGGACATTCAGATGTCAAGGACGGTCATACCAACTTAAAAAATAAATGGTAGTATCGATATGTAAAGCGCGCGAATTTATAAATCAGAAATCCCCCTTCCTTTTTGATCACAGTAATACACTTAAAGCAGTGTTAAACAATGGCATTTTTTCTTATGGACATTAATAATCATATCTGTTGATGTGCATTTACGCATATAAAAAACAATTAAGAAAAACATATTATTTCTCGACAATAATGCAATCGTTGAGTCAAATTCAGTCCGCGAACAAAAATTAGTTTTAGTTTTCAAATCCTTCGCTTCTAATATATTTGCATGATCTTCACAAAAATCTATACAAAGAAGAAATGACAAAATATAATTAGATTAATTTTGTGTCGTTGTCATTCTTACATTTTTTAGTCTACTTTGAAAGATTTTTTTTCATAATATAATGAGCTGAACACAATATTAATATAAAAAAACTTGGTAAACCAAATCTGATATTTAAATCATGTATTGAATTCGTTTGAGATCCGGGCGAATATTGTTACTAACCCTGTGAAGATTTTAAAACCCCAACATAGAACGTTCGGTTCTTTGAGATCTTTGTTGGGCTGAACATTTCAGTTTTTTCCAATAAAACCTAATAATCTTTGAAGAAATGTCTTTGATGTTGCAAGCATATTTCCTCTATTTGCAAACGTATTTTCGCTTATATATTTTATAGACTTTCTTAATATTTGCCAATATTTTGGTTTTATATGAAAAAGTTTAACATGCTTTTCTTGCAATTCGATAAACGATTTGTACCATACGTACGTATACTTATCGGTTTTTAATGTAAATCTTCCACAAATCAAGTTTTTTTTTATACTTAATCCTAATCCGGTGCTTACATGTAGATGTTGAAAAAAAAACTGAATATATTAGCACGTAATCCAAGAAAAATTTATAAAGTCGTCAACCAGTAGGCTAAGGTAATTTTCTAAGGTTCATGAAAAACATTTCTTATATCTTAAGTTATATATAACTTTCAGAAGTAGTTGTTCACATGCCATTAAATAAAATCTTATATCAATTTCCCCATAACATATCAATTATCAGTTAGCGACACGTAATAGGTCAAAAGAGGAGTGGTAAATAAAAATGAATTTATTTTTTGTGACCTAAAAACAGAAAATTGCCTTAGATTTTTTCTATCACCCATAACTTTTTCTGCAATAAAGTATTGTTGCATTGGAGCAAATTATAGCAATAGACTATAGTATTATTGTTAATCACAATCTCACCTTAAAATGTTGTTGGAATCATCAAGAAATGATTGCCAATATTTTGGAAGGATATATTATAAAATGGAAGGATATATTTTTTATGCAAAAGTTTATCGTGGTTTTCTTGCAATTCTACAGACGATTTATACATACCTACGTATAAATCGTCTGTAGAATTGCAAGAAAACCACGATAAACTTTCCATTTAGAAAATTACCTCCGATTTTTATACCATCCTTTTTTTTGCAATAAAGTATTGTCGCATTATAACAGATTATAACGATAGACTATAGCTCAGGGTGGTCTAAAGAGTTGTTAATGTTTGGTTCCGCTGTAGAAAATTTGCTGGAGGGGTAGAAAGGTGAGGTCGATCTTAAACGATACTTCAGCACATGGAAATTTAGTCCCTATGCCGCGCTTATATTACCGCAGCAATTCCGATAATACTGCGCGTCTTAAATTTCGACAACATTTCAATTTGCACTATATTCAGCAATGCCCAAGCCTTCCATTTATTAAGAAATGGATTCGTAAATTTGAGGAAACTGGTTCAGCGTTAAAAAAAGGCGTCCCCGGCCGTCGAAGGTCAGCGAGAATCAATGAAAACATTGAGAGAGTGACAGCGTCTGTGCGCCAGGAAACAAACTTATCGACTCCAAAGCTCACAGCTTGCTTAAATGTGACAAGATCGTCGATGCTTCGCATCCTTACCAAAGATTTACGCATGCACCCCTACAAGATTCAGTTAGTGCAAGAATTGAAGCCAACGAACTTCGCTGATAGAGTTCTATTCGCTAACGAAATGTTGAACCGATTTCCAGCAGTCGACAACATTTTATTCTCCGATGAAGCTCATTATCACCTGCCTCGCTACTCTGAATGATTTAAATAAGAATATTCGGCAACAAATCAAAGTCATAACTGCAGACACTTGTCGCCGCGTTATAGCAAATTTTAAAAGTCAGCTTCAGGAGTGCCTGGACAGAAATAGAGCACATTTAGACAATGTAATCTTCAGAACATGAATTTTCAAGAATGTTTGTAAATTTTAAGAACAAATTTATTAAAAATGATCAACTTGTTTTCTGTTTAATTTCAGTTCAAAAAGCTATCGACTCTTTGGACCACCCTGTATTACTATTAATCATAATATTACTTTAAAATGTTGTTGTTTTTTTTTTGTGGTATTTTGTTTCTGTGGATTCACTTATTAATTTCCAGCAATAATCAACAAATAAACTGGGGCTAAATGATTCAGTTCAGTCTGTAATATCAGATGGGGCTCTGTTAAATATCCTAGAACATCAAATAAAGAATCGTTTTCTACAAACATTCGATTTAAGGAGTTAAGGTGAGCTCTCTAGACATTGTATTTAAACTTAATCAAATAAAAGCAATATATACAGACAAACTACCTAGAAGTCAAAAACCGTATTACTCATGGCCTAGAAAATACTACACATTCGAAAACCAGTAGCCTATTAATGGACAGTCTGTATTAGTAAATTTAATAAACAAGTCTTAACCAGTTAGGTTCGTGAGCAGGAGCAAGACATAACTGGTTAAGACTGCAGGTGCAAGCCTTACGTTGACAAAAACACTGTCTATAGCAAAATATAAATTTGCGTGTGACAGAAATTCTGTGGGTGATAGAAAAATTCTGTTTATCAATTTGATTACAGCATGTCAAATCGACTGTAAAAATTGCTATGTCACAAATACTGTGTTTATTAGTGTAATTAATAAAGAATTCAAATATTTAAAAAATCCAAAACCTGTTAAACTCGATTTTCTCGATCCTGTGAGCAACGCACATGAGCTAAGTTAGACACGAACAAAAACTTTACTGATTTTTACTTTAGTACACTTTTTTTGGACATATACAATTTACTGTACATATGCTATTTGCAATAATTCCAATAAATCACATTGAAGAAAATAAGATAAAAAAAGAATCTAAACTTAGTTATATGAAAGCTTGTCGAAAAACAATTAATATTTAATTAATAATAATGGTATAGTACTGTGTAAACTTTTATTGGTAGTTTGATTAGTATTTAGAGAATTTATTTCTATTATCAGTCTAATCTCTTGTCATTTTGTTGCTATGGTAGTACCTTTCAAAACGCCATTGATGTTTAAACAATTTCGTGTTCACATCATATTTTTTTCGTGTGGTAAACATGTTGTGTTTCGAGCCAAATAAAAAACATTTGTAGCACGTACTACTTTTTTTGTCCAATCAAGTGAAAGCCGACGTATACTTGTAGGAAGTTACGGAGTCACAATATCTAATGCAAGAAACATGGGCATGGGTTTAGACAATTAAAAAGTGGTGATTTCGACTTGAAAGGCACAAAAACGCCCAGATCAACTGAAAAATTTGAAGATGCCGAATTGAAAGCATTGTTGGAAGAAGACGATATGCAAACTCAATAACAATGGGGGTCGCAGAACCATTTGTGATCATTTGCACGCCAAGGGAAGGATCTTGAAGGCATGAAAATGGATACCACATCAACTAAATGACAGATGGAAAAGCGACAAAACAAAGCAAAGTTTTGCTTTCTCGGCATGAAAGAAAGACATTTTTGAATCGGATCGTGATTGAATACGAAAAATTGATATATTTCGAGAATCGAGAATTCCAAATCATGGGTTGACCCAGGTCAACTATCAACATCGACCGCAAGATCGAATCGATTTGACATCTGATGGGATCAGAAGGGTGTCGTGTACCAATGAGTTTCTGAAACCTGGTGAAACTCCTAATGATCAATTTGAACCATGTATTAATCGAAAAGCGACCAGAATGAGCTACAAGACCCGGAAAAATGATTTTGCAGCACGATGACACACACACAGGGAAAGCGGTCAGAGACACCATTTCTGCAATTAATCAATAATTAATAATAAATAAACAATTAATTAATAAATTAATTAATCTCCCAAATTAAACGTTTTTTAAAAAGAAAAAATTAAGAATCATTAACCCCCACACCTGGTATATAATGCTTTCATATGGCACTGCTTTAAAAGTTTGAGAAAAAAAGTGGCCTTTAAAACCAGGTCAAAGAAACAATAATAATTTATGATTTTGCTTTACGGTCTGATCATTAACCCACGAAAGAAACGAAAATTGATACATCAATTCTGGTTAAACCTAATTTTCCTTTTTTTCTTTCAGGGAGCCTCTTCCAGCTTAGTGGTAAAGTTTGCTGATACCGAGAAAGAACGACAATTAAGACGTATGCAGCAGATGGCCGGCAATATGAGTCTTTTGAATCCATTTGTTTTCAATCAGTTTGGAGCGTACGGCGCAGCATATGCCCAGGTATTTATTCGTTCTTCCTTACTTACTGATTTACTTACTTTAACAAGCATTTAAAGGTAATTTGCTTATTTTTTTTTAAAGAAGATATTCAATGGGTTGCTTGTTTTTAACCTAAGTATACTGCATCATTATATTCTTAAAACTAACTGAGAGTAAACTGGGGAATTAATATATATACATCCAGCAATATATGCATTATGAGTTCAAAGTATTATCGTTTAGATTCACAAAAAGCAAATATGTCTAACGATATATTTAAAATTATATTTATTACAATACAAGTAGAATTCAAAAAGAGTTCTTAGAACCTAATAACGCTAAATCTGGTAAATGCGAAGGATGCTCGAGTAGACTGATCTTTTTTGTTCAGCCAATACTTACCAAACCAAAAAAGTTTCTAAATAGTCGACTATTATCGATTTTGTTATTCCAATTGAAGAAAATCGTCAATATGTTCTTCGTAAAAGACACAATTATCTTGATAAAAGTAAATGTAGTCTAATCAATGAAGCCAATTCACATTCAGTGATCAGATTATAGAAAAATTGCAGGATTTTTCTTTAATTCACGTTAAATGATCTGGTGGATAAAATCAATCTGTTATTGCTAGGTAGGGTGCATTTACCACACATTTCAATAATGACTCAGCAAAAGTTCTTGCAGCTTGATTAAAAATTTTAGTGTATCCACCAGGCATCGCATCCTCAGACAAGGATTATGTGCTTTGAGATTTGTAAAACCTCCTTAAAAATTGTAATTGAGCAATGCATAGTACTGGTTACACATAATGTTTATTATATATATATATATATATATATATATATATATATATATATATATATATATATATATATATATATATATATATATATATATATATATATATATGTATATATCATATTATTCATTTTATGAAAAATGGCGATTTTTATGGAAATTACCATATCCATGAAAATGAACATATATATAGTTTGAAGGAGATCTGTGGAATTCATTGGTGAAAATTCAATTATAACATAAAAAATCCTCTTAAGACCTTTTCTTGTACGTCAAACATTTAAACGTGGTTTTGCCCATTTCTCATTTTAAAATGTAGAGAAATGCTTTAATTAATCAATATAATTACTTTGGAGTAGTTGTAAATTATATCAGCAACCTTATGAAATATTTCCAAGTCATTTCATTTTTATTTGAACCTACTTCACTTTTATACGAAAGTTTCTTTTAAATACTTTTAGAAGAAGGTTGATAGAATTAGGTAAGTTTTCAAATTAAATACTTGAAATGCAATTCACAGTGAATTTATCACAAGTTTCCAACTTTTTGATTACCCTAAGCAACTTTCGCCACAACTTTACTAGAAAAAATGAAAATAATAAAGCGGCGTGATAATTAACTTTAGAGATACACCACCTTTAGTGAATTATGATGGACGACTTAACGAAAAGTAAATATTCGTTATTGCAGTCCAGATAATATCTACACCAAATAAACAACTCCGGTAAATAAAATAACGAAATAACATAACAGATGGTCCGTCTCACGAGACATAGAAATTTTACTTGGAAATTTTATGCGTCACGCAAACCATTTTATCAACACATTATTTTTGTTAAAAACTATTTACTGATGACCATTTTATTTATGGTTTTTTTCCTCATATCAAACCTCCATATATTCTTATAAGGTTATTTCTTTACAAATGATTGTTTAGTTGTATATGGTTTCTTTCTTAATTTTTTATTTTGTTTAGAGTAATTTTCGGTTATTGTTATATAACTATCTTCAGAACAGCTATAATTTTATAATATATATTATTTTTATATAAAGTCAACGAACACAAAAAAGCAAGGGAAACAAAACAAAACGCAACTGCCCTATCAAAACACGCTATAAATAATGACCACAACTTTAATTTTAATAACATAAAAATTTTAGATTTTGAAAAACAATATAAAAGAAACGATTTACACTCTGTCAAAAAAGTACCGGGAATTGATCATTTGAAAAGCCCGCTTAAAGGGATGTCAAAATTATTTATCGCTTAGTTGCCGCAACTGTCCTCTATACTGTCGCGGAGTTCGAACGTCATCTGTCATTTAGTTTGTTTACAGTGCTCGATTTTGTCAATTTATGTCAAGTGTGATTTGCGATTTTTACAATGGATAAAAACATGGAACAAAGAATTTTTCTTAAATTTTGCATTGCAAATAGAATTTCGTGTGCCGAATCGCTGAAAATGTTACAGAAATCTTACGGTGAATCAACTTTATCAAAAGTGGTACAGTGCATTCAAAAGCAGTCGAAATGTGGTGGAAGATTTGCCTCGCTCTGGTCGGCCATCAACGTCTTCAACTGAGGTTAACATCGCTAAAGTTTGAGAGAAATAGCCGCTGATCTTACTGTGTCTCACGAATCAATTCGTATCATTTTAAGCGATTGTTTGGGCATGAAGCGCGTTGCCGCTGACTAGTGTCGAAAGATCTGAATTTTGTTCAGAAACTCAATCACGTAAAGGTCGCTAAATACATGCTAGAACGAGGCAATTCCGACCCCACATTCATAAAACGCATTGTAACTGGGGATGAGACATGGATATACGAGTTTGACATGCAAACTAGTCAACAAGCTTCGGAATGGCGCCTTCCAATTGAGCCCAAAACTCAAGTCGATCAAAAGTTAAAGTAATGTTGACTGTTTTCTTTGATTATCGTGCTGTTGTGCACTCGAAATTTTTGCCAGAAGGTCAGACGGTAAATAAAGAATATTATCTGAGCGTTAGGCGGCGTTTGAGAGAGCAAATTCGTCGAAAAAGGCTAGATTTGTGGAAAGAAAACTCTTAAAGTTTGCATCACAACGCACCATCTCACAAGACTATCTATCATTGTGATCGAACAACCACCGTATTCACCTGTATGGCTCCGACGAACTTCTGTCTCTTTCCAAAACTCAAATTACCACTTCGAGGCACCGGTTTTCAGTCGACAGAAGACATGTAAAAGAAAATGCACGGTGAGAACTGAAGCCGATTCCGGAAAAATATTTTGACAATTGGATTATAAGTTGACCTACTGGAAGGACCTACTTTGAAGGCGATACAATAAATTTAGATAAATAATAATCATTTTGTCTTTTATTGACCAATTCCCGGTACTTTTTTGACAGAATGTATATAAAAAAAACAATGAATGCCATTAATTTTAGAACTGACACTGATAACTTAAATGCCATATATAATAACATAATTAAATAATACATTAACGTTTTATTTTTTATATCAAATAACATTAAAAGTGCAAAGCTTAAAACAAAAAATTAACATATTTAAAAAAAAGCTCAACTAACAATTTATAATTAATAATATATCATAAATGTTAAAATATGTTTATACTATATATATAAATAATATAATATATATTATAAAATTATATTTTAGTTATTCTGAAGATGGATAAATAAATATAACCGAAACGTGAACAAAATTAAAAAATAATTGTTATTAATATAATTGACCGAAAACCCAAAAAAAAAAAAAAAAAATATATATATATATATATATATATATATATATATATATATATATATATATATTCTTCATGAACTCCAACAAACCTCCAGGGGGGTCGGGGGGGCGTAAAAGAAACATATAGGTACTCCGAAATTTGAAATTTAGGATTATATCGTTGTGCATCAAGTCAACTGGAACATTCCGATGCTGTCAGTTAATAAATAAACTATTGTTGCTCTATTGTTGAATGGTTAGTTTCTGTGTTCTAGTATGTCCTCAAATTCCAGATGTTAATGGCAAACATTCGAATACTCTCAACGTGTATTAAAGAAAATCCCTGAACAAAAATCCAATTTTACTGCAATAAGCACTTCTCTGAAACAATATCCTGTTAATATTAATAACAGTAATATTTATTTTCAATTTCTTTTTCAGCAACAAGCTGCTATAATGGCAGCAGCAACAGCACAGGGTACTTATATTAACCCTATGGCTGCGATTGCACAATTACCTCATGCCATAAACGGAATTAATGGACTCAATGGCGTTGGGAATGGAGTTGTCGCACCACCCACAACAGGTAGATTTATTATTAATTATAAATTATTTCGATAGTTAACCTTAGGAATACCAATCCCAATATATTTGCATATACAATATGAATATTATATTAAGAACATTACACAAGATTTAGAAAAGTTGTTAACACAGAACACTTCATTTGTTTTAAAAATTTTAATATGCCGACTGAGAGAAATGTAAATATAATGATACATAGCCTATTTATTGAAGAAAGAAACTAAACCCAAACATATTCACGCATATTGCACGTGATCGTTACAGAACCACACTAAAAACTGTCCTCTTTATGGGCGGGGTATAGCTAATATCGACAACTTCATCAGTTGTGTCCGTATCAGACATTTTCCCTACACAAAATACAATTATTAATAAATCGAATGCAACTCAATAAATGAAAAAAAACTCTGTCGAACGGCTAAACTGGCGAACTGGCTAAAATATCACGGGCTGATCACGCGTTGGTCATTGTTTATGTCGACTGTCTTTCTTCAGTAAATAGACTTTAGTTTTATGTACGTATATATGATCCATGACAAAAAGATAGCCCACCCAAGATTTTTCAAATGATTTAAATTTTCATCTTACTCTTGATTTTGTTTTTTGTTTAAATAATTCGGTTTACCAAAGTTTAAAAGTATTTTGATGATATAGAAGATAATATAGAAGAAATCTAACAAGAAACATAAAAATCTAAGAAGCTACGTTAAAAAAATCCTTGAATGCTACTTGTCTTAACAAAAAGACAAAAACGAGCAATTTCAAGGATAGCTTACAACTCTCTATTAACACCTTCAAACACCGTCAAATAGCTTAGAGAACTGGCGTTAAAACAAATATTAAAAACCGTTAGGAAGGTCCTTCAGGCTTCCACACGTCCAAAGGAAAAGAAATAAAAAGTATACCACCCCTTAGTAATGGGTATAAGGAAAGATGGAAGAAGTTTGCCCGTGATCACATTATTTATATGAACCTCATGATTGAGTTTACTATTTTCATGATGTCCTCAAAGAAGAAAAAGTATTTCCGAAGAGATAAGTCCGTAGAGGAAGTAAGGTATATAAAGATATAGGAAGAAATCGTGTGGCCGAATGAGCAGCAAAGATTATTTCAAATTAATCGACAATCAGTTGAAAAACTGCTACAAAACAATACCAAAAGAAAATATTGATTTCCAACAGAACAATGCCCCAGCCCATACAGAAAAAGTGGTAAAAGATTTTTTTTTGAAGGAAAACATTAGTGTTTTAAATTGGCGTGCCAGGTCCCCCGTCTTTAACATACTAAGTATGTAAATATGAAACCGGAATTTTTGAATAGAAAAAAATACGTTTATTGGATGAAAATGATAAAAAATATTAAGTATTGTCCATCGCTAGATGGACATTTTTCCCACCTTTTTGACAATTTGTGGATACCATGCCAAAAAAACTGTAGCTCTTTTAAGGCAAACCAGTCATCGAGCTATTTTCTTACATTTTCGTAAAAAGTGAAGCGCTGCTCAGCAGGTGCGCATCCCATCGATACAAATAAGTAGTAATCGGACGGAGCCAAGTCTGGTGAATAGGCCGCATGCGAAAGTATTTCCCAATCCCTCAATCGTTTCCTTGACCAGTCTTTCTGTGTGCGCGCAAAATGACTTTGCGTTACCTTTTTTGATATTCTAGTCGTGTTAACGGTTTTGCCAGGTTTTAGCAGCTCATAATAGATCGCACCATTCTGATCCCACCAAACACAGACCTTGCAGCCGATGTCGATGGTTCGCCAGGAGTTACCCATGATCTTTTACGCTTAAAATTCTCAAAATATATCCACTTTTCATCGCCCGTCCCAATTTGATGGAGAAATTACTTTCTTTTGTACCTGACGAACAGCATTTCGCAAGTGGTTTTTCGGTTTTCCTGCTGTCTTTCATTCAGTTCATGTGGAACCTATTTTCCCATCTTATGGATCTCTCCCATGACTTTCAAACGTGTCAGTAGACGGATTCTCGTGACGGATTAATCCGCAAGTTATTGCGTTTGAGCGTCATCCTCAGCCAACAATGCTTATAATTCGCTGGCTTCAAACTTTTTCGGCGGTCTTCCACGTTCTTCGTTTCTCACATCAAAATCACCACTTTTGAATTTTTTAAACCACTCAAAGCACTATGATTTACCAAGAGTATGCTCATCGTAAGCATTCGATGCGATTTTACAGCAGCTTTCTTCAAATGGTAACAGAAAATCAATGCTGTTCGCAAAATCGTAGTATCCAGGCAAAAAATTTGACATGTTCAACGCTATTACAAACTATGCTGTTGTTTGAAACTTGTATTGTTGTGAGTTGAAAATTTTTGTCAGATTAATCAAAGAAAATGGGGCCAATGACGCAGTTTGACGGTAACTACATTGACAGTTACGGCCGTCTATGGGCAAATTCGGGTTTTATATTTACAGGCCTGGTAAATGAAAATGTCTGAAGTCCCTGAACTAGCCAGAGCTACAGACAGTAGTTGCCGGTAGTTTCAAAACATTAATAATTTCAAACGAGCAATTCAGGAAGAATGGGGAAAATTGTCTCAAGAGTCAATCCGTCACTTCTATGATTCTCTTCCAAATCATCAGGTTCTGGCAATAGAAAAAGGGGTAACCTAGACCGAATACTAAGCTGAAGATTTCTCGAATTATTGTAAATTTTAATAAAGATTTACTTTCTTATTTATATTGTACTTTCAATAAACTTAAGTGTGCTATTTTTTGTCCCACCTAAAAAATAATATTTTTAATTTTTTCTTAGATTTTTGTTTCATCTTCAAACGAACAAAATATTTTCAAACTTCAATAAGCCAAGTTGTTAATGCAAAAAAAATATTAAAAAATAATGTGAAAATTTGGTTAATTTCAAAAACAAGGGTGTGCTATCTTTTTGCCCCGGGCCCACAAATGTAGAGGTATCAAACAATAATAAATTATGAAAATTTCAGATAGTACAAGTAGTAGATTTGAGTTTAGCATTAGCCATCAATGATTAATAATGCATTGTTCCACTTTGATTTATTACACACTTACGAATCTACGTTCTGACTTCAGTACGAGCTTGAACTCCCTAGAGTTATTTAATAGTCGATAGCAATTTTTCTAGTGAGTTCTGATAATTAAACAGTTTTGCCCAACGATGCGCTATGAACTTAGGCACAGTGCGTCGGAGACTTAATGCCGTTATTTTCAAAGATAGGCCCAAAAAAGTCAAGACATGTTTCCCACCAATTGTCCTTTTGGCCCTGCGAAAGGTTTTTCGAAACCATTTTCGCGCAGACTTTCTTCATCCCTAATTAATTGGTCAAGATGTGATGAACAGTTGTGTGAACCAAATGAAGCTCTTTTTCAATCATTCTGACCGTCAACCGGCAATCAAAATGATTCAAAAATCACAAGATTGCGGATTCTGTGAAAATTATAATCACAACTTACAGTTGAAGATCTTCCACTGCAAGATTCATCTTCAATCGAGTCTCGGTTTTCTGAGAATGCTTTAAACCACCTGAAAATCTGTGCCGTTGACAAAACACTGTTTCCATAGGCCTGTTGAATTTTGCAAAAGTGTTTGTCGTACTGTGCCCAAGTTTGAAAAAAAAACTTGATAACTCACCGTTGGTCGAAATTGCACGTCCAAGAAAAATACGGTTAACGAAAGGAATTGCTACGGATCACCAAATGACCCTAGACAGTTCAAACTCGTACTATGAACACATCAGATATTGACCTGCTTTCCCTTCAAAAAGGAAGCCAACAGTATTGCCAGATAGAACGCTACACCTCCAGTCTCATTACTTTATTTATGCACTTAGTATATGAAAAAGAAAATTACATTACAAGAAAATAATGTGCACTGACTGCTTAAAATGTTTCAAATGCACCAAATTTAATATAATAGAACAATTGATAAATCATCAATAATAAATCGGTATATCTAATTATGGTCGTGTGTCAATTTTGATCAGGAAATACAAATTCTCCCGCAGTTAATTGGAGTTTTAATTGAGATTTACATTTTGCCGTAAAAACTCAGGCATCCCGAAAAAAACCCTCATACACACACGAGACTAATCTCGTCCCATGGCTCAAGCGGGCAAAACAAAGTCGGGGAGGATTTCAATACCCCACCGCGTCAAACAAATAAGTACCTCATTGTAAACATTTGACTCCGAATGTTTGTTCGAGGCACGGGCGCGTGAAATGTCACTTTAAAACGATTTGCCACTGCAAAAACAGCGGGATGAAAGTAAACAAACCAGCCTTTGACGTGCGGGCACGGCTGCTGCTACTGCTGCTGTTGCTGCCACCGTCGCCGTGCTCAATGCGTGTCGCTTTTGTTATTTTTGGACTTCGAAACGAAATGACCGAGGATGTGTTGTTGGGAGGCAGCTTTTTAATTCTCTGTTTAAACACTTTTTAAGAGACTTTTTTTTCTATTGGATTTTTTAACATAAAAAACAATGAAGGAACAATGAATCAGTCTTTTTCATCAAAAAATGCACATTACATTTATAAAAATAGGTAGTTACATTTATAAAAATAGGTTCGCAATTAATTATCAATAACTAATTATTGTTATCTACATTTAGTAATGTTTGTCAGTGATCTGGTTGAATTGTCAGTTTGCTGAAGGTTTTATAACCGATACAATATATAGCTTATTTCTAACCGAACCAGGTATGACAATAAATAACTGACTAAGCTCAGAAAACTTGTCTAAACTAACTTAACAAATAATAAGCTTACCAGTATTAATTAAAATTAAGAAATACACGCCTATTTATCAGCATTCAAAAATTACTTTAACCTTAAGAATTAACTTAAAAAAAACCTCTTCAAATACATATCACAAAATCATCTTTTACATAGGGCTATTGACCAGAGCGTGTTATTTTAACATCTAATCTAATATATATTTGACAGCAGTATTTTTGTAATCTTGACATTAACAAATGTAATAGTAACCATTTCTAAATGTACCTTCTTATAATATTGTACCAATATGGAAGTTAAATTTAGCGCTGTTTTCAAAGATTTAACATAGAAAGTTTATATTTAGCATGTGTCATCTAAAGAACCGGCAATATAATTATAGATCATTTTACCAGAGAAGAACGTGTTAGAATTGGGTTTTTGAATAAAAAATAAATATCGATTTTTTTGCTTTATTTTAAAACTTTAATTTTTTAATTTTTTTAATTTATTTAAAGACATAAATAATATTGATAATCGATGGAAAAAACTTTAAAGAAGCTTTAAAAAATCACGTACTACGAACGCGCCGCGATTGGCTGCCATGTTTGTGACGTCATTATGGTAAAGTGTTTTTACCATAATGACGTCACAAACAACAACGGTTTCTACCTGTATATACACTGTCAAAATTATTGTTGGTTAAGTGCAAAATAAAATATTATTGGTTACCAATTTAGTTCAGTAATGTGTGATAAAGGGTTCATAATGGCTAATTCTGGTAATATACCTGCTGTGAATATTTTTATGGTCACAGATTTATAATATTAATTTATATTTTTATTATAATAACTTGATGTTAACACATAAAAAGAGCATTAAGTAAATTTGTTTTTTAAACGTATATTAATAAATGTATGTTGATATTATAGGTGATTGTAAAATCAGAAGTAAGTAAAAGTCAGTAAAAGATAAAAACGTAAAGAAGGTAAAAGTTATTATGATTAATAACTGAAAAAATCAAACTCTCGTATACTTCCAGTGACGCATTCTATATGAATTCATAGAGCAGCAATTTGTTTTTATTTTAAAACCTTAGATTGTGATAATTTTATACGAGAACTAACCGAATGCGATTTAATTAATTCTATATTTTTATCCTCAAGAAGTGAAACAATGTTTTTTTGAATACACTGTTAAATTTACATAGTAAAACTTTCCCCAACGAGACTAATATGGATAATATATTACAGCAGATTATAATGTGTAAACTACATTAATAATCAATTCAAAATAAAAACAATCACTAGACAAAATTATATTCATATTTGTTTTTATAATAGTTTGATTATTTTTATTGAAGTTTGTAATACTTTAAAATCACACTGATTCTTTAAACCATCACATTAAACTCAATTTAAAAAAAAATCCACCCATACTAATTATAGCTTAAATTAAGGTTTTCAGTATCTTTGAAACGATCGCGATTTTTCGTCTTACATTTTTTACAAACCACCACATCTTAATTTAATAATATTTGCAAATATAAATAAATCCAGCTGCTAACTATCTAAAATGCATTTAATGCACCTAACCTATTTTGTTTTGTTTTTTTGAGTGGAAAGCTTTCAGTCACACAAATTTCTGTACTACTCTTCGACCATCTGCAAATGAGATTATCCTATAAAACTTTCATAAGTATAAAACTTTTCATATATGACTACCTTCCAAATTGGTAGTCGAATTTTGTTCTTATCTATCAGGGCTTTCTTGGATATTATTTTTCGTTTCCTACACAATAATCGATCTAGTAGGACTTTCTCATTGTTACCACCCTCGGTTGTGTTGCTACATGTAGATTCTTTGCGGAAACGCAGGAATATACCTTCCTATCAATTTGGCACATTAATTTGTTTTCCCTACATGAATTAAATAATATAAATAAAAGTTATAAAAACGAATGCAAAAAACAAAAGGAACCCTAAGATAATTTGAATGTTTCATTCTGAACTCTGATCTTTGTGCCTCCATATCTTATGTAAAAATATATGAGTATAACGTCGAAAACAGCACCGAAAGCCTAAATAACAATTAACACCAAGTATATTTTCAAATCGCTCGCAAACCAACAAATGCAGTCAAAGATATAGGTTAAACCTATAGAACAATGACTAAGATCGATAAATTGTTTTATATGCCCGTGACCCGATTACTTCCAAACGTCTTTTCGAAAAGAGTGCGAAAGAACATTTCTGTTTAACTTCCGAATTGTTCCGAGCCGATCCGATATTGGCGATATTGGCCTTCGTTACCTTTGTGACGTCACATACGTTCGGGTTTTTTTTCGAGTACTATCGGCGCGTCATCGGAACTAGGTTTAAAAATTTATTTTCAATTTGATATAACTTTTTAATTATAAGGAAAAAAATAAAAATAGTTTTGTTATAAAACTTATATATGAATTTTCCATTTATGACAAAAAAAAATTGTTCAAAACCACAATTGTTCAAGATTTGGACGATGGTGGAACGGTAAATGTTAGTAACGAACGCTACCTCAATATGTAAAGAAACTTTTTATGGTCCCAATTGGATAATATACACCTTAAGTTGATAGAATATATTCTATCAACAAGATGACGCCACATTTGGATTTGTTATAAAGATGTTTTCCTGGCCGCGTCATATCTCAAAATGGTGATATTCAATGGCTTCTAACCTCCCTCGCGTTTTTTCTGTGCGGCTTACTCAAGGACAAACTCTATTCGAACAATCGGCAGACGATTCCTAAATTCGAGACTGATAACCTGAAGCAAAACATGTGTCACGTTATTGGTGAACTGAAATGGATACCTAAGAAAAATAAATTATATATGGAAACATGAAAATTAAAAATGATTATGTTGACATATTTTAACGTAATCAACTTTAAAACCTTTATAGCAACTACGTTTCAACTGTATAATAACCTCAGTATAATATGATTTGTACAGCTTTGCGAAAGAAGGGGTTGCCTCAACTTTGCCCTGATCACTTCATATAAATCTTCCTTCAGCGAGCACTTCGGAGCGTAGATCATGGAGTTTTGTAAGAACAACCCTATGTGGTTGTTGATGTAAAAAAACAAAACTGTGTTCAAGCACATTATCGTTATGAACTTTCTTTTTGGCTAGATGTGAAAGATCTGAGCAGCACCCTTCAATATATCCAGTGGTGAAGCAAGAATCTCAGAAAATTTTAGCTATTACTTTTCCTGCGTGTGGAACTGTTTTCGCTTTCTTTAATTTACTTTCACCTGCTTCCACCTACTGTTTGGGCTGCACCTTCATCTCTGGCGTGTAATGGTAAATCCATGTTTAAACAACTATTATAATACGAGAATGTAGCTAAGCAAAATCGCATTTAAACAAGCCTTGAGGAATTTTTTGATGATCCATCTTTGATGGATGTACGACCCCAAATAAATTTAGCAGCACAATATTTTACCATTGAAAACGAAAGGGAAGAACCCTTTAAAGTACAATTTAACTCTTTTTGAATATCCGTTGTAATTAAACGCACTATAACGTACTACTTCATAAGAGCTCCAACTTCAGTTGTAATCATTTTTTGACAATATCAAAACTTATTTGCCTTAGTCGATCACCACAAACAAGCAGCTAAACGCACAAATTCAAATTCACAACACGACATGTTATGAATCATACCTAATCAATATAGTAATAATTTGTTTATATATTTAATGAAAGACTGTTTTGTCTATATTTCCACTTTATTATTAATATTTGTCGCGTTTTGCTAACATTGTAGCTTCTTCAGAACAAGCTATTTTCGATATTAAAATAGGTATAAATACAAAAAGTTTTTACAATAAAAATATAAATTTTTAAAAAAAATCCACACAGGTGCTATTTATTGTCTGTACAAATTCAGTAAAGGGGATTTGTTCAGGTCTATTTGATCATTTAAAAGGGTTTTCGCATCTTTGTGATGGTTTAATTCTAAACTCTTCAGATGGTTTAGTTTTTTGCCTTTATTATGTACATGTAATATTTGAAATTCACTATTAAAAACATGGTTCTCATTTAACAAATGTGAGGCATAGTTCGAATTATATTTATGACCGAGAAAGCTTCTTTCATGTTCTTTAATTATTTTCTTGAAAGATCTGCCTGTTTGTCCTATGTAAGTTTTTGGACACAACCCACAATACAAGTTGATATATCCCTGATTTATCTTTTTTGTTTGTTTTTGCCTTGCAATTTTTGATAAGTTTTCCTTCTCGTATATAGCTTTTGTCCACCGTTCCTATAATATGGTCACATATCCGACACATATCGTTCCACGATTTTCTCGACAATATCTTTAACTTTAGTTTTACCGCTAATTTACCCATTTCCTTTCTGATCTTATAGCCATATTCCGATCGTTTGTCTTTCCTTTACTCAATGAGTTTTTCTAAGTGATTCCAGATTTCTCTGTAATATACATGAATGAGAGGGTGTTAAGAACTAAGTAGCAATGGGCTAGACATGCAGCTCCTCAGCATCTGGATCGTTGGGATACAAAAATTATGCCATGGAGACCAAGAGTTACCACACGAAGCAGAAAGCGACAGCAGAAAAGATGGACGGGCACCATAGAATAAATAGCGATGGGTTCAAACTGCTCAAAGTAGAGATAGATGGAAGGAGTTTGAAAAAGCCTTTTTCCAGCAGTGTATAAACTACAGCTGATTTCGAAGCATATACTTTTTTCAAGAATAAAAAAACATCAAGCAAGATAATCAATGCTATAGAGTCGTGAATAGAAGAGTCATTGCAGAATATGAAAACTATATTTTCTAAAGAATTACAATACAATATATTAAAATGTTAACCCTTTAGTGCATGATTTATTCTTTTTACCTGATTTTTTTAGTACCAATAGGCACTCAGATTAGCAAGAAAAATTCTTAAGATCTTCCATCATTTTTCGCGTCAAATTTAAAGAAACTTATCACTATGCTGGACTTAGAAGTGTCCTTCTGAGTTGAGTAATTACTACATTCTGAAGCAGCAATTTTACTTACTAATTCGTCGTCAAAAAACATTTGAAAAATTGGTATGGACTGTCGAGGTCAGTGTTACCAGAAAGAAGCAAGGAGTTTCTTTTGAATTCTGTCTCAGACTTATCAAGTTTCTAATTATTGCGATTCCACTTAAGTTTTAACTTGTTCGATTTACCTGGATTTGGTTTTCGACCAGAGCTCTTTGGTGGATCACGGACTACTTCCGAAAAACTTGATGTCCTAAGAAATCGTTTCTGCCTACGCTGACTAATATTTTCTTCCTAAATAGGACCCTGTGTGATTACCGAAGTTCCCGGAAGAGGCTCACCTGCTGATACAGAAGATTCGTTCATAGTCGAAGGTATTTCACCACTCTGTGGAAGTTCCATCAGAACGGCATTATCCAATCTTTGGAACAACTTCTCATCGTCAGCTACATATTCAAGTTCATCCTCCATCAACATCAACTCATCTTTACTTGCGATTTGAATGATTAATAAAGCTGCAACCACCTTCTCTTTTTTTACACTATCAATAACAAAATAGTCTTCTGAGTCAATTTCTATAAAACAAAAACACCAAAAAAATTACTAAAAAGTCACGAAAACATTGCAATCTAAACACAACCGGTGTTACATGATGTAACTCAGAAGTTACACACACACAAACACTCATATTATAAGTAAATAAATAAGTGAATAATTACTTTGAAAGATTAAAATGATTTCTAAGACAATAAAGAAATAAACTAAAAAAATAAACACTTGCTAAACATAAAAACAACTCATCAAACCAACCCAAAACAACCGATTTTTCATTCAACAGGTCTTCGCAACAAAAAAAACTTTTACATCAAATTGGGTTATACTGTTGGCGGTTTTGATTGGCTAAAGGCTTTTTCTTCAACAGATGTCTCTTGCAAGCCAACACTTGATATGTAACTCAAGAGTGACACTGCACTAAAGGGTTAAATTAAGTTGTATTTTTTCGAAAGCATATATTTGAGTGGATACCTTCTCATTTAAGGTAGTTCCAGGGTGAAACCCCTTTTCGACAGATTTTGCCCATTTTTTTGCAATTTTGCAATTTTCATAGTCACTCTCCATTTAAAGCATGTCAAACTTTCTTTGCGCCCAACTATTTTCTGTTGTATTAAAAAAGATCTCTCGACAGAATTAAAAAAAAATAGGAGAATAAGTTTTTAAGGAATTTTTGAAATAAATTTTAAAAAAAGTACCAGTTTACCGTTTTGTTTACGAGATTAAATTAAAATTTAATTAAAAAATAGTAATTTTACAATTTCAACGCGTTATTTTTATGGTTAACAATCATCAATGATCAAGTAGGGTAGAGTAAAAAGACATTAAGTTAATTAAGAGATTAGAGTAAAGAAAAATTTATATTAATACAAATTTACCGAGAACAGCTTTAGAATTTACATCAGAAAGCTGTGATTTTGTATCTCCTTCATGTACTTTACCTGTCATAACTTCAGTAACACAAGAACAATTTTTAAATCTAACCCACAGATTGGAACTGAGGCCCAAATTTTTTTTTCTAAATTTTCTAAGCATAAATCTTGTTTACATTTAAAACATTTTAATTTTTTTCCAAGTTCTAATAACTCTATGATACGCCTTCCTTCTCCGAGATTAGAATTGACACTTTGATTTTTTTCTTTTGATTTAGCTTTTTTTTCATTTGCTTTCTGCATGACAGAAAAATATTTTAATTTTTTAGATATTTTTTTTTTTTATAAATTGTCCTTTATGGCCTAATTGCTTTGGCATTTTTTAAATTAACATTAACAATTTTTATAAATAACGCGATCGCATGAGTATACTAGCAGTGATATGCACTACCAGTGTATCTGCTCAGAGCAACGTTGCCAGATCATCATAACCATTAATATTTGTTAGTTAGTGTGAATATCTGGTTGCCGATGCTTCGCATTTCTGACAATAGTAAATGCTTTGATTATACTATACCACGTTTGAACTACCTTAATCAAACAAATGGAAACTTTGACATTCAAATAACACAATATTGAAATAGCAAAATCTTTTATAGTTATTTTACAACACCAATAAACAACAGTTCACTGACATCGTATATTATAAACTTCACGAATTCCACAACCAAATTAAATCCTCTGAGACCAGAAATAAATTTATCTGCAAATTAACGAACAACCAACAAAAAAAGCCGGACTAAATATTTAAGCAACCGCCGAGTGTACGACCATTCTGAAAAACAAAGTAAATAAACCCACTCAATGAATTTGATGCGCGGCATTCCTTTTTGTTTTCTATCCTTATTTCGGGATGGACATTGAAAAAATAGTTTCTGTTGAATATTTCATAAAGGAGCGTTGAGAAAAGGCTTTTAAATTTAATAGGAATATATTTTACTTGCGTCGTCTATGTAAGAGAAATTCAGTTATCTCAAGAATACGAACATGGATTTTATTTAAAAGTGTATTTATTTTTGATGATGGCCATTTTTATTCGTTAAAATTTATCACATTCACGTTCTTTCCAAGATGTTTAACTTCAAGTTTAAAGTAATGAAACTATATTTGAAGCTACATTAAGCCATTAACATAGTAATAGGATTACTCATAAGTAATGTCATTTTTTTAATTTTATAGACGTTGTTTAACAATAGTTTAACTTAATATAATATAGCCTATATTGTAATTAAATATATTGATATTTAGGGTGGTTATTGCTAAATTTTGAAAAAAAGGTGAACCCTATAAAAATGGAAGAGCAAAGTGTTGATAAGTTTAATATTAGACATGCTTTATGAGTTTCAAAAGCACAACAATATCACTAATGTTACAAATGTGCTATGATTGCTATTTATCCTGGTGCCTTGGATAGCAGAACATGTCAACATTGGTTATTATTAAATTTAAGGAACGAGATTTAAGGATCTGCTGTTGGCTAAAATTAAAGCTGATCCCTACAAACCATTCAGGAATAGCCACAAAGTAAAAACTTTATGGTCCACAATACAACACCGTTATTGCTTAGATATTATTTCTTCAGTATTAAAATGATTCCACTATAAAATATTCAGTTAGCAGTTTTTAACAAAACCGTTGAAATGAGTGTGATTCGCGGGTAGTCCCAGAAGTACCAGACCTAACAAAGAAAACATAACAAATTTGGGAAAATATATCTCTATTTCTCTACATAGTCTGCTTTTAGCTCGATGCACTTTTTCCAGCGATGTTCAAAAGCTTCGATTCCCTGTTTATAGAGAGAATCGTCGAGCTCCTTAAAATAGCCATCAACCACAGACTCCACCTTTTCATTGTTGGCAAATCTTTTACCACCGAGCCATTTTTTCAAGTTTGGAAACAGAAAATAATCCGAGAGGGCTAAATCTGGCGTATAGGGTGCGTAAGGAAGCTAGACTTTAACTCATTGATTTTGACCATCATCATAACAGATGTGTGAACTGGTGCATTGTCTTTATGAAGCAAAACTTTCTTTTTCGCCAAATGCAGGCGTTTTTTTCTTGATTTCATTTCTAAAACGCTTCAATAAGTTCGTATAATACACGACATTGATTGTTTTTCCTTTCTGAATTAATGAAAATTATCTTACGCGCATTCCAAAAAACTGACGTCATCACCTTTCCTGGTCTTCTGTCTTCACCTTCTTTGGAGCTGAATCTCCCCTTTCAGAGCGTTGTTTTGACGTTTCTTCATCTCAGGTGTGAAGTAACATATCTATGTTTCATGCATGGTTATGAATCGACGCAAAACTCAGCTTTATTCCTGTGAAACTTCGCCAAACACTCGATTGAAATATCCTCACAACGCTGTTTTTGTTCCATTGTGAATAATCGTGGCATTCATCTTGCACATATCTTTTTCATGTGCAAATTTTCAATCAATATGCGATATACATCAATTTTTGAAATACCGACCATATCTGCTAGCGCGCACACTATCAATCCACGGTCATCCAATACCATTTTATGGATTTCCTTCACTATTTCTGGCATGATCACCTCATTTGGTCAACCACTGCGATGTTCGTCTTGGCAGCTCGTACGACCTCGTTTAAACTCTGCCGCCCAATATTTTACCGTTGTAAACGAAGGAGCAGACAGACTTGATATCGGTTGGACTAAGACCTTTCAAATGAAAGTATTGTATCACATAACAATGACTAATTTTTTCCATGTTTGCAAATTCACAGAGAGCGTTCACTGTTAATGACTGCCAAATAAATACTAAATAACGTAGCATCGTCAAACTGCAAACTTAAGCTTTATAAGGTTGGTACTTCCTACCATTGTCATTCTTTCCTTTCAACAACCGCCATCTATACGTCAGGGCGGGTACTTCTGGGGCTACTTTCGTAAGTCGTGAAACTATGACAATTTTAAGGCAGATATTATTTAAAAAGGCTTCAAAGCGACTGACAACGTTCGCAAAATTTGCCGTATCAATCCGCATAGCTCAGCTGTAATTCAAAAAGTTCTGTTGGGAAATATGAGTCTTGAAAATAGAGGAAGATCTAGTGGTCCACGGTCTCTCGATGTCGAAATTTTAAGAGTAGCTGTAGCTTGCAGAACGTTTGGCGAAATAACTTAAACAGAAAACCCAATCCCCCATGGTTCAATAAGAAGACGAGGAGATGATACGAATGATGGATATCTACATCTCAAGAAAGCAAAGGCAAAGGCAAAGAGATAACAAGATGTCCTAAGTCCTAATAGAAAAAGATTAAAAAAAAATTGTTTGTGTAGACCAAAGAGTAAAACATTTTAGCATACTTTCAAATCTTAGTTTAAGAATAAAAATACGTGCAATTTTATTATCATATTCCTTCCATATATTGTCTAAGAGTTGGTTAAAGTCCATTACAAATAGAATTAAAAACAAGCTAGCTGTTAACAAAATGTAAATAAAATAATTTGTATGATAAAGAATGTCAGAACTTTGAAACGTAATAGCGGGACCACTGCTTGAAATGTAAATATCATTCAAAAATGTCTGCGTTCAGTACATTGTTTCAGTTTACCAATGGAAAGATACACGATTCGACAGCGCGTAGGAACTGGAAGTTGAAAGCCGGCCTCACTTTGGGAAAAAAATAATATTTTTTGACGAAGCTCACTTCTGGTTTAATGGGCTAGGAAACAGACATAACTGCAGAATTTGAGCCATTGAAAATCCTCGAGTGATTCAGAAATTACCTCTTCATCCTCAGAAAAGCATGCAAAAGGAATATATTAGCAGAATATTTTTGGCCTGGACTGATAAATGTGGATATAAGCAATGCTTACTTTCAAAAAAACTTGTCAACTATCTCACCAGACAATCGGTTTATTGCAAGAAAAGTCTGGGCGCTTTATTTCACGAAATTGTAATTTCAACTTGCCATCGAGAACATGCAATCCCACATTATTTAATTATTTTTTGTGTAGTGATACTAAATCTCTGGTTTACAGAAATACAATTCTTGACCTTTAACGAAACATCCAGTCCACCATTTAAATTATACCACGCGATATATGTGAAAGAGTAATCGAAAATTTGCAAATGCATTGCCCTAGATGAAGCCGAGGGGGACATTTGAACAACACTATTTTCAGCACATAATTTATTATATCTTCTTCAAGATAAAATAAAAATTATCCGATAATTACTTGTACTTATCATTGTGCCTTATTTTAAAGTTCTGACACTCTTATTGGACAACCCTTTATAATATTATCCTTAGCTTGTTGTTTACTTAGTTTATTCACTGAATATATTTAATATTTTTGATAAATACTGTAACATATATTTTGTTTTTTTCGTTGCGTTCAAACAGATTTTCAAAACCGTACGTTAAATCCAGAATTTGGGGTTTCATGTACAATAACCGTTCCAGCTCCCGAATTCACGGATGTCCAAGTTGGTCCCCCAGTTGACCGGAATGGTCAACCCGTAAACGGGGCAATTCCCAGTCTGCCCTCCCCCACAATGCCAACATTCAATATGGCGGCGCAAACTCCCAACGGTCCCCAAGTTAATGGTCAAGAACCCGTGTATACAAACGGAATCCCTCCTCAAACTTTTCCACCACGTAAGTATATTCATATGACTTCTAATTAGTTGAACTCCTCATAATTTCTATTTGTACGCCGACCATGTTTTAATCAGTTTATTTTATCGTTTAATTGACACCAATTACCACTCAAATCAAAAATATCCAGTTTTATCCATATATGAATATAAATATTATAAATAAAACAAAATTGTTTAATTTCCATATATATATATATATATATATATATATATATATATATATATATATATATATATATATATATATATATATATATGGATATATATATATATATATATATATATATATATATATATATATATATATATATATATATATATATATATATATATATATATATATCGCGTTATATTTTAGAGAAAAAATATAAGTGGAAATTAGACAACTTTGTTCTATTTATACAATTTATGAATTTCCACCAATTTAATGCCGCAACCATCCTTCAGTATAAATATAATTATATTTTACCCATTTCTAAAGTAATGTTCTCCCGCTCCAGTTCAAACATGCCAACGTTTATTACATTACTCCAAGCATCTTAATGGTACAAATTTAAAATTCTGCACCAAATTATATTGTACCCAAGAACCCATACCAAATTATGCCAGTCAAATAGGAAGTTTATGGAACATACCAGGTATGGCAATCAATAATTAATTTCTTTAAGAAATGGCACTGGAAGCAAGTGTTAATTCACAGTCTAATCTCTTATGTAATTTTATTGCTACGGCAGTAGCTTTCAAAACGCCATTGATGTATAAACGATGTCATGTCAAATAAAGTTTTGAAATTGAAAGCCGTCGAATACTTGTGGAAACTTACGGTGAAAATATTTCAGCGTAAGACGCTTGTGGGCGTTGGTTTAGATGATTCAAAAGTGGTTATTTCGACTTACACTTTACTTTTTGACTTTACTTTCACTTTACTTTTTGATCATAGTATCATCCTACCAGTAAACCGAATGAATGAACTGGTCTTAAGCATTACTTAAAATATATCATAGAAAGAACGGCAGAGCTTAAAGATTAATCTCAATCTCAGCTTAATCCCAATTGATTGAGATTAACTCAATAAACCCTTGGGAACCACCTCAAAACCTGTACTTTCTGTAGTTGTTAAATTATACAAAATTGCCCTTAATCTTGTAATAGTATGCTGTAAACACATACAAATTCTAATTTGCTAAAAAAATATTTGAGGAATACACAGAATTGGAGAAAATGTTATACTGATCTGCAGGAAGATCGGCTGATGTTTATTTTTTTTCAATGTTCTTTCTTTCTATATCTTCACTGATATTGTTGTCTGTATGTCTAATTTATCAATAATATAGTATCAATTTTGTTATATATTTAACTTGATATATGTATATTCTACCCAATTCTATTTTGTTCCCATAACATCTTTAAAGGTTTTTTTTTATTCGTTCTAACCCATAATTGTTTATCCGTAAAAATTTTGAGTCAGAAAACTGTTAATATGCTTCGAAGGTACTTGCTTATCAAAGTCTAGTAAAATGAAGCATTTATATCAACCAATCTCGAACCTTCTTTGATTTGAGTAGTATAGTGTTCTCTTTCTCTTTTTCTTCTTAAAAGCTTTGCACCTAGAATATTTTATATATATTGAATATCCACATTTGTCTAAACCAAATATCATAATCTTAAGATTAATTTACTAATTGACACTTTAAATTTATTTCAACGATCCAGATGCGCTACACCTGTCCATTCCAGCGCAAGGGCTACCTAATGGAGAAGCGGCTTTACAACATCCCGCTGCTTTTCAAGCTATGCAACCAGGATATCCAGGAGTCGGTAAGTTACTGTAATAGTTTAGAATAAAAGTTAATTATAATGGTGGTAACTAAGCTTGGCTAAAGCTGCACCAATGGGAGTGCAAATCGAACATAACTAAATATCCGCATCATTGCATTTGTCAAGGAACATTCAGAACCAATCCAAGACGATTTAGATTCAGACTTAAAAGAACAAAATAATATAAAAATCACTTTAACTGTAGCTTGATTCACTATAAATGTTTGGTGTTTACACTATTTGGATCATAAATGTGGCTTTAAATATTTTTATATTAGTGTTTTATATGTTGTTCATATATTAAATATCGTTCGTTTATGTGATGGTATGCCGAAAGAACAACCGAATGGAATATATCATATATTTTTACATCTAAGTAGTTGAAAACTATCAGTTCTGAATCAAATTTCTTTTTAGCACTTTTTAGGGTGCGGGAATTTTTTTTAACTAATCCATTAAATGGTAAATTAATTGGTACTGAATTTTAGAGAAAATGAACAAAATCAAACTATTTAGAAAATGTCATTGCCTTTAGAGTTACATTTTATGTTTAATAAAGAATATATATGAATTTTTCAAAAATTTCACATGGTGCCATGTCAGGTGAATAGGGAGGTAAGGGATAATATTTGTTATATTGTTAACCAAATAATCGGAAAGAAATGGTCGAAAAGTATAAAGAGAAGAAATACCCCAAAATATATTTGAAATCAAATTACCATGAATCAAACGTTATTTCAATACGTTCACTGTAGTTCAATTTGTTCAATGATTTGATTTGTTTTTAACATATTCCCTGACTTTTCGTTTGAACATTTTGTATCATTAAAAAATTCTTGTTCCTGACACACTTTTATGGCACTGTTTATATATAGAAAATTTCCTTACCAATATATGCACAATGCTATCATTCAAACTAAGTAAAATTTTCTCCGAATATGAATAAGCAAATTTATGAATTTCACCGCTTGTGACACCGTATGAATTAAATAGCAGAAAATACGAAGGTAGTCTGAAAAGTCTCCAGACTCAACATGAAGATGGCTTTACTCGTCAAAAATATTCTGGTAATACAATTGGGCATGCGTTGACAGATTAACTGATTAATTAAGATTAATTAAAATAAAACAGTTATTTATATAAGTCCATGTTAGAGTTTCTGTAAAGATTTTAGTGTTCTTTACACTTAGACATAATTGATTGATTAGACATTAATAACTGTTGAACAACAACTGAGCATCTATGGCTGAAATTTTCAAGGTTATCTTTCAACGCATGCGCAATTATATAACCAGTATATTTTTTACGAGTAACGCGATCTTCATGTTGAGACTGGAAACTTTTCAGACTACCCTCGTAAACCAACTCAAAGCAGCTAAATGGCAACTATCAGACTGCTCATTAAAGACATTGATTAGTCCGGTTGAAAAACACTGGGAAAAAGTTTTTTCGCGCTGCTTTCAAACAATTATTTTTTAATATATCAAACCCGGAGGAGATAGAAGAGGTTAAAATAAAGAAGTGAAAAAATACATAGTCACGAGATAAGTTCTATCCCTTGTACATAAAAGTGTAGTTTACAGAAAAACAAACAAAGTTGAATTAAATTTACGATACTTTATTTATTCACTAGGAGTGAATTTAAAAATTGAACAGTTATTGCAAAGTCCACTCTTTACTTTTATACACTTTTGAAACGGTCCGGCTACTCGCCTTCTGCCGCACGCGCCACTTCCAAGGGTATTGAATTTGCTATCTTCATCAAATCAGGTTTTAGGGCTTCGATATTCCGGTAAAGTCTAGAGCAGGTCTTTGGCAGACGCCTGTGGGCTGGCGCTTAATCTTGCTGGAAGATCCAATGTATTCCTGCAAACAAGGTATTATTAATCAACTTGGTGGTTTATTGCATGCGGTTTGACCTCTTGCTCGAAGAAATGCAGTTGGAAGTCTCCATCACACAATACTCCCCACCAAATTATCACTGAAACCAGATGATGACCTCTCTCCAACTCTTTCAGTGGCCTCACGAGAACTATGGCCATATGCTCTTATCACTTTGCCAGTTGAATTTATCTTCAACAGTGAAAATATTTTCAACTCTGAAAAGAATTTTCATATGCATTTCGTTCGCATGCCGCTCAAGTACAGTCTTAACTCAACGTGGTCCCATAGTGGCAGTATTTTCTTCTCGCGGACCATGATGTTCTGTTTTCGGAGCGGATTTCTCTGTATTCTTTCAACGACCCCTTCGATGTCTGCTGGGTCCTCTACATGGTACATTCTCAACCACTACTTTAAGTTTTTTTACACTACTTTAGTTTTTAAGTAGTGTTTGAGAATGTAAAGTCGTTTTACGATACTATAGTCACGCAAATTTTGTTTAAAAATAAAACTGATAGATAACAAAGTAAAAAATTGTTTTATTCCTTTTTAAAAAATGAACTATCACAAAGTAACGGACAAATCAATCAATAACTATTCTGTTTGTAACCCTACTATATGTTTACTTCTTGACGAATTCAGACGAACTGGTTTATTTACATTTGTTTAAAATCTAGTTAGCCTTGTTAAAAAATTGAACACAGGAGTTTCACTTGAAAACATTTTAGCGCGTCTTCGCAGTTAGAGACAACATTTGTGTCAAGACTGCGTACAATATTACACAAAATGTTGAGTTTATAGCTACAGCGCCTTGAATAATATGTAATACAGTATAGGCTATATTCACCTGATTTAGCATCATCAGATTATTATCTATTTTGCAACGGTGAAATTTTCTCAATGTTAAACATTTCCTTTGGAATAAGTTAAGAAATTATAAGTTAATATCACATAGCCAGAAACCATAGGTAAAAACTTGGTCAATATTAAAACACATACCTAAATCCTCTTTAAGTTTGATGCAAAATAAAAAAATCACTTTTCAAACGTTCTATGTTAATAAAAATATATTTTGTTTTGCATTTACAACGTTTAATCTTAAAATTATAACAAAATTATTATTTGTATTCAAAAGCAGATTAATTTAAAATAAACTTAAACTCTAAAGACAATGAACTAATAGAAACATGTGCCATGATACCGCATGTTCTGTTGCATCTTAATTGGTATGGGTGTGATTTTTATGTATCTGTTCAGCAGCTTACCCTGCAGTTTATGGCCAATTCCCTCAGGCCATACCTCCGCCCGTATCAGCGATAGCCCCAGCCCAGCGAGAAGGTAAGATTTCGACGATTACAGAAACAGTAAATTGGTCAAACTACTTGACTAAACGCAATCACAATGGGGTTTTCTACCGAAATGTTTAATCAACGTTCATGAGTTAAATCAAAATTCAAACATACACAGTACGTTTAATTTTTAAGTTTTACTCCTGGCATTATAAAATTATTTGCATATATCAATTTAATTTTGTTTAATTTCTCGACATATATGCCTTATAAATGTACATACAGATATTGGATGCCTTTGTAGAAGTTGCCTTGTGCAGTAGTGCAGAATGTTTTGATACTATACTAAAAAAGATTTTCATAAAAACATATTTTTATTTAATTGTAATCTCTGAATATGAGTTTCGATAACAATGTTAACATCATCAGGACATGATTAAAGATCTAATGTAAGACTTGACCTTGAAGACTATGGCTGGTCATAGATATAGATTCTTACGTTTTTAAAATTCCTAGCGGTCACATACCGTTTTAGCGGTCACGTACACGTTTAACGGGCCATATTAGTATCAAAAAGAGATGATCAAATCTAATTTTTATAAATAAAGAATTTAACATCCAGAACAAGATAGGCATCCAAGCACTGCCACTTTAATACAAAAGGTGATAGGGGATGGATGTTTATCTTTTTACCAATTATGAATTAATTTACTCAAATAAGTAAATTAATTTTATCATTATTTAATTAACTTATTGTGATGTGTTTCAATTAATTATTCTTAACTATATATCTACTTCTTTATAAACCACCAATATTAAAATGACATTGGTATTAAAAGATTATTAAGCATTTTAACAAACAAGTAACAATTTGTAAGATAGCAAGAGGTAAACATTTAATTGAATATATTTTAGAAACTCTTAGACAACTATATAAGTTTAGAAGTAATTTAAAGTATATTAAAGTAAACTTTTTGTTTAATTTGAAATTGTTAAAACATTAATTATCTTCAAATAGAATTTATCTGAAGTTTTGCAAAAAAATGTTCCACATACTATAGCTATACTCTTAGGCCAGCTTCAATTTCAAACTTACTCATGAATAATTATTGAATATTCAATGTCTTAATGTTTTTCACACGATTCTAAGTTCTACAAAGACAACCCACAATTGCAAAGGAAAGGCACTACAAAGGCATTCCAAAGTATAATTAGAATATTTGTACAAATATATTTTGCAGTGCCAATAAAGCTCCTGTAAACAGACAGTGTAATCGATGGCAGGTTGAAATTAATATCATCATTTGAAGCCCATCTGGTAAAATTCAGAGTATAATAAATTTACCCTAAAACGTTGAAAACATTCCATTTCCGTAGAATTACCCGCTTGACTAATTTACCCCCAAAGTCTGTTATAATATTCCCTTAAGCACTTACGCAGCCTTAATAAAGATAACGTGTCGCTTAACACGTTTAATTTATTCATTGCGGCGTAGCTCAGTTTCCTTTTATTATTTACACAGAGTTTAACGGTTTCAAAACAACACTATCTGCTAGAAATGGCTATAAAAGAAACATTTCTTTACATCAGCACTAAATCAATGTCGCAATTATTATTTTATTTACATTTCAACCATTTTAGCATATAATTAACTACATTTTTTTTAAATTTTTGTATTATTATATCAGTAATACCATTATTACTCAAAGCAGTAAAAATGAATCACTTATCATAAGAATAACTAGTAGATAATTTAAAAAAAGTAATATTGTAACATAACATCATCTAAGAATTAAAGTGACTTGCTAAACAAATCTTGTACCACAGAATCTTCATTTAATCCCGAAACCCAGGTGAAATATAAATGTAGACAACCAACACGACAAGGTGGTAATGATTAACATAAAATCATTAATTTTTTTAAACTAGGACATTGTTTTTTTTCGTTGTTATAATTTTTTTTTCCTTGAATTATATACCCAATTTAGCACTAATAACGTAAATCAACATAACATTTCACAAGTTCTACATTATTTTCAACCTAAAGTAAAAAAATTTTAAAATAATTCTATGGGAGCAGACACCATGGAAGGAAAAAAGAAGAGAAAGGCATATCATAGATTTTTTATGGAAAATATTGTTGATGAAATGCAAACAACGAAAATTATTTCTTTTCAATAATCAAATCGGTTTAAGAGGGGCTTTTAAAATATTTTGTTGCTGAGGAAGCATAGAAACTAATAAAAATCTTACACGTTGTTTTAATACACCACATTATAACCGAAGAACAAATTTAGATAACATCTGAAAAATGTTAATACATTTTTTGGTGACAATGGTGACAAAACCTCTAAATAATTAAAACATAAACAACATAAAAAAATTAAAGTTCCTAAGTTTAAATAAATCCCTAGTCACATAGTTTACGGGATTAAAGGAAGGATCTGTATAACCTAGATACAAGATATTCTAAGAGAGTGATTAAATAATAATTATATCGTAGCACGGAATAACAAAAAGGGAATATTATAACTAACCTATAAAAATTGTATCTAATATGAAATAAGAAATAAACTTTTCTTATAGCCTTTTACCAGGAAATAAACTTTGTGTTTATCATTTATGCGAAATAATTAATGTTGCATTTGTCCATCGATATATATATATATATATATCATATTTATATGTTTTATCTATGTTGTTAAATGTCTAATAATTGCACGATCTATAGAAAATAACTAGATAGATGCCTCAGTACGAAGATGTTACCTCCTTTTTGCTTTTCATTATCAATGTGACTCAATGTTCCTATCAAAGTATTGGGGCACTGGAAGAAAGAAATGTAAAATTTGTAAAAATATTTATTGTTAGACGTCAGCGTTAGTACATAGCTTAGCATTATAGCGTAAATGAAACATTTTTATCAGAGAGAAGTAATAGCTATTACAAATTTTGAATGGCATCGACTATAATGTTTTTATCTTTTTTCAGCTTACCGTATAATCGACAATCTAGGCAAGTATTTTTCGCATTCCTTTCTTCCATACATTCAAAATGCACGAGTTTCCATGTTATATATGTTATCAGTTTTGATGATAAATCATTAAAACTTTGCAGGTGTTTTCTAATTAATATTATACCTAAAGCTTACGCACTTGATTTAATATAAATATATTAAACAATAAAATTTACATATACGAAACTAGATCACTGCTTTAAATATCATAATTCAAAGATTGCGAATATAAAGGCACAACATTTATTAATTTAGCTTTATTATTTATATAATGACAAAGGCAATACGCAGAAGTTGAAAAAAGTATGGAAACTTTTATGTAGTAAAATAAACAAACTAATACTGTACTCTAAGGTATTCATTTGACTTTACAAGCAACTGAATTGGAACTGAAATTTTATTTTTAGCACAAAGTTAGGAATAAAAAATTGGAAACTACTTGAAACATTTTATAATGGTTTTACACAAAAATATTAGACAATACAATGTATACGTGGTTGCATAACATTTTGATTTTGAGAATATTAATTGGGATCAAAAATAACTCATAGTTAACTATCATAGGACGCAAACGTTCAAATTTGTATATGTTCTATAGGTTTACAGATTATATGACCATCGTGATACAGGCATGGTTACGGCTCTTTGTAACAGAACATGTGTATGAAATCGTTCCGTGAAATATCCACCGCCAAGGCACCATAATGTTCTCCTATATGTATCTCTAATGAAAACAATTAATTTTGTCTTCCAGTTAAACAAGTGGTCCATTCCCACCTGAAAAAAAAAACAATTCTCCACACGACCCGCTAAACTTCAATGTGAAAATGTGTTACTTTATCCTGAATCCTGTGCCTACTGATCTTTCTTCTCACATACTGCCTGTCTATCCAAGTTAAAGAAGCAAACTTTGCTGTTCTCGCCGAAAATATCTATATTTCATCTTTAGTCCATTGAAATTAAGCTCTAAGAAATTCTGCTCTGGTCAGCGCGTCCATTAGCCATTCTTTTAGTTTTAATTCACAAATTATTTTATCCGTAGGGTTTTTTGGAGTGATACCATTTTTCGAAAGTCGCGTTACTGATATTTAAAAACAGGTCATTTCCGGCTTTTTCTGCTATTAAACAAATGTTTAATACAAGTGTACGATACAATAATTTTTTAAAATCACAACCTATAAACACTGTAGAATACCATAAAATATGTAAATAGTTTCCACACCTTTTTCTAAGCAAATACTTTTTGTCGTTAAAATAATCTTGACAAAAATTCATTTATCATAAACATAATAAAATACCTAAAGACTAACAGCAACATCAATTTTATAAAACTCAGAGTAATAAAATTCGAAAATTCTTCAATGTATACCTTCTTTATAGCTTTACAAAAAAAATACATTTTAATAATAAGCCACAAACTTAGCGATTGTTTATCAATAACAGTTGATACCAGTGATAGTATGACTAATCTATTGGATTGATGTAAAAGTTCGACCCATTTGTTGACAAAAACTGATGAAAAATTTTATTTACTAAATATTTCATTTTATCAGTATAGTATGCTGTTCGATGACCTTTCTTCATTTCTCCTGTAGCTGCATAATATCACGCTCATAGAAGTTCTGGGACTTCTGAGATGGTTCTGAAATTTCTGGCTAATACGAACTACATTAAACTAACAGTAAGAAAATTAGTTACAACCTAAATTGTCCATCGACATAATAATATCATAAATGATGGTAGGGGGAAAATTATCCGGTGATTTTTCAAATCTTCCTAGGAAGTAACGTTTTTAGCTTCTAAACTGTTTTGAAGCAATCTAAATAAATGGTATTTGGAGAGCTCAAAGTCGAGAAGGTACGATGAATGGGTGAAGACATTCCACTCAAGTTGAAAAAAAGTGTGTCCGGTGACCAAAGACCCCGTGGTCTAGCGTTATTTCCGTGCTTTCGATCGCTTCTAGTCGATTGCTCTATTTAATCCACTTAGTTGTGAACAGTATTTCTCTGAAATAACGATTTAATTTTCAGATAATAACTCTTAGTAAACGATTCCCTTCCAGTTCCACCAAATGCATAGCCTAAACTTTTTCGGATGTAAACTGGTTTATACAGTGGTTGAAGGGGCATCCGCGCTATTATTATACACAATACGTTTTTATTACCCGTAACTATCCGCTTTATCAATGGACCGATTTCGTCGCTCTTTAATAAAGAACAGCAAACGGAAATTCGGTGTATCAAAATTTTCTTCGTTAACTCATGTGGCTCCCATACATCAGCCGTTGTAACCATTCCAAGTGGATGTAATCGCCTTGGCACTCTTCACTAACTCCGCTTCTTCCTGTGGTGCTACAGCCCATTAGTGAGCCTTGACCTCTTTCAACTTACGCCTACAGTCGAGTCAATATATTAAATCAATCCAATATGAGGCTGTGCTTGTAAACAAGCAGACTGGTGGCATAGCAGTCGAGCCTGCTAGACTGTTGAACTCGTCTTTGAAATGAAGGCCATCATCTGATGCATCTTCAGTAAGAGTTTTGACTACCTAGAGTCACTTGGTGGTCCATTGCAATTCTTTTTGTAAACCGGAATTTGCTAGTGCGTTGAAAATGAGCAACAACCATTTGAAGCAACGGTGCGTTATTAAGTTTTGTTTCAGACTTGCGCACGAAGACGGTCAGAATAATAGGGGAAGAGTTGAATTTGATTCACACAGCCGTTCATTTGATATTCATATGAAGAAAATCTACACTAAAATGGTATCGAAAAACCTTTCGCAGAATCAAAAAGGGAATAAGGGAGAAACGTGTCTTGAAACGGAAAGCACCAGAGTCACAAATGACACTTTCCAACCTCACAACGGCCAAAAAAATTGAATGGGCAAATCAAAGACATACAAATTTGCTTTTTGATAACCAGGGGATCGTCTATAAGAATTTGTGTAATTTGTAATGTGTGTGTAATTTGTGCTTTTATGCCAAACCGATATTGCATTAGGTTTCACAGCAGCAATTGTTTTCGTAGGTGGGACTGCTACGCCCACACCCAAGAATATTTGTTATATTAGATTATATAGATCTCACGAGTATTTTAAGGAGTGACATAAGACGGCAGAGCCTCGCTTACTTCAGTAAAGCTAAGTACAATCAGACGGTGTCAGTCTTATTATATTACGTTCTTATTAGTCTTATTATATCACATAATATATATCTTTTTATATCACATTCATTCTCTTGGCACGGTGGATTTACCCCTTGAGTTTCCGCATTTTTTAAGAAGTTTGATCCTCTAACTTGGGTACATCGGGTACGTCAAGTCCGTACTTGGAGTTAACACCAATCCAATGAGAAGACAGTTTGACTAATTGATTCCAAGAATTTATCTGATCTCTCGATTTCTATTAGCGCCATTATTTTGTTACCATCAGCCTCGGCCGGTGGTCTAGATCATGCTGTAATACCACTTTTGGCACGTGAAATCGTCAAGGGCCTTTTCATCGAGTACGGAACATTTTTATTATAAAGCATATGTTGAAAATGCTCGCTATTTTCTATAATTTCTAATGCAACATTACAAAAAAACACAAACTAAATAACTAATAAATAAAAAAAATAACACAATTTTTTCCTCTGAAAACTGAACTAACTGACTGGCTGAAATTCCTTCTGTAAACCAACAACAACAAACTTTACATGTGTTAAGCAGATAAGACTTCAGTTTTCCGATTCAATGTCCAAAAGGGATGAACTTCTCCATCAACCCAATAAATAACCAAAAAAGCAAATAAGTCATTGAGACATATCACAATACATTAAATAAAAGAAGAAACAAAAATGCCAGTATTCCATTTTACTTTACATAATACTTTCCTTAAGATATTGTATTTGTACTAAAAAAAAATATTTGTAACAGCAGTGTAATTCAAAAAAATGAATTTAGAAGAAAACAGATTTTTATTTTTATTAGTGTTGAAAATAAAAACTTATTAAAACTGCATGCCTACTTTCCAATAAAGCTGCCTCTAGATGTTTTTATCATTTCGCAAAATGTTTTTTCAAAGAACTACACAAGATCAACCAGTGTATCCGACAACGTCAATATATGCCTGGCTTTATTAAAAACAACCGAACCATCTGAGAAGTTTTTTTCTATCGCAGGCTGCTCGATATCTGGACCCGAGGGGTGTAATCTATTCATCTACCATTTGCCACAAGAATTCGGCGATGCAGAACTTATGCAAATGTTTTTGCCCTTTGGCAACGTAATCAGCTCTAAAGTATTCATTGATCGCGCCACCAATCAAAGCAAGTGTTTTGGTAAGTAGAATTTCCGTCCGCCAGGATGGATCTATTGTAAATTATAATTTGGTGAATATTATCTGACGTTGGAATAACAGAAAACAAGAGAAGAATAAATCCGAAAGCAAACTGTTGTTCTAAACAGCAAAGCAAAGTATAAGAGTGTTTCGTTTGTATTTTTTTAGTAAATTAAATTGAAATAACTACTTTATATTAGGGGTGCAACAAATTGTGCTAACTTCATTCTTTCACTTGTTTATAATAATTTTGTTCTATTTTGAATATTAATTCATTATTCAGAATAACAAAAACCTATTGTGGTATTTTTCTAGAATTTTTAATGTAAAGCTGTGTTATGTAATGTGTGTAAATTGATTGGGTCTAAGCAACGAGATTATCCTAAAAGATTTTCTGTTAACTGTAATCACAGCATTCAGTGAAGCAGCTTTGATTTATATAATTTCAAAACACGAAAAGATTTACGGGAAATGAAAGATTCATCAGAAGAATCGCTTTTGGTCAACATCGCCCTCTAAATATAATATATGATAACAGTCATGTATGATCATGAACAGTCAAATCGCGTTATAAGATATGCAAGTCAGTTTTCTAATTTTGCATTCACTGAAATAAAATACTGAAAACGTTCATTTCACATTTCATCACACAAAGTTTGCCGTTGAAATTGTTAACACCATTCCTTTTTCTTGAGGTGCTCTAGCCTGTCACTAAACCATCTCTCTTTCAACCTTTGCCTCCAACCAATCCGATCTCCCAGTGCCCCTTTTCAGTTTTGATGTGTAGTACTTCAGCATCTCTTCTTCCATTGTCCTGCCTGTCGTTGATCTACCTCTTTTTCTGTTATCCTGTTATATAAGTCGATAAAAATTGGTTATGTTATATAAGTCGCTGAACCCTCACACAGTTTACAATATCCAGATCTTTGTATAATTGCTTAAGCTCGAAGTTATATCCTCGAAGTTATATAGTTATATCCTCCAGTTTCCATTATCATTCACAGCACCAAATATTATTCTGAGAATCCTTCTCCAACCCAACACTCCAAGTGTATAAGTTAAGTCTACGTCTCGCAACCATAAGGTACTACTGGCCTAATGAGTGTTTTAGAGATCCTAATTTTCGTGTTTCTTTAAATAAGTTTAGATCGTAGGACAGAATGCAGGCATTAAGTAACTTTGTTACCCTTCATAATTCGATTTCTGATATCTCATGTGATGTTGTTTTCGTCTAATTTGCTTCCCAACCTTCACCAACCAGCCAAGCTCTAACTGCGCTGCATTCATAAAATGTTGCTTATAATATTCGCTGGTGGTTCCATTTAACAGCGTTTCAAAATATATCTTCTATCACTCTAGTGTGTTATACATGTGGATTAATATGAACCCTTCTGGGTCCTTAATGAAAGTCTCTCTAGGGGGAAAACTTACTGTTTTAATGTTCAAACATCAACCCGTACAAGTCTATAAATGTTTACTGACGATATCACAAACTATAAAAAAAACCCTGTCATTTTACGTTATTTTAAGGCAGTGCTAATTTGCTATAGTAAAATCAAATATTTTTTCCTTGTACTTGTACAAAAGCTTTAAAAAATTTCGGCACTTCTAGAACGATATGTTTTTTAAGGTAACTAAAACTGAAATATGGTGACACAATTTTGTATTGAGTAAAAGTTTTCAGCTGAAGATCTGGTCAATAATTTATCAAATTAAAGCTTAGAAACGCCCTTTATTTTTATATTAATAAAGATAAACTTTATGAATATTTCAAGGAAGAGTAAAAAAGAATTGAAAAAAAATGTTTTATATATTACTCACACGTTTTATATATTGCTCATACTAATTTATTGAGTTTATAAGGGAATGACATATTTTGTCAAAAAATCTAAATGGCTATTTTTATCATATAGGGACATTGGAATAGAGCAATTATAGGTTATTATGATTATATTACAGGTTTCGTATCGTTTGACAACCCAGCCAGTGCCCAAGCAGCCATTCAGGCAATGAACGGGTTCCAAATCGGCATGAAACGTCTCAAAGTTCAGCTAAAACGGCCCAAAGACGCCAACAGGCCCTACTAACCCATAGGACATCCGGCCGACCTTTTCGAAAGGACATTTAGCCGCCAATAGTATACTAGTTACTTAGTTTGTACTTATTTTAAAATGGGAAAACCATATTGAGGAAAAGCGTACCCGGCAAATAGCTCCGAGCGCACCTGGGAAACGCTAACGTACCCTATTTCCTTAACTCTTCTTGGTTTGGCTGCCAAACGAGATTGGAAACTTCAACTTCTTTACACTCAGTTATTTATAACGTAACATTGAGAAGCCTTCAACTCAAACCGAATTATACTGAACATAGTAAGAATAGTGGTAGTAGTAGATATAAAGGGAGGTTTCTAAAACCCTTTCCCGTTATATGATATATGATATAGGCTTTAATTGATGTCATTTCCATAAAAATCAAGAATGAGAAATGAATGACATCTTGACATAACTAAGCTGCAAAGAGACATTTTGAAAAGTTAGATATCATTGAACTTCAGCGAAAATATTTGGTTCTATTCATTTTCTCACACTAAATAATGGTTGTTTTTTAGAACAATTAAAATTTCTATATTAATTGTTATTCAATGAAACAACTGATGTAAGATTAGTCTTCAATTGTAAAAGCAGTAAATGAAGGTACTTAGTTTTCTGAAAATCACAATTTATATCAACTCAACTGTAAAACTTTGAAAAACGTTTTTTTCTGAACCTACGAACAAACTGACTCTATGGTAAATTCTTCTGTAATGGGAACGAATTCCATAGATTTAGTTTAATTTAATAGGTTTTGAAACGTGATTTATATGCAACTAAAAATACAGCAAAAATGTAGGAAAATTAAAAAATAATCAAATATTAGACATAAATAGAGTTCAGGGGCTAGTTCCATTGAATAATGTCAGTCTTCTTCTAATTTAATTATACAATTCGTTTGATATTCTACAAAAAATTTTGATTTTTTTTGAGGTAGAAATAATTTATAGCTTTTATGAAGTTTGGTTGTGAGTTTGTTTGTGAGTTTTGTTTTATGAGTTTGTTTTTAACGCGTTCCATGTCATTCCTTTTGATTTGAGAATTTTTCCTACCTCGTCGTTCCAGCATTTTTTGAGCCTACCTTGTTTTAGTTTCTCTTTCCTTCCAGTTTTCCATATTATTTTCATCAGGTTTCCTTCTTTCTTATCAAGTAACTGAACCAACCTGTTGTCTATCTTCAATCTTCAATCTTTTTGAGAATCGGTTCCACAACCAAAGTTGGTCTTGTAACTCAATTTCTAAATCGGACTAGTCTTGTTACTGGCTCAATCCTTAGGATCTTCATTTCCATAACTTTTATTATGGATTTAAGTTTTTGTATTAATATTAAAGACTCACTTCCATATGTTAGGGTTAGGACAAAGATCGTTTTATAGAGCTTTAACATGGTATTTTTACTGATTTCTCTTTTGTTCAGGAATACCGACTTTAGAACATTAAACAATTTGGATGTTGCCAAAATTCTATTATTAACAACTATGATTTCCGACTTATTAAAGTTGATTCTCATTTCATATTCAGATAATGTCTTATTATATATTTCAATTTCTTTTTGTAATCACACTATATGCACTATAACAAGCTCGAGCCGTCTGACTCTTGTCCTCAAACCCCCGATAATTATACCTGCCGTTTTTAAAATATGCTTCGTTGTCGAACTTCTTTGAATCTTCTAAACGTTTTAGTAATTCCTGCTTCGGTTCTCACACCGTTCTCTGTCATATATACCCTCTTATTTAAATACTTCCTTAGACTTGATTTATTTGCAACCAAAAATACTGCAAAGATGTATAAGATTAAAAAAAATCTTGGCATAGGATATTAATAAAGTTTTAGAGTTTAATTTCATTAAATTTCAGCCTTCTTCGAATTTAGATAAAAAATTGGTTTGATTTGCAATATAAATTATAATCTTGATTTGTTTGAGATAGGAACTATTTATAGGTTTAATGAATATACTATTTATATATTCTTATATTTAGACTGATACATTAGATAATTCTAACACCTAAAAATTTCGCAGCACTTGCTTTGTCAATAAATCGAGATGAAATAACTAACAAAGACTATTTTTAGCAAAATTAGTTCGTTTTTCAAAATTTTTCTGTTGACTGATATTAAAAAATCATCTTTTATACCATGTTTTACTGTCAGTATATGTATATCATTAAATAGCCGTAGATTATCGAAGGATATATTTTTGTTGGCTTGAATAAAATAAAATTTCATACAGAATCGATTGTTTGGCCGTCAAACTATTCGAGAAATTCCAAATGGGCTGTGAATACTAAACAAATCAGTGTTGATTGTACAGGCCGTTTTGTCTTCTCGTATTCGTAAAAAAAATGTGTAATAATTGCTATTTTGAATACTGCGCTAATATGTTTGTAAGTATTATAAATAGTGTGTGTTTAACTATAATAAAAAAAGCATAGATTTGGTTACGATAGGGTTTCCCTTTGATCCGTTGCCAAAAAAAAAATTATAATATTGAAACTTAGCCGGTTATGCGCGTTGTGATTTTGTTTCTAGTCACAAACCAGCTCGGGGCATATCTTGTTGATAACAGTCTTAAGAAACCAAATGTATAAGTTAAGATGCCATTGATAACGTAATTCCGGATCTTTTATATCAGTTCTAGGAGCATTTAAAATGAAAACAATTCAAAATTGTTTGATTTAAACAAAAAGAACCACTGACATAGATTCGGAATTGCTCACAATTAAATCAACAATACAACATACAAAATAGTATAAAATTTCTACTATAAAATTTAAGCATAATCCTTAAACTGTACCAAGTATATATTAATCTGTAAATTTTATAGAGGTAGTAATTTCTTAGGTTAGACTTAAAAATTGGATCTACCCTTACGTCGGGTATGTGCCATTTTATCGATTTTAGAACAATGCGTTCTCAAGTTTATGAATTTTATCAAATTATAAGTTTATATTATATTATTATATATCAAATGCCAGTTGAGCGTTTCTCGCCAGAATAGTTGTTAATAAAAAAAAGTTAGTTTTCGCTTTGCGGGCTAGGCAAAGGTAATCTGAGGGCGAGGCATGTAAACTTTTTGAGACTTGATCTCACCAAATCTTCGGCAAATTTAACTATATCATTCTTCTTTCTATTACTATATTTTTTATCTAACCAAAATAAAAGGAATAAATACAATCACAATTTAAATATCATACGTAATACCAGGACAGTATTATCTAACAAAATATGGAATTATCAGGACATATAAAATATTTCTATATATCGCTGTGTAAGATGTTATAGTCTGAGTTTATGAGAGCTAGGCAGGGTGTTTCATGTTTTATATAGAGTTTGATGTATTATCTATAATGCAACCAAATATACTGCTAAAAATATATAAATTAACAGAAAAGTTGATATAACTCAGGAATTTTTTCAACCAAGCAGTCTTAATCGTGCTAACGATGTTTACGTGATCATTTATTGAAAAGGATATTTATAACATAAAAACATATTGTTATTGCAACTCGACTCCGATCTAGTACAAATAATTAAGTTTGATTTTGATCACGTTTTATACGTTTTCAAGGTAAGATGGTACAAATGTATCAAAAAATCAAAAATATTTATTGAAAAAATAAGTAATATGAACACCCTGCATTTAATAAATTTAAAAGACGGTTCAGAACTACATAACTACATAAATTTACTTGTTCTAGTCATATTTTCTTTTTCTTTTTGAATTTAAGCTAATGTTACTTTTACACTAGCTTAAGAAACTGTATCATGTACCATCTCAAAGTTACACTGCCCGCCCAATACCACTAGTCAAATTATTCGGCCTTTCGGCTGCAGATTAGTTAATAATTTTAGGATTAATTTTAGTCCTAAGACATATATACTTAGTGAACATAATATTTATTGAATCTAACGTATTTAGAGATATTTATATGTATTCAAAACATATTATTTCTATTTCGGTTTCTTTTTTCCAATTATTATATTTTTTTATTCGCGTTTGTTGGCTGAAAACTAATGTGCAATATTTTTACAGAACGACTGACGTCTCGTTAAAAAAATGTACGGTTTTATCTGTTATTGTTTATTATTTTAGCGGGTGTACTGGAAAAAGTGGCAAGAAGCATATCATTTTTGTTTTATATCATGGTAGGGAATACAAAAATTACTTCTCTACCAGTTCAAAATAATTCGCTTAATAAATCTAGCCTCCTTTAAATGTCATTAGTTAGCAACCCAATATATCGTCAACAAAAGCAACTAAATATATTATTGAATCTAAATGTTATGACGGAAAATTATCTTTTAATACCAATATTACTAGTACTCCTTACCATATACAGATTTTTTTACATTCATATATAATAAATGACATAATATCTAAACTAACTCTTTTTTAAATGTACTGGTCCTGTATATATTCAAACATTTAAAGTATTATTTTATAGATTATTGTCTCTTTTATGAACACAAGTTAATGGCAAATTTAAAAAGCAACATTGCATGACAATAAACTTTAATAAATCGCTTCCCAAAAACCAAAAATAATATGCTTTCGTTAACTTTATCCTGACCTAATCTTGCCCTTTATGATTATTTTCGTTACATGTTTTCGCAATGTCCGTTTTGAAACTAATATTCAGGTTTTTTTCGACAATGTAGCAAAGAATATGCGAATCATGTGGCAATGATACGCATAAAAAAAAGATCACGTGATGACTTAATTGTTTTTAATTTTAAATTGTCAAAAAATCAAATTAATATATGCAATAGGCGACAGTGTTGAATTGTTAAAATTTTATACTTTACAAAGCGGACAAAATGTAACTTTCTTATTTCAAATAATTAGATTTGTGCTATTAGAATTTCTCTGAATATTTGGTTGCCTATATTAAAGCAGATCCGAACATAGAAGTTCGAAAGTTGTATATACTGAGCTTTAGATATTTTTTATAATATAATGAAAGTAGGTTAAATTTTGAGAGTCGGGGCTTTTTACAATGTATTTAAAAAAATAATGAAAATTTCTTGCAGTATTACTAAACCGTATGTTAAAAAGTTATTAAAAAGAAAAATTTTAAACCGAAATGCTATATAGTACAAATATCTGTAGCAAATGGTGAATAGAAATTATTTTAAAGAGAGCACAAAGTACGTTGATAGCGCACAAGTGATTGCGAAAACAGGTCTCTAAAACTAGAAAACATATAAAATTAAGATTAAATCATATTATTAGCTTAGTTATAAATATATATTTAAAAAATAAAGGACTGTCTATATTTAGGCAACCAAATATGGTCCACTTTTTGCGCTAAAAGACTAACCAAACCTAGACGAAGGTGTTTGGCAGCTCTACTAAAAATCTTTTTATACAAGAAAGAAATATTAAAAAATTCTGACATTTTTCCCAATCAACATAAGTGTTTAAATAAAACCACGGAATAGATAAGCAAGAGGGTAGTAAAATAATAAGAATTTTATCTTAACCAAGTAAGATGAAAACAAATGGCCTACGAAAACCTTTAAAGAAATAAAAATTGATCATTAAAAAGAGGACAAAAGACGTCTATTTGATAGAAACTTGTCTCTACCCGCTTGTAAAAATCCGTTATATAAAAATGCGATCGTGATTTAAAGGATACAGGGTATGTTTTTTGCAATTATATGTTGTAAAAGTATCATCATTGAGGGGGCGGTCACTGTGTTTCGAATAACTTTGAAGTTTAACACACGTCCGCTAAATCTTGGGACCCTCGCTGTAAATTTGTATGCGTACTTTAGCAACGGAGACACTGTAAACAATTTCATACTGCAACCTTAATTTAATTCTTTATTTGTTTACAAAAAATAACATTATTGATAAAATTGAGATATTTACAATAACATATATAGAAAGTCTGTAATATGTAACCAAAATGTAACCTTAACTAATACACATTAGTTTCGTGTTTTACTGGTTGCAAGGAACGACATTATTTCCTTAATCTTTATCTTGAATATGTATTGCTTTCAAGTATGAGATATATGTGAAGAGTAGTTTTTTAGAATTATAACAAAGTTTATAACTACATATTTTTAATATTATTGTATATATATTTAAAATTTTGTATAAAATATGCATATATTTCATGTGCACTCCACAGTGTCTCTGCTTGATGAGGTTTACATATAAATAATTCATCTCATTTTGTACATAAAATAATTTTAACGGGGTCCATCGAGGCGCATTTTTCACGAAACCAAAAAAAAAAGAACTTTAAAAGTAGAAAAACCAAAATATTGATCGTTTTTCTTCAATGTGAAAAATATAATCATAAATCCCGCTTTTACATGAGATATTTCAGTTTTCTTTTTTAAGATTAAAGCTATATATATGAAGAATTGGATAAGACAAACGCTTTATGAGTCATTCACGTCGTTCGCTAAACTAACCCAAGAATGTTGACCCGCCATTAAACTCATTATATCATGATCTTAAGATTTATAAGAAATCATTATTTTAGCCATTGAGTAGCATAGAGTAGATAAGTTTTAGATCTAGGAATTATTTATTATTATAGAAAAAAAAGTATGGCATCTAAATTTAAAAGATGAACGACTAACACAACACAATTTTTTCAGATGCAGCGGTGTCCGAATTTAAATTAAAAAAAAGTTTTTTAAAATCATACCTTAGAAATGTGGTGGCAACCAAACATCCCTATGTGGAAAATCATTTTAATAATACTTTTTATTGGGAGATACCACCATGCTATAACCTATATGCCGATATTTTATTGTAACTCATTACCAAGTAACTCTAATGAATCACTATTTTTCTTTTGTGAGATACAATAACTTATTTTGGAAATGCCAGTGAAAGAGCAACTGTTCCTCTTTGGCACCCAGACTTTAAATTTGCTACTACATCATTCTAAGATATGGTTTGGAAAGGGAAGACTTGTGAAACTGACAATAGACTTTACGTTCATTTCAATCGGAGTATTCCATGTAAACTTACGTCACATGATCTTATAAACGGATTGTGGTACTCATATATACCTTCACATTTTACTCGCATAATATCTTAGGGTTATTTGTTGACACTTCTTTTTGTCCGATACATTTCTATGAGCACGATCATACTTAGGCAAATATAGAAATGCAAATACAGACAGTTATCCTAACTAGTGCTTCAACTCTCAAGTCAATAATACTGTTACATCAACTCATGGAAATATATTGGTATATGCCCAACATACAAGATGCTGGGACCAAAATGTTCGTTTCGAATGTGCTTGCTCCGAAATCCTAACAAAACACTTTTCTAGTCATTATACATTGTTCATGATTTATAAAAACATATAGAGTCAAACAATTTGCTTCATATCATGGATTTGTGTAATATAGTTGAAACATGTACAATTTCTAATGCTGTGCTATGATTACCTATTTTTGTATTCTTTCTAGTCTTATAAGTATTTCTTTAGATATTTATATTTATTTATATCTATTTATGTAAAGAAAATCAGATGTCTCATCTAAAAAAACTTTATTTATTCGATATATCTATTTTATTTATTTATTTATTTATTTATTGATACTGATGTAATAACAGTTTTATGCCAAAATCAAGCTAAACATAATTTATAATATAATATTTAATATTACATTGTAAGCAAAGCCAAAATATATATTTGTTTATTTATTGTATAATTTTTTTTTTGTTTATTTTGTCGGAAATAGGATCTCCTCAGCTTTACATTGAAATAGAAAACAGATAATATGAAGGTTTGTTCCAACATGCGTCTAAACGGTCAGCAAACTGGTGTCAACATACGCATTAGTTGGCGAAAATGAGCATTACTTAAGATTAACGGTCAAAAGTGTAAGGCACATGGTGGCGTCAACTTTGACACATGTTGGAACAAACCTATGACTTCTTATATCTATAAGCAACAGTTTATGGTTTATACGCTTTTTACGCAGTATTATAGATATTTAGTCCTAAGACAAGAATGAAACTATCAAATTTTATGAGTACCCAGATTTTTAAACGCAATCTATTTTTTGAATTTCTACGAATGGGATTTAAAAGGTTCTCGAAAGTCATATTTGCGAATAGTCAGCAGGGTACAAGACACTGTTGTTGATATATTGTATGTAGATTTGCATTTCTGTGTTTTTGCACATATACGAGTGATAGTTTTTTGTTTTATTGGAATAACATTGTTATGAAATTCAGAAGTGTGATAAATTATTTGTTAAAATATCTACACGACGTGCCCGTCTGACGAATTCCAAATATAAAAACTTTTTTTCGAGAAAATTCAGAAAGTATATACATAGCCATACTTTGTTGCATGAATTTTATTACATTTTACATTAAATTTACGATAAATAAATTATTAATTATTATTATATTCTATTATAGTAGATTAAAATTAAAATAAAAAGTATTTATAATCTGCTAACCTTGTAATACGATACTGTAAAAACATATTATTAAATTTAGACAATGAATGCGTAAATCTTTCTATCCATGTACGAAAATTATCAATATTTTTTTTACATTGTCAATTTTGCTGGTATTTTATATTTACATTACAATTATATTAATTGAAAACAAAAGAATCATTAGTTTTACATTGTAACTTTGAATATATCAGGATTTCAAATTTGTACTATACAGATATACAGTACCACCTTTACTGTAAATTGACACAAAAGGATTTGCCAGTCTACAAAAAATCATGTTAACATGGATAGACTTTGAGTAAGTGGTAGTGAAAGAAAAAAAACTACTTTTAAATCGCAGAAAGCAGGTATAACATAAACTTTGTTTGTCGTTCATGATAGTAGGTCGACAAATTTTTATTTCAGATTATTTTTTATAAAACATGTTTGTAACTTAAAAAAAAGGAACGTTTAAACAAAATACAACGAAAAATCAAAGCTGTTGTATCAAAATATATTTGAGCATTATGTTGTACTTTTGCATATATAAAAATATATTCTACCACTTACCCAAGGACTACAACAGAGCTATGCTCAAACTTTAAAAAACTATATAACCTATAATTAACTGGGAACCCTTAACGTCACTTCTTATTTATTATATTTATTACTATTACTAACTTTTTAATCCAAATGAATCCCAATCAGATTTGTGTGAACTATTATAAATACAACTTACATGAATTTATTAAGATAAAGTTAAAACATTCTGAATTGGATTTATTTGGTCTGCTATTCAAGTTCATATAAAACTTTATAAAAGAATTATAAATTAATAAAGTTAATTATAACGCAATAATGTTGTATTCATTTTTGACCTATAGGAAAAGAAAAGCTCACTTCACAGTGAATCTTTTTAAAACTCACCTTAATGGTTCTCTTTGAATGTTTCTAGTAGACAAAAATAAATCACTATGAAGTTTTAACTTCTCAGAATCATGACCTATGAAGGCTCATTCCATTTGCATCCTTTTCGGATTACGTCTCGTCTGCGCTCTCTCTCCTGGCTTTCTTGGTTGCATACTGGCGAGATGAACCAGTTAGCTCTTTAATTTGGTTTATTCATTTTTTTTGGAAACCTACCGCGTGATCTAGGATCTTTCTACTGTACCACCAGTCTTTTTAAGTTATTTCCATCGCCATGTATAATATAGCCGAATAATATTGCACGGCAGCATGATGGCCCTATGATTTTTTCCATTTTCGTCAATGATATTACTTCCACAAAATAAAAAATAAAATAATTTAAGCCTACCAAAACTACATTAATAAAATACAGTCCTCTCTAACCGACGACCCGAAACAATTCTGGCAGTACATCTCTCGCAAGAAAGGCACATCTCGCATTCCTGGCGATATTATATCAAGGTAGATCCACAATTACCAATCTAACATGCTTCCTTCAATTTATATACAAATCAATAGAAAGTAAATGTCAGGTTGACACAACTTGGCATGGTGACACAAACTTGACCATGGATTCCATAGACTTCAAAAGATGATCTTATTAGTCTTGAATGGCAGAACAATTTCGTTCTTTAAATCTTACCTTGCAAACAGGACACAACATGTTGAGTTTAATGGCCATAGTTCTCATATCTTCATTGCAACTAATGGTGCACCCCATGGCAGCATTACCCCTTTGATTTTTTCCATCTTCGTCAATGATACATCACTGACATCTCTTGGATGATTGGTGTCCACTGAATATTAACAGATGCAAAAAAATTACCTTTTCTCACAAGCATAATTAATTATATATAATTAATTATATATATATATATATATATATATATATATATATATATATATATATATATATATATATATATATATATATAATATATACTATATTATGTATATTATATATATACTATATATATATATATATATATATATATATATATATATATATATATATATATATATATATATATATATATATATATATATATATATATATATCGCTGTATGGCGGGCCCATCTCCATTTCAATCGCTTTACTTTTCCAATGATGTAACAGACTTTCGTTTGTTCTCTGATCCATGTGCAGATCTTTCTATCCCGTCTAGTAATGCCAAGCATACATATTTTCATTCCCCTCTGTGCTACCCGAAGTTTTTGAATTGATTGGGATGTGTGTCCAGGTTTCACTTCCGTATGACATAACGGGTAAACGCACTGATCGAAGACTTTTCTTTTCAGGCAAAGTGGAAGTCTGCTCTTAAACACAATGTTGAGCCACCAAATGCCTGCCAGCCACATTTAACACGCCGTTCCACTTCCCGGGCGGTATTCCCGTCCATTGAAATCCTCTGCCCAAGATATTTAAAGCTGTCCACAGTCTCCAAATCCCTTCCTAAAACTGAAATTCTTCTGTCCTCAGCGAAGCTATTGAACATAACCTGACTGTTTTTCAGGTTTATTTTCAAGCCAAATGGTTCGCCAGCCCTTTGCACTTGAATACGTCTTTGCAGCTCATCTGAGTCTTGTGAAAGGAGAACGATATCATCTGCAAATCTAAGATGGTTTAAGTTTGCACTATTGATCCTTACACAATCCTGTTCCCAATCCAGTTTACGGGATACTTCTTCAAGCCAGCCGAGAAAAGAATAGACGATATTGCGTCACCCTGCCGTACACCTCGTTCTACATTAATTCCCACTTCAAGATCATCAAGGTGAATTGTGGCTGTAGCTCCATCATATATTGATCCTAATAGGTTTACATATGCTTTATCTACCCCTTGGCTAAGCAGTGCATCCATTATTGCATGCTTTGAGACGGAGTCAAATGCTTTTTCGTAGTAGATAAAAGCCAAGCACAGTGGCATGATGTATTCGTTGTGCCTTTCTATAGCCTGAGGTACAACATGGATGTGATCCATTGTACTGAATCCACTTCTGAATCCTGCTTGTTCTTTTGGTTATGCGTCATTCAGTTGTTTTAATATTCCTTTAGAAATTATCTTAGTGAAAACTTTGTACATTACTGATAGGAGTTACTTATTGGACGGTAGTTCTTTAAATCTTCCAGTGCTCTTTTCTTATGTAAAAGGATCACTTCCATGAGTCAGGTACTTTTTGTTCTTTGAGGCATTTTGAGTATAATTTTGCCAGTGTTGTATGTAACGTCGACCACCAGCTTTTAGCATTTCGACAGTTACACTATCCTTTCCTGGAGCCTTGCCATTTTTCATCGATTCTATAGCATTTGTTACTTCCTCCACTAGAATATCTGGCATTTGTTCTTCCGTAGGTATTGTTGTCTTTGGTTCTGATCTTCATATAACTGGGAATAAAATTTTCTGACAACCTCTAACATTTGCGTACTCGTCCTGCATACTGTGCCATCCTCATGTCTTAAGGCATATATTTGTGTTCTTTTATTTCTCAGCTTCTGTTTAGCCTTGTTAATTCCGTTGTTTTCTTCAAGCGTTTTTTGCACCAGCTTCATGTTGAATCGGCGCGTGTCCTCTGTGATATGTTTTCTTATAGTTTTGCAGAGCTCAGTGTACTCGACCCTGCCAAAAGGACTGCATGGTCTCAATGGAGATTTTTGTCTGTTTGAGACACTTTTCTTGTGGTGCCATTGAAGCAGCCGTTTAAAGCACATTGTTGGCGATTTCTTCATATTGGACTGAGAGTTCCACTTCCTCCGGATCTTTTAACAGAGCAAGCCGGTTTGACAAAACAATCTCAAAATCGCTTTCTCTCTCCAGCAGTTTCCCAGAATCTACTTTGCCCTTACCATCTTACCATTCTTTCGCGTTCTCTTCGACAGTTAATCCTAACTTTTGCTCGTACCATTCAGTAGTCACTTCCAGCATTAAAATTGTTAAGGACAGTACAATTACAAAATATTGTTTTATCGTTGGTCATGATGTAGTCAGTTTCACTTGTGAGCCCAGATGGACTTTTCCATGTCCATTTTTTGGTGATATTTTTCTTATAGGACGAATTCATAATATATAGTTCTTGTAATTCAGCAAAAGCAACCAATCTGTCACCTCTATTATCTCGCTTACCAGTTCCATATGGGCCAGTTGCATTTTTGTCAGTTCTTGTTGTTCCAATTCTAGCATTAAAATCACCCATCAGGATTTTGTATCTACATTTCTCCTTGTATAAAAGCTGGGCCACATCATCGTAAAATTCCTCAATATCCTCATCTCTATGCCTTATAGTTGGTGCATAAGCTTGGACGATTTGAAGCCTAAACTTTTTATTCAGTTGAATGACGCATTGGGCTAGTCGGTCAGATGTACTTTCAAATTTTAGTACACTGTCCTTCAGCTATCGATTGATAGGAATCCAATTCCGCCACATCGGCCATTTTCCGTACCTTGAGTGTAAATTATGTGTCCAGTTGGTTCCAGTTTGTTTAACTCTTCGCCCTTTCTTCGTATATTTAGCGTTGCAATGTCAAAAGTCCAATGGCAGCCTGATCTAACCCGGTGATTCTTAGCACCCTCTGGCTTGGGGCAGGTCTTCCCGCTGCCGTAGGTAGTTGCCTCTTAGCCTCCGGGGAATGAGGGTCGTGTTTGAGGTTGTACTGTCATATTGAAACATATTGAAATACCATGTTGAAGGTATGGACCGTAATCTGCCACGCTGGACCAATGCGGGTTGGCAGATTTTGGATCATGTTAGTTTGAGGCCTCTGCGTTGACCTGTCCGCCAGGGGTGACCCTCCCAGGAGCATAGACTCCAGACGGCATAGCTCAAAACTTCATTGCCTAACTCAAACCCCTTTACCACGTCAAGGTCTGATCCATAAATATGTAATATATCCATAAAGTTGTAATCAACCACCACAATCACCACAACCACCACAACCACCACAACCACCACAACCACCACAATCAACCTGTCCAGGCAGAATGTATATATATGTATATATATATATATATATATATATATATATATATATATATATTACCTAACTGATTGCGCTTGATATCGATAGAAAACTGTCATTCAACCATCACATTGATCCAATCATGTAGTCAGCAATTACAACTCTTGGTCTCCTAATTAGATCAACAAAAGCTTTAGATAATATCAGCTGTTTTTTAACTCTGTATAATGCCTTAGTACGGTCTAGACTTGTGTATGCTTCACGTTTGGTCGCCAATATAAACTACATAGATTTCTCGTCTTGTGCAGGTTCAGCGGCGCTTTCTAAAGTATCTGTCCTTTAAGCTGGATGGTGCCTAGCTCTGCAGAGGTTATAGTCCTACTCTGTTATTAGAGAAATTCTCCTGTCAGTTCCTGGAGGATAGTAGAGTGTAGGCTGATCAGCTTTTCCTGCTGAAGCTCTGCCGTGGCTTAATTGATTGTGATAAAATCCTTAGAGAGATTCGGTTTTATGTCCCCACAATTTATAGCCGAGTTCGGAATACTTTCACCATACCTACCCCTAGCACCAACTTGGCCTCTAATGCACCGCTCCTTCGTGCATGCCGAGACCATAACAGATATGTCATTGGCGGGAACGTTTCTGTATATCTGATGGATATTTGTCAGTTTCCGCTTACTCAGTCTAAATCAGCTTTTGAGTGGGTACTGAAAGCTGGCGCGGTGCTTTGATAATCATTTTTGTAAAGATCTTAGAATTAATTTTAAACTTTTATTTAAATATACCATACCATTTAACCATTGTTAGGTTAAGTTCAAATTATTTTTGTTATATCTACTATTGTTCTAAATTGTCTTTTAATTGGGCAGTAACCTGTTAGGCAATAAACCATCATTCATTAATTCATTCATTAATCTCACCAATACTGTCACCACTAGTTTAGTCATCGAGAGCTCTACACATGATATATTTACCATAAATGTTGAATAGAATTGGATGTAGGATGCATCCTTGTCTAGTTCCTTTATTGAAACAAAACTTATCGGAAGCTCGATCTTCAATTTTTGCCTCTGTTTTTTTCGTATAGAAGACAAATTAAGCCAATCAGGTGATCTGATACTCCTATTTCTCGCAGAATTTACCACAATTTCTCCCATTTTAGGCTGTCAAAAGCCTTACGATAATTAAGGAAACAAGGTATACAGGATGGTTGATTTCATTAGCTTTTTCAATTATTTATCCAATGTCGAATATCTGTTCGTGCCTGATGCTTAATTTTAATCGTTCGTTGATACTGTGAAGAAGGATTTTATTCGCTTGCGAAAAGAAAGCGATTATCATATTTTTCTTTAGACCCTTTTTTGCGTAGAGATACAAATGCTGAGATCGACCAATCTTCTGGCCACAATCCAGTGTCCCACAAACTGGTAGATGTTGTGAAACATGTCTACCGCTTCTTCAACCATTGCTTTAATTACCTCTGCGTTTTATACTCCACCCAAACGTGGGGCCTTATCATTTTGTAGACTGTGTGTAGCATTTTTGTTTTCTGTTTTTAAAATATTAAATTTAAATGTTTCCAATTTAGGTTTGCTGCTATTATATCCATCTTGGTAGAGTTTGCTGCAATAGCGCTTCCATTCGGTTAAAATGCTATTGATATCCATTTAAGAAGAAAATATATTATTATATGACACTGGAAAAACTATAATATCTTTAGACTCACATTGGGTAATTTAGCGCCAAAAAGACTAAGAAACGATATAAGAACGATACCAGAACGCAGAGTACAAGATAAAAACAGGCAAAAAAAGTTGTGCCAAAGCATTTCGTTTCACCAAGATAATGTTTCAGTTCAAAAGTTCGTTTTAATGTTTCCCTCTACAATGCTGATTTCGATATTTTTGAACAGTTTTCCTATTGTCCAGATTTGACACCCAATGTTTATTTTTTATTCTTAAAACGCAGAGCATATTTACAAGGAACTTTTTTTAAGACAAATATGTAATTGCTGCGGATTTTTTTAATGTATTTATGTAGTGCTTCCTAATAAATATATCAAGGATGTTAAGATTTTAACAAATTATACTGAAAAATATAATTGTTTCAAACGTCCTAATAATCATTACATGTTAAATTCAATAAACCATGAACGCTCCTTCTATAAATGAATAATTATTAAAAGTTCTGAAAGACTCACCAACAAAGTCTTCAATTCTTTTCCTAATGAAATTTAATGAATTTAAAATTTATTATTTATTTATTATATTTATTATATATTAAAAATTTAATGAAACAAGTTAGCAGATTATCAATACATTGTTATATTTTAAAAATAAGTATATCTAAATAATGATGCGTTAAATATTCAATATTGTTTTAGCAACTCCCTAATTAAAATAAAGGGATACAAAGAAGCAACTTTATGTTTAGGCAACCAAATAAACGGAATTATTTGCAAACCATAACAAAATTTAATGTACACAAAAAATGTATCTAATGAAAACAACAACTATGCATTTTGTTAACCAGTACAAATGACATTAATACATTTTATATTAATTCATATCGGATGGTGTACATATAACTTAATTTATTTTCTGAACTGCTGAAAAGTCAAAACACATTAAAAGAAGAAACGACGTTCCATCAAAACAAATGCATATTTAAAAATTTTAACTTCAATTATATCATTTAGAATTTTATGAAGATAATATGGTTAAATAAGCAAAATTTAGTATTTATCAAGTTAAAATTACATATTGTGTAATTACCGTAGGCTCTTAACGAAGACAAAAAAGAATTGTTTAGAGGAGAACAAATAAAGAGAAGTAATGATGAGAGACTTCAACTTATTCGAGCCAAAATTGAGGAAAAAAATCGATTTGGTAATCTTATGCGTTTTATGCATAAGCAGCGAAGGGAATCGGAGGAAGAACAACAAATTCAACGGCAAAAGGAATTAACAGCTAAAAAGGAATTTGAACATGATCAGGAAAATAAACTGGCACATGAAGTAGATAAGATTAAAAAAGAAGAAATAAGACAACTGAAATTAAGGCAAAAATATTCATATATTATGGTACTGATGATTTGTTTTTTTATAAACATGCTATTTTGAATTTGTAGGCAACAGTTAAGAGAAAATTCACATGAGTTAAGGGAACTTGAGAGAAAACTAAAGGCTGCTTATGTTAATAAAGAACTTGCTGCTCAAATTGCTCAGAAAGAAGCAGAAAGAGTCAATGAAAAGGTTAGTGGAAGAGTGTTAGGAAACTTAATTTTGTCATTATTTTTTTTCAGATTCGTGAAAAAAGAACTCATGATATATTGCAAGTAGCGATTGTTAAGGAAGCTGAGCTAAAACAAACATTAGCAGAGGAGGATATCATAAAGAAAGCACAATACAAGCAAGAATTGCAGGAACAAATAATTTTAAGGGAAAAATCTAAAAGATATTTGTATGAAGAATTCTTGAGAGAGAAAAAGATGATTGATGATATTATTCAGAGGATACATGATGAAGATGAACGTAATATGCAAGAACGAATGTGCAAAGTAAAGATTTATCTCTATAGAAAATTGACCAAATATTTACTGTAACTGATTTCATTAAAATTTGTCTTAGATGAAGAAAACTAGAGAAGAAATGTTAGCATTTGAAGCTGCTCAAGAAAAGTGGAAACAAAAGAAAAAGGAGGAAATTGAGGAGGAAAATAGGAAAATTCAAGAATTTTTGGAAAAGAAAAGTGCTGGTGCCCTTGAGAGGTGAAATATTTAATATTTATATTATTATATTATGTTTATGAAATGTTTTCAGACTGGAAGAAAAGAAAAAAAGGGAGGAAGCCAGAGCTAAACTGCAAGAAACTCTGGCAAGGCAGATATATGAACAACAGGTGAGTTATTTATGTATTTTTTTTAATAGAAACTAAACATTTTTAGATATATACATAATATTTAAAGTGTGTCTTGTGTTACTGTAAATGTAGTTAAAAAAGCGTGTGCTGCAATTCTGGATGGTAAACATTGTCCAAAAGCTTCTAACAACATTGGGTTTTTTAAAACTGATTGTCGGTAGTCGAGATATGATATTTTCCCATCTCGGTCGATATCCATTTTTTTAGTAATGACTTCTATCATATCCTACAATTTTAAACGGCGATTAGACGAAACTGTGATCAGAAGTTATAACTTTACTCTGGCTGACTCTTCTGCATCTTCTTCTCCACTTTGACTGACCATGGAAGTTCGTAATAATTGGAAAATAGTATCTCTTGCCAATATACCATCACCCATTATATCATATACCTATAAACTGAGGTCTTCTAACTTCTGTTTAATTTTCGTGAAGTTTTGCTTACTGAAAAACAAAATTGGATTTTTTCTTCCAGTGTTCCTCTTAAAAATAATGACAAAGCTGCTGCCCACGTTTCCACTGAGATACATGCACTAGGGCCTTTATCTATAGCCAAAAAAACTCTATCCATTAAGCTATCATCAGTCATGTCCAAGGCACAGTGTAGTACGTCACGAAATTGAATTTTTGTAACGCCATCCTAAAACAAAACATAAATTTAACAAATCAATTTACAGTTTACAATTACAAGTTTTCGCTCCTTACCTGGTTAGGGTTTGAAGCTTGGCCCTCTTTTTGAAGCTTATAGTACATGATTAGCAAACATTCCAGCTCTAAATAAGTAAAATGCAGACGTTTCTCTAATCTTTGAATTAGATATTGATTTCTTTTTTTAAGTCTTGTTTCCTCCATTGAATCCATTGAAATATCTAATGGTCCTGACATAGCTGGAATGATAAAAACTTTACCCAATGAAGAACGTCAGAAACGCTCAGAGATTACCTCTTGCGACATTTTCTCTTTTCTGTCTGTTAACTTTCTTTCTTAACAGACCTTCTTTGGCCTGCATTATAATTTTAAGGGTCCTTAAGAAAGTCGACATGATTCCGCTGTTAAACAAAATTGTTGAAAATAATTAATTTATGGAATGAATAAATAATTAAAAAAAAATTAATTGACAATGTAATGACAATTGCTTACCTGAATGCATTTTAAAATGAAGCATATATTCTTCTTCCTCTTCTTCTTCCTCCTCTTCTTCCTCCTCCTCCTGTGGTGTTACCGCCCGGCAATGAGTCTTGACTTCTTCAAAGCCTTCACCTCCAACCGCATTGATTTTCAGCAGCCCTTTGCTAGTTTTTAGTGTGCAGTAGTTCAGCATCTCTTCTTAGTGCTGCCATTTTGTCTTTGGTCTACCCCATTTTCTATTACTTCCTATTCGCTCCTCCATTATTTTCCTTTTTTTCTGGCATTCGCGTCACGTGTCCCTCCCATCTGAGTCGCTGAACCCTCACTTAATCTACAATATCCAGATCTTTGTATAATTGCTTGAGTTCAAGTGACTACTGGCTGAATAAGTGTTTTATAGATCCTAACTTTCTGTGCCAATCCATCGCTCCACTGCATTTCCTTGGAAGTGCATCGTCATCCGGGTTAATCAAATAAGCTTCGCTGATATTCTAATTTCTTCCATAGCGTCGTATATTACTGCTTAATATTTGAGAACATATATTCTGGTCCTTCAAATTTTATTTATTGTATACTAGCTTAAACAAAAGGAACGGGAAGAGATATTGCAACAATTGATGGAAGAAGAACAAAAAGAGGCCCAAGAAATTCGGCATAAACAAGAAATTGAAAAACGAATAAGACAGCGCTTAGAATTAAGTGAGGTGTTGTCCATACAAGTGAAAGAAAAAGAGGAAAATCTTAAAAGAGAAGCTGCCCAGGACGCTAGGTGCAAGGAAGAAGTAAGTGATGTAGTTTTCTTTATCAGCGATTGCTTTTATATATTAAATATTTTAGTTAATGGCACGATTAACAGAAGAACGTAAACTGGAACAAATGTCTGAACAAAAACGAAGAATGAAAATGTTGGAATTAAGGCGAGAAGTTGAGAACATGATGATAGAAAGACGACAGAGACGAGCGGAAGAGATGCAGTTGCTTATCAAACTAAAAGAACAAGAAGAAAAGGAAATGGAGGAGAGGTATGAATTTTTCTATATGATCATTTCAATTTTTCACATCTAAATTTGTTTTTTAATGGTTGTAGGAGAAAAGTTATTGAAGAAGAACGTTTGCTTATGTTGAAAGAACATGTTAAGAATTTGGTGGGATATTTACCCAAAGGACTTTTGAGACCAGACGACTTGCCTCTATTGGGAAGTGATATTGGCGAGACTAAAAATTCATTTTAAATTTATGAGTAATGTTATACAATATATTTTTTATAAAAACTTTTACTAAATTTTCTGTGATATAAATGTATGTAGTCTCAACAAAACATTTGTAACCTAAAGTGAAATTGTTCTGACCATGATATTAGAAATCGTATATATATATATATATATATATATATATATATATATATATATATATATATATATATATATATATATATATATATATATATACATTATATATATATATATATATATATATATATATATATATATATATATATATATATATATATATATATATACATTATATATATATATATATATATATATATATATATATATATATATATATATATATATATATATATATATATATATATATATATATATACATTATATATATATATATATATATATATATATATATATATATATATATATATATATATATATATATATATATATATATATATATATATATATATATATATATATAATACTACTATATTGGTAATATCTGTAAGTGGAGGTGTCATGGAGTAAGTGAGACTGCAAATGTCTGCTTCTATGTCTTTTTCTAGTAGACTCGATCCGTTGTGCGCAAACGTCGCGATAAATAAACGTAACACAGAAACATAAACATATGCGAATTGACGCACTTCTATAAGCTTACTAAATTCTCGGACAGGCGCATAAGACTCAAAGTAGTAGTGATGGAAACAGACGTATATATGTCTGCACTGTAATGATTTCGCTGATCTCTAGACCTTGTTAGCAATATAGTAGTATTATATATATTATGGGTATGTCACGTGTGTTAATATTCTGAAATACAACCAAGCAATATAATAATAAATGTAATATGAGCAAAAAATACTGGAATAACATCAAATATTTGGAATAAATAAAAATATTGATCTATTTGTGGATATTTATTTCCCCTATACGAGTGTTATTTGAAAAGTTCTTGGTTTGATAAGGAAAACAAGATTTTTGGGTATTTCTTTCCAACTTTTTAATACACTGAGAATAACGTGATTGAGTGTGAAAATTATATCGAAGAGATGTTTAATGTGTCTATATTTAAAATGCATTTTAACAAATGTCTTTTAATTAGATTATCTTTAATAATTTTGTATGACCACCAGATATACTGAATTTAGGAAATAAATAAGGATATGTTATCCTTATTCTTTTAGCAATTTTCTATGTCTGTATTTATGCAACACCATAATCAGGTAAATTAACTATATATTTGACTTGAATTTATTCCTGGAAGCTGGTTAATTTTTTTTGTGTTCAGCCGTACCGTACCGTTAAATTAACAGTAATTTATATTTGAATACTACTATATATCTATGTATTTATATGTATATGTATATATATATATATATATATATATATATATATATATATATATATATATATATATATATATATATATATATATATATATATATATATATATATTTATTTAGAATGTGTTTTCAAAAATACATTTTTTAATCAATTCAGAAGAAATACTAAATTTAGGAAATAACATTACGTTAAAAAGGCCCTGGTTTGTTAGTAACTCTCTATTTCTGTTCTTATGCAACACCATATTCATCGATATTTTTTTACAATTACTATACTTTTAAAAGCAAAAAACTAAATATTTTACATAAATTTGTTATTGGTATCAGCTATTGTTTTAGTGATTAGTTACATATAGTTTGAATATAAGTAAAAAGTAATGTACCTTGGTAATCAGTAAATTACAACGTGAAAGAAGAAAGAATCTTCCTTTAAAATGTAGAACTCTTATTTTCTTAAAATATTTATTTGTATTACATTTATAAATGAATTGTTATAATTGTTCGCCTGGTTTTATCGAAAAGAAAATTGTATTATTTTGCAATATACATGAAAATTCTAAAAATGGAGCCTATCATAGACGATATTTTATTATAACAGTAAAGGGTAAGAATTTTTAGTTTAAGGATATATTTAACATATCCATTTTTTAACATATCTAGAAATTTGAATTAAAAAAAGAACCAGACCTATAATCAAAATCAATCCCAGCCAGAATTTATTCAACTACTTATTTGAGGTAAACTTTTTTTTTATTAAATAAAAAATTAACACTATAATAAGGAAAAACGTTGCCAGTAGCAGAGGAATTTTAATTATTATCTACTATATTTTTCTTAATAGAAGCAAAATTCTTGTAACAAAAATGTTTGGAAATTTTTCGTTGGGTAATGACCATTATTCAAAGTTGAAATGCATTCATTTACCAAGGTAATAGAATGAATTAATAAGGAAATAAAAAGACACCAGCATGAAATATTGGGGATTTATGAAATTAGTTGTCAAGATTGTGATTAAAGATATGTTGTGTGTGATTAAAGATATGGGATAAATAAGAGATCTAGTTGCCCAACATACACTTGGGCATGATCATAAAATTCATTTTTTGTAACTAAAAATTTTTTGTAAGTGTGAATAATCAAAAAGGTTTGCGATGCACATTGAAATAAAAATGCAAGAACCTGTTCTCTTATTGTATATAGGCAACTTTTTGAATTATTAATATTTACTTGCTTCATTAGTTACGGCAGCCGCGTCGCAAATATAAAAATTAAGAATTTACGACGCATTCGCCATTTTGTACAGATTTGGATACTTTATTTTTCTTATTTTTTCTATTATTCTAGCATGTGCTATCTTAACATGAATTAAAATTTAATTGAATATGGATATCTCAAATATATATAAATAAATAATTGATTGAATTTCTTATTAGTCGTTTTAACCTATTTTTCATTGAGTACACCAAGAACTATTGTAGTTTACTGCTGCCATCTGCAATCCGCATCCCCAAATACGTTTCCCGCTTTCTCTCTGTATCGGAATCCTAGCCGTCTTCTTTGGTGCGTTTGAATCGTATGGCCCGGCCGAAACACCGACTTTTCCACCGTGTGACAGCCGCCTTCGTCCACGAAAATGTCGGCTGCATCGTCAATCAGCTGATTACCGTCAGCCATACTCCCCCCATGACCGCTTTTCTGATCGCAGTTAATTCTCGTCACCTGGTCGCCGATTCCGAGTGTCAAGGTGAGACACAACGTGCAGGTAGGAGTAACCTGCTGAAGGTGCACCAATGGGAACGGTTAGGTCGTATCCAATGGCGAATAAGCGATTGTGTTTACGTTTCCCGGTCGGACGTCTGGATGTGAGTTTCGGCGAGACTCGCGAATGTGAGGGTTGTTTTTATCTGTTTCGGTTTTTTTATTAATTACGTCTGTCAAATTAATTTGCCGGTTTGTCGGCGGAATGTGATAACGACTGACTGTGGTGGCGGTTTTTTGTCGGTGTGCTTTATGGGTTTGTACGGGGTATTTGAAACTATTAAATTATGTCTGCCATGGATGGTTCTTGTGGAGGTACCGGACGACGAAAACAGAGCAAACCTCAACGAAAAGGTAAGCTGCGCCACCATTGTTTCAAGGAAGTCAGCTGTTCGGTCTCTAAGGGATTATCTAGCCATGTGCGTTTGACATTACTGCGCATGTCTTTTGAGTATAATACATGACACTAGGATGTTCAAGTATATTCTACCTTTAACGCCTCATTTTTTGTAACGATTTGTACCCCTTACCGTTTCATAAATGGTAAGGTTAGAGATGATTAGTTTAAAAGAGGGGGGTGTTGTTGAAAATGAGAGACATCTTTCAACAGGTGGTATTCAGTGGATTTAAATGACGTATAACAATCCGTGTTACGGTATAAAACAATAGTTTTTTATACTTATATTCCAACTTCTCTTTTTTTAAATAAAAACAATCACTTTGTCTATAATTTTATGGGCTGGCCGAAGTGGCCGCCGTTCCTTAGATGCTGTTATACTAATACGGCAGCGTGGGTTCAGTTCCGTCTCCTGTATGTGGATGTTTATTATTATTAATTTAGAGCAATGATTGTTGTCAGTACTGAAAGTGATTCTGAGAAAACTACCGAAGCTCACAAAATAAGAGTATACATACCAAAAGGGAGTTGTCTTTCAGCCACACCAGTAATCAAACTGAGTCTCCCGCATAGACCACTAGTTTGTCGGTAGATTTTTCGAGGGACTAAATGATTAAGCACCAGTCGAGGGTTGATTAGTTCTTAGGATTGTTGAGATACGATGATCGGTAGCTAATGACTGTGGTTCGAAGTCCGCGTTAAGTTGTATATACAGTGGTGGCCAATAAAATACGAGAGTGAATCAAATATAAATGGGAATTGAGACTTACATATTCATTATTTATAAAATAATATAAAAAACTATTGATCATTATTCGACATAGTGTCCACCACTCTCTACATATATTTCCCAGCGGTTTGGAAGCTTGTGAATTTCTTGCTCGTAGAAACTTTGAGTTTGAGTCATCAGCCAATTGCGCACGAAGTCCTCAATCTTGACTGTTGTCGAATTGCACCCCTTCAAGGGCGCAAACAAAAAATAATTTGAGGGTGACAAGTCTGGGCTGTATGAGGGGTGTTCAAGGATTTCCTAATACATCTTCTCCAGTTTTTCCTTCGTCAAAACTGCTGTTTGTGGCCTGGCGTTGACATGGGGAATGAGGACACCGTGACTTTTGCTCCTGTAAGCGGATTTTGTTGCCTCCAACAGCTGACAGTAGTAGGCAGCATTAACCGTATGTCGATCATCTACAAAATCAATCAACAAAACTCCCTTCCAGTAAAAAAAAACGGTCGCGAGAATATTTTCGGCTAAGAGACGGGTTTTGGTCTTTGCAGGGCAGGTTTCGTCTTTTCTTCGCCATTCCTTACTCGCAAATTTTGATTCTGGAGTAATAATAATGCACGTACGTTTCATCTCATGTCACGATACGCTTCAAAAAGTCTCTCCTTCCCGCCGAAATCGATTCAGAAGTCTCTTACTGATTTGCAATCGGAGCACTTCCAAAGGTAATACCTACCTTTATTTTTTGCGATTTCATGAATAGTGAGCCGCCGGTCACCTTCGATAAGGTCGCGAACTGCACCAATGTCTGTCACCCTGTATTTACCACACTTTCTCGACCACTCTTAAACTTCTTGGTCCAACCAGACACTTGAGTCTTAGATAGGGATTTCGTCCCCATACTGAACCTTCAACTGAGTTAATATTTCAGATGGTTTAACGTCTTTCTTGGTTAAAAACTTTATTATAACCCGTTGCGCAACGGACGGTGCGACTTGTTGCTCACTCATGGTTGTACTGACAAAACAACTGAGTGAAACAGCTCACCGAGCGTTTCCTCCACTCCTAATACATTGAACTGCAACGACCTACACTGACCGTCCGCTTGGCTGAGGAAAATTCCTAATTGTAAAATTCCGGTTTATATTTGATTCACCCTCGTATGAGTGTGCTTTGTAGCACCTTATTCTTAATTAGTGAATTCTAGACGTGGAGTCGATTAGATATCGGCATGCTTCTACAGATATTGAAAGCCAAGCCGTCTGTATATCTTACTACAAAGTATTCTTGTTTGCTATTTTTAACAAGACGTCGTTTCAACTCTATCCAAAGATTGAGATTGACTTGATTGGAGTTACATCTAGGAGACTGTGAAAGTCACTCTAATACTTTAATATATCTCCTTTCGAACCACTGCTTCACCATATGAAACCTAAGTTTGGGGTCATTGTCTTGTTGGTAAATCCACTGTAAAGGCATATTCCCTTCAGTGCAACGATTTGAATCATTTGTTGTATTATAAATCATATTTATTTTCATCGATCCATTAAAATGGAAATTATTGATATCTATGTAGTATTCATCAATTTTAATGGATACACAAAAATAGAAAATTTATACATGGCTAAAAAATAGTTAAACATTTAAATTGCGTTAATTGTTTTACTGAATTGATTTTGCTTTCACTTGGTACTTTAATAGTTTCTATATCTATAGTAGTAGAGATTTCTTGAAAATCTTCTGATTATTGTCCATAGTATGTATCGTTTTGGCAGCCGAATATGAATAAGCTTGATATAGCTGGATATATGGTATATTGTTAATGTATGAAGATATAGTGAAGAGTTGAAATTTCAAGAAATACGATCTGTCGAACTCAAAATTGGCCTGTGTTTCCACAACGATCTCTTTATTTAATGTAAATTTCTTTTCAGCCACTGATTTCTTCATGTTTGGAAAGAGAAATAAGTTGGGGTGGGGTCAAGTCCGGAGAGTAGGGCGAATGCGGCATCAATTCGCAATTTTTCGATAAACTCCTGTGATTGCCTTTTACTTTTCCAAATTATCTATTAAAATAATGAATGATAATCTTGCGATATAATCGATGAAAGATATAATTGCGATATAATCTTGGATAAACTCGAACATTTTCAAAGCTTTGTTTCAGAATGAATTTGTATCAGTTAGTCATATACTATCATATAGTCATATACTAAAATTGGAACGATACAGATAAGATTAGCATAGCCCCTGTGCAAGGATGGCTCGGAAAATCATAAAGCATTCCACATTTTTATCCATTAATCCACAAAATTTTGGATCTTATTCACTCCCTAAACTCTTTGTCGTACAACGTCTCTTCTGTCAGGATCTCTAGTCACATTGGCATTGAGGGTAACGAAAGGGTAGACCAAGTGGCCAAGACGCCATATCTTTTGTATATCCCTTTTCCCTAGTCCCTTTTCCCAGAGACTATTATGCGGCTATCTCTAACTTGAATGGGACCTCATTAACAAAAACAACAAACTATGGCAGACAAAAAAGACTTCCCTCTCTCAAGACAATCCCAAACCAAACTCAACAAACTAATGATAGGTCACTACCGCTTTTCTAATCAACATCTCATGGATGGGGGCTCTCTTCCCTCCTGCTCGCTTTGCGGTTTATTCCTTATCTGTTTCTCACATCCTATCCTCATGCCCAGTTACGTCCCCTCTCCGCTCAAGATTTGTCCTTCCTCGCTCCATAGAGGACTTATTCTCTCCAACGAGAGTCGGACATCTTATTGATTACCTAAACGAATCTGGATTCTAATCGGGAATCTAACCTTAAAATAATTACATTTCCCTTTAATCTAGTCATTCCTGTAGTTTGTTGTCCCGTATACTCTATGTGTCATTCAATCTCTTCATGTAGTCCGTCAACTCCGTTTGAGCGACTATGCCCAGAATATCTGCTCTCTTCATATTGATAATCCCTAAATAACGCCTGGAACGTGACTTAAATTAACTAAACAACAATCTTTGTCAGATGGAGAACTTCTCGAACAACCCTCATATTGTTGAATATCAGGGAATTTGAAAAAATAATCCAAAAAAATTGACAAATAAAGACCCATGAAGCATCTTGATAACTTTTGAACGGTAGTTTATATTACATAAAAACACAGTATAATACTCTTTTGTTCACCTAATAAGGAGATAAAATATAAAATGAGAATTTCAATGTCTAGTTAGAGTTAATTGATCAGTTGTCAATATCATGACCATAAATAACGGTACGAATAAAGGAGTAATTGAATCGTATCGAAATGTACCGTAAGATCAAGGATTGATCGAAAGGTTATCATCTCCTAGGTGATAGAATCCATTTTTATTGCCGCAATATCAGCATTAAAACGAATTGACGTAGAGAGTTCATAGATATGCTTTTTTTGTTGATAAGCCGGCATAAAGGTATTTTCTTCGGTGTCATTCGACCGTTGCAAATAATAATTAAGGCGAGGAGATAAAGATTTAATTAGTTCGGGCGAAGTAAACAACTAATTTATGTCTATTGTCCCTAGAAAGCATATACGAAAACAGAAAAAAATGATTTTTAAATGCTGGCTGGTGTGTAAAATCAGTTACAGGGTATGTAACTCAAAAGACGTTTTCTACAGAAAACGAAACTTTTTTTACAAAATCTCATTGAATTACGTCCTCACACCTAAGGTTGTCGTTTAAGAGTTGACTGTTCCATTGTCAGAATGAAGTGTTAAGATTTTAAATTGGAACCTTGATTTAAGAAGATTATTTCTAACGAGCAGTTTGGGTTTTGAAGAGTCCCTTCATTAGGCGGCCAAAGAATCTGCGGATATTCATCAAGGCTTTCCGAAAAGAATATCTTCGATATTTCAACACGATGTATTTTTTTTTATAAGACTATCGAATTACCTTCCCCTCGGGACTTAGTTCATACTTATGGGTTTCTTTTTAAAGGTCAAATTAAATAAGTCTTTTTTCACGAGGATACATATCGAGCCCGGAGTTCTCTAAGGCTCCCACCTTGCATCGATTTTGTTCAATATCTTCTTCTTCCTGTGGTGCTACAGCTCGTTAATGAACCTTGACCATTTACCAGTTTTTAAGTTACCTTAAGGTTTTTAATGTAGTAGTTCTTCAACATCTCTTCTTACATTGTTCCTGCCATCGCGTCTTTGGTTTACCTCATTTTTTGTTACGGCCTATTCACTCCTTTATGATTTTCCCTGATATTCAGTTGTCTGACATGCTCACCACGTGTATTATGCCACCACTCATCTGAGTCGCCGACTCTCACATCGTCTACAATATCCAGATCTTTATATATTTGCTTGAGTTCGAGGTTATACCTGATTCTCCAAATTCCATTTTCAAATACTCTTCTTTCAAATACTGCAAGCATCTCTTCTGTTTTCTTTGTGAGTGACTGTCTTAAGTGATTATTGGCCCAATTAGTGTTTTATAGATCCTGACTTTCGTGTTCCTTTCAATAAGTTTATGTCTTAGGACATAATTCTTGAAATAAGTTACTACTTATTTCTTAACTTTTATAATACGATTTCTGATATCTCCTGGGATGTTATTTTCGCCGAGTTTGTTTCCCAGATACGTAAGTTCTTTCACAACTTCAATATTGTCATCACCGATTAGCTTGTTCCTTTCTTGGATTGGTTATTTTTTTATCACCTTTGTTCTGTCTATATTTATTTCTACACCGGCTCTTTTGGCTTTCTCCATTATTTTATCATATGTATCTTAATAATTTTTTTGATTGTGCTATTACGTTTAGGTCATCTGCATATCCTACGATCTGTATTTCTTTATTTAGCATTGTTCGATTTACGTCTACGTCTGTTCCGTTGATGACCTTGTTCGATAGAGTCAAAGCTCGTGATTTACGGTTCCGTTATTCACATTTTCAGTATTCACGGATTAAAAAAATTGTTGCCACTGCTTGTATTCGTGGCTGAAAATTTCTCTACTTACGGATCCAAAATTAATGATACATATTATATTTTTAGAATAGTATGTATTTATTTACAGTTACCTTTCCAAACAAATACGTATCAAAACATTTATAAACAAACAAGTGTTATTGCCGCTTGGCCGAAAGTTCTTTGACAAATATGTCGTCGTCGCCGGATTTCGCGTGACGTTATGGCTTTTGATAAAAGCCGCCTTGGTACGTTCGGTCCCGAATCTTTTGTTTCATTACTTCACCTTTTCATTCGTTGCAATAATTTCGAGTGAATACCACTTGTCTCTTCTGCTTTGTTTGCGATTTATAATGTCGAGTAAAAGCAAAGGAAAATTAGTTCCTACACGGAAAAAAGTCGTGTTGCCCCTTAAGGTAAAAATAGAAATGCTGGACCGTTTACGCCTTGGCAAGTCGTTTGCAGCCATACCATTGTTTTTTAATGTCAATGAGTCAACTGTATGATCCATCAAGAAATCAGATGAAAAAATAAGGAATTATATAGCTTCAATCTCATTATCAGCAAAAATTATTCCTGATCTAGCAATTGAAAAAATGGAAGCTGCATTAACATTATGGATTGAAGACTGTAGCCTCTAAGTAGTGCTAAAATCCATGAGAAAGCTAAACGTTTTTACACACATTTTAAAGAACCGGGTGATGAACATACGGATGGAGGATTTCAAGCATCGGCAGATTGGTTCAATAAGTTCAAGGTACCAGAATCACTGCATAACATTAAAACTGTTGGTGAAGCTGCATCTGCAGACACTTCTGCAGCAGCAGCATATTTAGAAGAACTTTCAAAGTTAATTGCTGATGGTGGATGCAAACCTGAACAACTGTTTAATGCAGACAAAACTGCCCCGTTTTGGAAAAGAACTCCAAACAAAACTTTTATATCCAAAAGTGAAAAGTCCGTCTTACTTTTAAGACAGCAAAAGATAAAGTTACACTGCTGCTCTGTTTTAATGCATTAGGAGGTTGATTAATTAAGCCACTTATGCCTTACAGATCGCTAAATCCTCAGGCTTTAAAAATCAAAACAAGGGCAATGTACCAGTGTTTTGACCTTCAAACTAGAAAGCGTGGGTTGCAAGTGTCATTTTCGGTGACTGGTTCCGGGATTGTTTTGTTCCAAAAATTGAGACTTATTTAAAGAAAAATAACTTAGATTTCAAGGCAGATCTAGTTTTGGGCAATGTTCCACGTCACCCTCGTGAGCTTGAAGCTATGCATCCAAATATAAATAATTTATTCTTACCTCTTAACATGACGGCCTTACTCCAACCTATGGACCAAAGAATAATCCAGGCCTTTAAGCTTTATTACATTAGTCAAACCTTTAAAATCATACTGGACACCATGGTATGTGATTCTGATATGAATGTTATTCACTGCTGGAAAAATGTTGACATAGCAAAGTGCATTGTTAACATAAAAGAAACGTTGCAAAAGTTGAAGTCATATATATTGAAATCATTCTGGGAAAACTGTGGCTTGATCTAACTGTCGGTAATGATGAAGGATCCGTGCAAATTCAAACATTAATTTTAAAAATTGCTCAAGTTGCGAATGGCATAGGACGAGATGGTTTAGAACAAATAGAATCAAGTGACATTCAAGAATTACTTGAATCGCAAGGTGAAGGTTTGACTGAGACCGAGTTGGAGGAAATATTTAATTCCCATTCCATTGAAGAGGAAGCTCCAACAAGCACTGAAATGGTGTCATCAAACTTAAAAAACCTGAGTGGAGGTTTACCAATGGCAAATGAGCTTTGTGATTTATTCATAAAAATTGATCCGTCTATGGAAAGAAGTCTTGTTTTTAAAAGGTAAATTGTTAATGCCACAACCGAATATCAATCCGAACTGAAAAACCTTTTAAAAGCGGCAAACAAGAAAACATTACTAAATTCTTTAAACCATTGTCTAAGCCTGATAATAATTATTAATATTGTTAAAAAAATTCTCATTAAATTTCTTTTATTATATATTTTTTCTTTTTATTTTGTAACCTTGTAATATATCCCCTATGATCCCGTACAAATTACCATTCCGTATTCATGGTTTCTGTATTCGCGGCATGAGCTTTGACTGTACTATGTTAAACAGAATTGGTGCCAATCCATTTCCCTGTCGCAAACCGTTTCTGATCAAAAATTTTACCATCCTGAGATGTTGGATTTTTACTACTGCCTTAGAATGATACTACTGTTTTGTTCAATAACTACCTAATCGCTATTCTGAGGTTTTGTAACGCTAAACCTGCGTTTTATGTGGATGAGAGGCAGCTAATCAATCAGCATCCAAATGGCTGAGATCCTGGCATCTGCAGGTCAACGCCGGGAAGATCCAGGTGATTTTCTTTTACAGAAATGACAATGCATGCAAAGCCAGATCAAGCGCCAATTCCATGAATGCAAACAGCAACATGGTAGACCTGCAGAATATTGTATCAACTAATTACTGTAGAAGATGTGGTAAAATATTTCAAGAAAGAAAATTTTTATCTATCAGGCTCTAGTGAAATATGTTGTATTATATGGATCTCAAGTATGGTCTAGATACATTACTAAAGCTTCTACATCCAGCTTCAGAAATTTTGAAACAAATTCCTGCGTGATGGCGCCTGTGGGCATGAACACACTCTTGGTTCCTAACCGGATCCACCGAAAAACTGGGGTCCATCTGGTTTCCTGAGTTCTTCACTTGTTTTTGTTTAGAATATATGGGTTCTCTTACCCTAGCCAAGGGTTAAAATACCAGTAACATTCTGGGCCATCTAGAGGGCCTTCAACACTTCAACCGAAAGCTGTGGTTTCTTAAGAAAGTAGTGCCGTTATCAAGCGGCCATAAGGTAGCGTTAGATGACGTCACTGAAACGTGGCCTATACGAATCAGATGGGGTTGATTTCCTAGAGAGCGTTGTGGAGCGAGAGGTTGTGGTCGTTACGTCAAATAGCGGTGCCGCCATTTGGATGAAGGCCGTCATAGCGGTGACAAACAATTGTGGAATGTTTTTTCTCGAGTAGCGGTGACCGTTTAAACATAAAAAATGGATGCTCACAGTACAAGAGTGATTTAAACCAACGAAGATGACGAAATATTGATTGATTTGATGATATTTGATATAATGTGAAGAGCATGTGCTCATATTGTACATTTTTATAGGGGAAATACGTACAAGATGATATGTGGTTTTATTTTTGGGTCATAACTCTTTATGGGTAATACACAGCACAGTGATATTCTACACCAATCATCTTGGATTATTTATTTATTGAAACTAACAAACATTTATAAGATAAAAATATATTTTTAGTTTAAATGAGATCAGCCAAAATCCATTTACATATGAACAAAATGACGTTAAAACTATACAATTATTGACAAAGTTCACAAATTCAACGTTTGATTCTTCTAGGAACGTCAGCACAAGAAACTTGAGTCCAATATGAACAATTTAAGCATCGTCACGAATCTTCTCCAAGCTTAGATCGTGAAATAAGATCATTGCAATGTATGCATGGACATTCCTCTTCATCATCTTGAGAGTTATTAGGAACAGTGAAGAAGAAATTATTCTTCACTGTCGTCTTCAAATAACTTTTTAATGACGTTTCGTTTCCTCTTTGCTTGATGAGCTTTGGGCTTATTTTTCGATTTAATTTCCCTCATATTAGGAGTAGAAGTTAAAAGTATTTGCCGAGTATTTGGTTTACGTTTCCTTTCAACTAATACGACGTCTTTTTGGGGCTGGAGAAATCCTCTCAATAGGGACACCAAGAATAGAGAACGATGGATGTTCTTTATTTGTAGCAGATGGATGATTTTAATTTGAAAGAGGAGTTAAAACAACATCTTGATCAGTGTTTGCAGCTGAAACCTGAGATGAATTGTCGGCTTGTTGTTTGGTAGGTGCTGCTATTTCAGCTGTATTATTTTCATTAGGTGTCACGGCACGGGATCTCTGTAGTTGAAATTGAGGTTGTGTAGTCGCAACAACCTGAAGAGCTTTTATTACAGGAAGCAAAAATGCTTCGTGTAGATGGCCCAGCAATGGAAATATGACCAAGAGTCGTTTGCTGGTGAGTTTGTGAGTGAGCTGGAGTGTTTGTAGTCTCCGCAGGTTTGATTCGTGCATATAATCGAGAAACATTTCAGGATTTATAGGTCAAATATCAGAGCTTTTAAATCCGTGACAACCATTTTGCACTGTAGCTGCCTTGTCGTATGCTACGTTGAACCTGCAATCTGAAGTTGTGTAACAACACGGCCAGGATGTGTTTTCAGCCACTTGCATATTTCTTGGTTAAAGTAAGATTTCATGGGCGCGAAAAAAGAAACATCAAGAGGCTGCATGCGATGACTGCAGGCAGACAAATAATATGAATACCATGTTGTTTCGCATAAACTTTCAATCCCTTTATGACTTGCATGTCCGTCGAAAATCAAAATTACCTTATCCTGCTTTACAAAACCTACTTTTACAAAACTTTGAAAATGCTTGGATTTCAGAAATATTTCATTTGTCATCCACCCTGATTGTTGAGCTATATATACACAAGTTCATTTGTCATATTTTTTTCTCGGAAATATCATCGTCGGTGGGACAAAAGTCCAACGGCATTAACACAACAAACAACAGTAGTGTTTGTTCCAAGCTCTAATCGCTCAATATCTTTTGGTGTTTTTGTACAGTAGATAAGTCTGATTCATCAGCATTATAAATTCGATGTGATCTAAAGTTTACAGACTCCAGCAACTTTCCATACAGATGAAAAAAACTTTTGGACTTGAGGCCGATTAAAAGATTGAGCACGGACGGTTAAAGTAGCTTCAGGTTTGCGCAGAGATATATCTTTATTGCATCTCAGAAATCCTTCCATCCATTTTTGTCCAGTCTTGTTTTTGTGGGTTAAATCCATGAGCAAAACCGTTCTTTTCAGTCAACTAAAAAACTAGTTCTTACACCGATGCTCGCGTTAATCCAAACAAACGAGATTCAAGGAATTTCAAATGCTGGACTAATTGCATTTTCACATCAGATGGAAAGGTAACCAACATCCAAGATCTTTCGAATTGGATTCCAAAGTTTTGTTACCTCCCAAAGCATGTCTTCGGAGCCTTGCTTGAGGGATAACAAATGTTTTTGATGCCAATAGCAACCCATTTCATTGCCTCGAACTGCCTCTATAGTTTTCTGCATTGAGTTTGAATTTCAGGATTGGCGGTCAGTCGTGTGCCTATCATCACGTGACATTTTGGTATATCTGTAACGAAATGAACAGCTAAATTAAGTTTTACGGGACGAATGAGACGGAAGCATTCACGTTTTGACAGGTTAGCAAAAGCCATACGGGCCACGTGATGCGGTTGCCAGTTGCGCGCTAGAGTCCGCCAAATTCGAATTATACCACCTATGTCATTTTGTATGTATACGTAATTTTTTACGTATTTCCCCTATAGCAGATCTAGGTTTCGATTGAAAGTTCTTAACAATATCCACACCTTAAACTTATCGAAAAATTCAAGGCATAATACTATGCTTAAAAAGTGAGGTGACTTTTGCTTTAAAAATTAGCGCGCTTTAAGCGTAGATGCAAACATTCGTTTTTTAATTGGTACGACTCTTCTTGACATCTGGCAGAAGTTTCGTTTCCTGTCATTTGGTTTGTTAAGTTTGAAATTATAGCATCTTTTGCATTTATTAATTTTTGTCGCTGAATAAAAAAAACGAGGTGTGGCTATTAAATAACGAGACTGACGCTGTTACAGAACAAGTATACATGGTCCAAACATCAGCGACCAACAGCTGTTTAGCGTGAACCCTTCTCTTTCAAATGCAGTACCTCTCGCTTCTAGAAACAAATCCGTATAACTGTAGTCTTCGCATTAGAGTTGTTTTTTTGTTTCGCCGGAAAAATGTTTAGAGTAACAATAGAGCAACAAATTGTTGTGAAATTTCACTTGAAACTTGGAATAACCGCTACTGAAACTTATGACTGAAGTGTATGACAATTAATGTTTATCGCGTGTACGTGTTTTTGAGTGGTTTGAGCATTTTCAAGATGACAGAAGAGTTTGAAGATAATCCAAATCTGGTTGCCCTTCCACGTCAAAAACGGATGACATTATCGAAAAAATAGGTAATCTGGTTCGATCTGACCGTCGGTTAAGTTCGTGCTATTGCTGAAACTGTAGGAATTGACAATGAATACGTACGGCAAATTTTACATAACAATTTTAACATGCAAAAAGTGTGTGTCAAAATAGTGCCTAAAAGTCTCATGTTTGAACAACAAGAAACGCGTAAAAATGTCTGTACTGACACTTTGAATGCCATTGAAAATGATCCAAACTTATTGGAAAGGATAATAACATGTGACGAATCGTGATTTTTTACTTATGATCCTGAATCGAAGCGCCAATCCATGGACTGAAAGAGCTCAAATTCTCCGAGAGCCAAAAAATCTCGAATGAGCAAATCAAATTTCAAAGCGATGATGATTGTTTTTTTCGATATTTATGGGATTGTGTAGTAATCAACATTACTACCTTCAGTTTTTGCTGAACTTCGTGAAATAATAAGGTTTCTAGCCAAGTATAGCATTCCAGTGTTAGACCACCCGCCTTATTCGCCGGATCTTGCGTCGTGTGGCTTCTATCTGTTTCCTATGGTGGAATCTGCATTAAAAGGAATAAGATTTGAGTTCGTTGACGCTGTGAAAGAGAAAGCGGCACGCATTCTGAAGGAGCTGACAGAAGAAGACTTTCAGCTTTGTTTCGAACAATGGAATATTCGCATGGAGCGTTGTAAGGATAGAGGATGGGTGTATATTGAAGTTGATAATAAGTAAATATGTAAGAAATCAAAATATGTTTTACAGCGTCAGTTTCGTTATTTATTAGTCATCCCTCGTATGCATTTTTCGAGCAATGAAATTGCATTAAATTTTGTCTTAAATATAATTTCTTGTGCTAATTCATTTCCAATGTTAAGAAAGTTGTTGAAGAATGTTGATGAAGCTATGCGAAAAAATATTTATAAGCGGTACAAGGGTTTTAATGATAGAGAAATAGTTGAAGATGAACCTTGTTAACAACAGTAAGACCTTCCACATCAACCAATGAAGATAACATTACCAAGATCAAGGATCTTGTCCGGAGTAATCTCCGATTGAATATTAGAGACATGGGAGACATATTCCTGGAAGATTTGTGTCAAAACAATTCTTAGTTTTTGGGCCACGATATCGCCCCATCGCAGACCGCAATAATGATTCGTCAATTTTTGGCACCGTGACTTTTTCCTGTTCCTTCCATTGAAGAAATCCAACTAAGTGTATTGGAGTGAGACTGGAGTCCTGGAGTGGAGGGGATAAAATAAATTTGGATGAATAAATAAATACTTGCATTCAATAATATCAAGCTAAAACGGAAAGAGAAAATTGTAGGTACAAGTACTTTACGGTACCACAATATTTTTAAACAAAAATGTAATTTTGTATAATATTGAATGGAGTTACACGATCACATTTCTAAAACATTCGAGGATGTAAATCAAACCATTGGTAGTTATGAGATTGAAACAAAATTATCATTTGTCGAATTCATTAATAGAAGTAAGCAAGTAATTGTTATACTCTTAACAAACAAGAAAAAAGTGAGTGTTGCTGAGGGATGGTTGAGTCAGGAACAATCTATTTTCATCTCAAGGTTTACACCTTCGTGTAGGTAGAAAATCCGGCTTGTATCCGGTATGCCCACTCCTCTTGTCAAACAGATGGACGTTATAAATAGTTGAGTTACGCAGATGATGGACGCCGCATTTAGATCGTTTAATGCATATTGCGTTTTGTACGAGTTTAAAGACCAGACCGTCGACGTTGCGGAGCACGTGGCAAGGCGGAACGTGTCGTTTTGTAAATACGGGCCCGTAAATTCACCTGGGGATCGATTACACGCTCGTTAAGAAAATTAGCAAAGCGTTTGGCCTAAAGGAAGCAGTTTTCCGGCGGTCATAGTTTCTAATAATAAACCTGCAACATTTTAGTACAAGGTTGTAGTAAATGTAATGTTGCTAGTTAGCTGTTTTTAGAGTTGTCGGAACCTATGATATGAGAAAATAATAATACAACAACATATTTCCAATATACTGAAGGGAGCGGTTTTTCACGTTATTAACTATCGGAGAAAGTTGAGAAATTTTGGTTAGAATGTGTTACTTCATTCTCTACAAGCATCGCATTTAGCACATACCGATTACACTGGTAAACAAAAAGGAGCAATTTGAAAATTTACTAGACCATCGAAAGAATGCTTCACCGCCATTGAAAATATTGATTTTGAACTAGCTCATTAAGTTAGAGGTTTAGAACAACAATTTTGAACTAGCTCATTAAGTTCAAGCTGTGAAATCAGCTGCAGTTCTGTTGAACATCCTGGAACATCAAATAAAGGATAATTCGATTTGTAGAAATTCTGTATGTTCACTTGAAGCATCAGGGGATTCAGATTTTCCTGCATACAGAGTCCAAGATCCGGATGGTTTTGGAAAAGGAATTTCATCACTATGTTCGATGGGTCGTAAAGTTGCTGGTAAATTAGAATAATTCACAGTATGTTAAGATTTTGGTCCAATAGTTACTATATTAGTGAGGAAAATAGCATGATCTCTTACATGATCTTTCGGTTCTCTCCAAATCATTGGTACTGCAAATTACATTTTACGATTTCCACCTTTCACCCAACCGGTTAACAATGATAGACAAGTTTTATAACATTGACCTATGGTCTTATAAATATAAAATATTCTAGCAGGGTTGTTTGTCGGGTTTTTTTGCCAATTAAAATATCTTGAAAGTGGAGATCCAACTTAAATATTAAATCTAAAGCTGGCAAGTCGCCACGTGCTGCAACAAAGCATTTTAATTGTTGCGTCATGTATACTGCCTGTTGATATGTATCAATAACCTCTCCTTCCTGTGTATGTTCATCATCTGTTCCATCAGACACTGTTTCTTGCATAAGAACCTCAAGACATACCGAGTTATCACTTTCTTCCAATATTAAATCATTGTCTACAGTGAAAAAGTCTCTGATATTGCCATCCTTTCTGATGCCGAAATGATCATTAGTTTTCCCTATTCGAGCCAAAAGTGACAATGGGATGTCGTCTTCTACATCTGATTCTTTTTCTTTTTGTGTTGGATTTTCAGAGTTACTATGTGTAATTCCAGATTTGGAAAAGGTATTGGTTGGTATTCTTTGATACCCGGTCCAATGTATTTTTAATGAAATAAATTGTATCCAAAACGTTTATTTTCTATGAGAATTCTTTGAGCTGATTTAGTATTAGTGGCTAATAAAAGTTTATTTTATCAATAAATGTTCTATAAAAAGATTTAAAACTTTTAATAATTCCCTGGTCTATAGGTTGACACACAGACATGCAGTTGAGGGGTAAAAAAATCCAATTCAATATTTTCTAATTTCCGGTCTCTTGGGTGTTGGGAACATGCGTTGTCTAGACATAATATAATTTTTCGTCTCACGTTTCAACTTTCGATCAAATTTCACCAACCATTCTGTCATTATTTTCCCAGTCATCCATGCTTTTCTATTCCATCTCCAAGTAACAGATAAATCGTTCAGATTGATGTGTTTCAATTCTCTTGGTTTTGCGGTTCTTCTTATTACTAGAGGCTTTTCTTCTTCTCCATTCATGTTCACACAAAACAATATAGTAAGCCTGTCTTCCAAAGTTTGCCTCCAATGCATTTTTCATGTAGTGATTGAAGGTATGAATGCATAAGAAATTAATATGATCGTCGGGACCAATAAAAAGCTCCTCTCAAGAGAGTCCGTTCAAGCCTATTAGAGGTGTCTGTAATAGAAGCTGGCACTGCATATGTATATCATATCATCATTATCGCCATCATCAGCTCGGGTCGATCCACTGCAGGATGAAGGCGTCTTTAGCATGTTTCCAACTTTGACGGTCCTGGGCTTATATCTACTACTAGGATCTAATATACTTAACAATGCCAGCAGTTTATCGCACTTTTGGTTTTCTTCGCGGACGTTTGCAATCAATATCCAGTCCAGGATTGCCTTGGTCCATCTGCCATTCCATCGCCTCGCTATATGGTCTGCCCATCTCCATTTCAATTGCTTTACTCTTCCAATGATGTCACACACTTTTGTTTGTACTCTGATCAATGTGCAGGGCTTTCTGTCTCGTCTTGTAATGCCAAGCATACAATTTCCGTTCCCCTCAGTGCTACCCGAAGTTTTTGAATTGATTGCGATATGAGTGTCCAGGTTTCACTTTCGTATGTCATAACAGGCAAGAGATCGAAAACTTTTCTTTTCAGGTAAAGTGGAAGTTTGCTCTTAAACACTATGTTGAGCCTGCCAAATGCCTGCCAGCCACATTTAACACGCATGTTTTTCCCGAAATTTTCGATTCGATATCTGTAAACTCGAAAATTAGGTCTCCAGAATGCATTCCACTAGACGAAGCCTAAGGGGATATTTGAATGATATTATTTTCAAAACATAATGTCATTAATTTGTTTTTCAAGATAAAATAAAAATTACCTGATTATGGCTTGTAGTTATCAAGTTGTAGTTATTACCACCTCATTTTAAAGTTCTGACACTCTTGTTGGATAATCCTTTACATAGAGTAACCTTTCGAATTTTATATGTGAGTTACCTAAGTTTACAGTTACATAACAAATCTCTTATTATGGTATGATGACCTTGTTCAACTGGGGTCATTCCGAAATTCCGATGAAAATCCTATGCCGATTACACCGTAAAATATAGACGTTAAAAATTGTAACAAAAGGAGTAGTTGAGACTTAAAAATTAGAATCGATGGATCCGAACCTCGAGCTGTTTCAGAATGTTAAACTACTGTATCAATTCCGATATGTCTATTTATAAGGCCATCCATTTATGATGACAACAAGAGTGTGACCACACTATCTATAGTGCGGTTTAAGATATATCGTTTACCGAATGGCTGCAATAAACTGTTAACAACCCCTGTCGTAACGAAACCCGGTAAAGTTGTAAAAAAGTTACAAAAAACAGGGCGGGGCCTAATAAAATAACAGGTAAAAAGATAAAATTAATTTTATATTCTGGTTTAGTACTTTCGAAATATTTTAGTTTAGTTCGCATTCATTTTTTATTCTTTCTTTATTATTCCAAATGTGCTAAAAATGGAGCGTTCTTAGCATGATAATGATCTATGTGCCTTCGATAGTGCTAATTTTAAAAGAAAACATTTATCGTTCGATCTTAAGCAAATTATTAAAAATGTGTATGTTTCTTTATTGAATAGGGGGCTTAATGTAAATGCAGGCGCAGCAGAAACGTCTTCATTAACGAAAACGCCGTTGTCTACAGTTAAAGATATTGTGACGAAGCTAATTAAAACCAAAAAAGTTCGTAGTGATTCTGGTAAAAGCAAATGTGTTGACGAAAGCGACAAAGATTTAATTCGAAGCAACATTTATGCTATATATGAAGAGCAGACTGTGCTTGCATTGCATTCATTACAACAGCGACTAAGGAAAAATGAAACCAACATTATTTGCAGCAAAACTAGCCTCCGAAGAATATTATCTCTAATGTGTTTTGCATATCGGACCATTAATAAAAGACACATATTCATGGAATCACAACGATTGCGACGATGATGGTATGATTATTTAAACTCTATAAAAAATACATATTAGAAAATCGTCCCATTATCTATCTTGATAAAACATGGTTCAATACACTTGAGATGCCAGCAAAATGATGGGTAGATACATCAAGAAAATGCCAAACCAAATCACCAGCAAACAAGGGAAAAATAATTTCAATTTTACATGTTGGTTCCGAGAATGGATGGGTTCCAAATTGTTTACGGTTGTCCTCCAAAAATATTAAACATTCATCTTTGGACTACCATGACGACACCAGAGGAGAACTTTTTGAAGATTGGTTTATAAATAGCCTTTTGCCCAATGTGCCTAAGGAAAGGGTAACTGTGCCTAAGGAAAAGTTCAGAACTATATGTTAAAAAACGATATATACTTCGAAAATACATAAAAAATGTGATCTTCTAGAAATATTAAAGACATTTGATACTAAAAATGAATATGGATGTGATACTATTGCTGCCGATATAAACATGGTTTTATGCCTTCCCCTGTATTAGTGTATTTTAATCGAGTTAAGTATATGTGGCATGAGGTAAAATCCAATGTTAAACCAGAAAATATTTATTCGACTCTAAGAGCAAGTGCTGCAACATTAATTAGAAAATTGTAGATAGTATTCCCAAAGAATGTTGGATAAATTCGATTAACCCTGTTATTAAAATAGAAGATTCCTATGTATCATTTACTAATAATATAGAACCACTTATTATTAATGCAGATCAAAGTGATAGTGAGAGTGAAACCGAATTAAATGTATAATTAAATTTATGTTATAATTTTTATTGTACAAATAAATTCAAAATACACAAACCAATAAACAATGTTTTAGTCATACATAATAACAATAATAATAATAAAAAAGGAATAAAACAATTTTAGACTTTGTTATCTATCACTTTTATTTTTAAACAAAATTTGTGTTACTATAGTTTCGTAAAACGATTTTACATTCTCAAACACTACTTTAAAACTAAGGTTTTACAGCTGTTTATCTATTCTATGTACCTAATTTTATACTCTTATTGGGGTTAATTTTTTACAATATTTTAAACAGTGGGGAATTTCGGAGATCCGTCTGATCATTTAATAGCTGTCTAGACGGATCTTTATTATATTTATAAATTTCAATAGCTTCTAAAATGTTTAATTTTTTCTTTTAGGCGCTGTATGTAAAATTTGGAAATTTGTAATCTCGGGAAATATATGTCCGTTATCTATGAAATGGTTCGCAAAATTAGAGTGTTGTTTTTTTAATATGTATGCAGATTTGACCAACATAGCAGCTACTGCACTCATTGCAACTTAACATATAAGCTCCAGATTTTATATTTGCTGATGTTTTATCTTTGGCATTAAAAATTAATTTACTGGTTGACTGGGTGGTTTTAAACGCTATTTGCAAATTATGTTTCCTCAAAGAGCGAGCTATTTGTTCTGAAATTGGACCGAAATATGAAATTTTACAGTGTTTTTTAACATTTGTTTGTTTTACTTTTGGATATACTTGATGAATTAGTAATTTTTTCCGTTTTTTATTTATTAAGTAACTAATTTCTTTTTATTTGAAGCCGTTATTTTGTACTATTAGTTTTATTTTTTGCAGTTCTAAAGTAATAGATAACAAAGTAAAAAAATGTTTTATTCTTTTTTAAAAAATGAACTATCACAAAGTAACGGACAAATCAATCAATAATAATAATGTAACAATATTTTTTTTCCAAAATTATTCAGAAATTCAATTACTCCGACTCTGCCGCCTTTAAAGAAACTAGGAATATTTTTATTGAAATTTATTGGGGCAATTAGCATTTTGCCGAAAGACAACGAAATATCTTGAACCGGACTATACTCTGGAAATGTTTGTAAGCAGCGGCTCACAACGCCGTGAAGATAACTGAGAGGACCCCGACTATCCTCAGCCGTCTACATCAAAAGAAATTGCTGTTGAGAAAGTTATCAGAGAACAACATTTATCTTCACAACCATCCACATCCAGCGCCCACTCTCACGTTCGAGAGCCACATTAGTCACAAGAATTTAATTTTAATAGCTGACCCGACAGACGTCCTGTCCAAATTCAATAAATTTGGTAGTGCTCGTTTTGTGAACTTGTGAAAAGCTATTGGAAATGTGTAAACAAAGTAAAACTTTATTTGTTTATTCAAATTCATTATCGCGCGATTGGTTTCTACTGGTCGATGGTCTCATTCGATGCATATCATCTTCGTTTGCATTTTCTCTTTCTTCTTGTGTACGTGCTGAATTTCATTTCGCTCTTCGCGTTGCTCTGCAGTTCGATTAAATCGAAAATTCGATGGTTTATAGCATTGCGAGTTCTGGGACCTACATTGCTCCATCTCATTGGCGGCATTGCAATGTGATTAAATTGTATCATTTCAATTAAATTGTGTCGATTGCGACACAATGTGCGATGCGAAGAATCACAATTAAACTGAACATGGACACTTGATTCACTTTGTTGTTACGCTCACCGTATTTCGTAGGTAAATCTGTAAGTTTGTAACGACGAAACTTTTTACCCCGACGACCAGATTGTTTTTTTCAAATGAAAACATTCAATTGAGTTATTTCCATCTCGGGAGCATATCGAATAAAATAAAAATAGAATCAACCAAATATGTCGTTCCTATCATCAGTTATGATCGAGAGTGCACGCAAAAATTATGATTTTTGCACTTTGTCCGAATTTTTCGACTTTCCTTTATAATTATCTCAATTTTTTTCCCTGAAAACTTTTCCAAGGCCATAGCGAACAAAACAAAAAATAATTACACATATCCATCGTTCGAATCGTGAGTTATGGTCTTGAGTTCATACAAAAATCCCATAGAAAAAAGCATTTTCAGTTTTTCCAGAATTTTTCAAATTTTCGGCCAACTTTTTCAGTTTTTAACCTAAAAACCTTATTCGGAGTATTATGAACATTTTAAAAAATATCCAAATCGGTCCAGCCGTTCTCAAGTGATGCGCTTACCAACGAGCCGCATTTCATTTTTATTTATATAGATTTGGAAACTGTTAATTCATTTTGTTTTTATATTTTTTTATATATTCTTCATACTTCTATAGTTTATATCCAAGTATACTGCTGCATGATGTTGTTAAATTCCCATGAAAATTTGCTAGTGCTTGTTCTAGAATTTGGAGCCAAAGCTGTTCTTAAAAAGTCGGCATTGAGAGACCGTGGACAACCTGATATTCCCATGCCTTTAAAATTCATGATTTCATCCCTGAATTGTTTAAAGCAGAGGTCAGTGGTACGGATTAATACGGCACCTTTCCTCTCTACTTCGTAAATCTCATGAACGGAGGCAGTCACTTTGAAGCTTTTTTTATAATTGCGCTAATTTCGCGTCTTATTTCACTATTTTAACGCTTTTGTTTGAAACCGTAGACAATGAAATCAGTTTATTATTAAAAAAGAAATGTTTATTTGTTGTAAAAAGTAGAAATCGAATTAAAGTTCTTAGGAGTGAAATATAATTATTTATAAACAAAGGAAAAAACATAAATACTTTTGTTACACCCTAGTAACATAATACTGTGTTAATATTATATTAAATTGTGTTTCTTTATATGTCCAATATAAGTTATATTGCACTTGCCAAATATTTCAAAATCAAAAGAAAAATTCAAAAGAAATGTGAAAAAAAATCTCCTGTTCAAAATACATCGTGGGTTGAGGTTGATGAAGGCGGGTTTTCTCTACGAAGAACAGTCCGGAGCCATTAAATGGCCATTTCACGCTAAAACATATTTTCCATCCTTCTCCAACCCGTTCAACCAGCGAGACAGCACGATAAGCTTCTACCTCCATTTTCTCCGTCGACAATGACGAAGCGGTCTCCGTTGTGATGATAACTTTATAACCGACAAGAATCTGCTCCATTACCAAAGTAAACACGACGAAGCAGGTGAAATTAATCTGGCAAACGGTTTAGGTGAGCATGATGAATGAACGGGAGGTCGTAATAATATTTCGTGAACGCAACGGTCGTGGCGCCATCTAGACGGGCCTTAAACGTCGATTGGTTTCGACTTGTTTATGCTGTAAACAGTTTAATGTTCGGCGTTAATGTACTAGGCACGATATTATCGGAGTAGTTATATGGGCATAAGGACTTATAACAATGTTGTGTTTACCGCAACACGTTTGTACTAAACTTGAAGGCGTTCTCCTTATTTTTGCAACATTGTGTTGTGTTGGCTAATACGTTCATTCGCTTTTTTTAAGAGTAATGAAGTACAATTTAATTAACATACAACAAAATACAATTTGATTTAATAGAAATAGTTTTCCAAAAAGAGTATATATATATATATATATATATATATATATATATATATATATATATATATATATATATATATATATATATATATATATATATATTATTAGGTGCGTATAGACCCGGTTGGATCACACAAAGCATCTTGACTCATCTTCGAGTGTTCTTTCTAATCCTCCACACATCTCTCATCCTTTCTCCGTGGATTCTCCTTCTCTCCTCCGTCCACTTTGTTCCTGATCTCGAAACTTCGCTACCTGATGCAACGTTTCAAATATGTATTTTGTGTCTGTACGTTCTTCTATCCTCAATCTCTGTCGGACCCATTTGTGCCTTTCCCAGATCAGCTCTGACTTGTGCGATCCATGGTACTGTTGACTTGACTTCTTGTATGTACGTAACAATTCTGTTGGTGAGTCTTGTTGGTGGGAGTCTACTGATATGTCCATAGAATTTCAACCTTCTTTGTCTTATGTCCGCCGCTACGTTGGACATTGTCTCTGTGGTCTTTCTAGAATGTAGTCTGTATCCTTCGTCTGTCAGTTTTGGGCCAAGAATTTTCCTCATAATTTTGCGTCTTTTAGTATGTTTTCTATGCCGCTTTTTGTATGGAGTGTAAGTGTCTCGCTTGCGTATAGTACCTCTGGTTTGATTACTGTGTTGTAGTGTCTTATTTTTGCGTGTGTGGATAGGCATTTCTTATTGTAGATATTGTGTGTCTTGCCGTATGCCCTCTTCATCTTCTGCAATAGAGTCTTCTGTGCTATCTTCTCTCGTCCTGTGGGTTCGAGGATCTCGCCCAGGTATTTGAAGTGAGTGACCCTATTTATTTTGCCGCATTTGATGTTCAAATTTTGGACATTTAATTTTGAGCAGAAGAATTCGGTTTTTTGAAAGGATATTTGTAGGCCAACTTTCTCTGCACATTCCTTGAGGACTTCGATCTGTTTGGTTGCCCTTTTTTCATTGTCTGCGAGTATGGCTAGGTCGTCCGCGAAGGCTAGGCATGATATTTCTATGTTGTTTTTGGTTCGTCCGAGTCGTATTGGCTTCCAGTGTCCTTGATTTTTTAGTTCCTTTTCCCATTCCCTTATGACTTTGTCCAGGACCAGGTTGAAGAGGAGTGGGGATAACTCATCTCCTTGGCGTACTGCGGTTTTAATCAGGAAGGGTTCGGAAATTTCTCCCATAAATTTCACTTTAGAGATTGTGTCGGTCAGTGTCTGCTTGATCAATCGTAGTGTTTTGGGGTCGATTCCTTGTTCTTCTAGGATGTTAAACAGAGATTTTTGGTCAATGCAGTCGTATGCTTAAGTCAACGAACGTGCAGATGATTGGGACGTTCCTGATAGCTTTGTATTTCAGTATTGTTTTTAAGTTAAATATTTGTTCAGTGCATGAGCGACCAGGGCGAAAGCCTGCCTGGTACTCGCCAATTTTGTGTTCTAGTTGTTCCTGTGTTCTCTGGAAAAGGCATGCTGAGAAGATTTTGTAAGTGACTTGTAGTAAGGAGATTCCTCTGTAGTTGTTCACATCTGTTCTGTCTCCTTTTTTGTGCAGCGGGTCTATAAGAGCACATTTCCATTCATCTGGTAATTTTTCTGTTTGCCAGATGTTCGTGATAATTTTCGTGAGTTCCCGCAGTGAGTTTGGTCCGAGGTTTTTCAATAGTTCCACGGTGATACCATCTTCACCGGATGTCCTGTTATTCTTCAGTTTTTGTATGTGCCTGTGAATCTCTTCCTGTGTTGATGGTGGTGATTCTGAGTGGATATAGACACAATTTTCCTTGGGGAATCTTGTGTCGCGTTCGGGGCAATTGAGGAGATCAAAGAAATAGTGTGCCAGCTCCTGACAATTCTCCTGATTGTTTCTAATCTCCCTATCTCCCATTAGCTAATCTCCCATTCCGCTTTCTAAAGCAAAGATTTTGTGGTGTGTACCCACGGATTTCTCTTGCGAAAGTCCTATAAAAATTTCTTGTGTTATAATTGCGAAAATTCTCCTCTATAGAGTCTAGTTGTTCCTTCATGAACTTCCTCTTAGTTTGTCTAATAACTTTGGCGGTCTGTTTTCTAGTCTCGTTAAAAAGTTGTTGGCTTTCTGGGGATTTTTTACTGTTGTACTCCTGAAATGCTCGTTTGCGTCGCTGCAATGCACTTTCGCATTCCGAGTCCCACCACGGGTGTTTTGTGTTCTTTTTCAATGAGATCAGTTCCTGTGCTTTTTGTGTAATTTTTTTGTGGAATTTTTTCCATGTATCTGCCTGTTTCTTTTCCCATTCCTCTGTTATGTTGGATTCCTTGATCCTTTTCATGTCGAATTTCTGTAGATGTGCCTTCTTGTGGATTCATGCTGCATAATTTATGTTTATCTTCTTCAGTCAGTATACTTATAGTATTCTTAATTGCTAATCTTATTTCTTTGTTTTATTTTTCTGTGGGGTCTTTATTAAGTTGTACTTTTCTGGACTGAGAAAACTTAATGTTTTTTGTATGTATTCTGATTTATTTAATGCTATAACTGTTTTTCCTTTATCCGCTCTTGTAAAAGTTATACCGTTTTCTGTAGCTTTATTTCTTATTGATTTAATTAAGTTATTTTTATTACTATTGAGTAAGCTTTTTATGTTATTGTGTTTGTTATTTTTAATTATATTGGCAGAAATATGTTTTAAACTTGAGTTATGTGGTTCTTTAATTAGCGCAAATTTTGTTTCTACACCGAGATATTCGAAGGAACTATTAGTAATATTGGGCTTTAAATTATAACTAAAACCTTTTTCTAGTAGTGATGTTTCTAGCATTGACAATTCTACTATACTTAAGTTGACAAATCTTTCGTAAAACTTGTAGTTTGAGAAATTTTCTTTAGTTTTGTTATTAATAATTTTAGATTTTTCGAATTTTAACTTGTTTAATTTTTTAATTTGTTTATTGAATATTTTATTGATTATTTGATTAACATGGGTTCTGATCTTATACCTAAACTGTCTGTACTAAACTGTAAATCAAAAACTGTCTTTGTTGGAATTGTTGGAAATTAATAAATTAAAAGGTTCAAATATAATGTTAAATGGTCAAATAGAAACAAACAATTCACCTTTATTAAACTTGTAATTTAACACATTTTTCCTTCTGTAATATAGTGTGGGCTATGATCGAGCCAGACGCAATAAAAATAAATTACAGGTAGTTTCAGTGTCAAAACAATAAAGAATATTGTAACCGTAATTAGATAGAAGTAATTTAATTTATACTCAACATATGAAAAAGCCTCTGTGTTGGCGAAACATGTCAGAATAATATAATTCAGTGAAAATCGTATAAAACTGTAGTTTTATTTTCAAGTAATTTATAATGGATTTTCATCAAGTAAAAGTCGAAACCGTTATTTAAAATATCTTTGTCAAAACTCAACAATCTTTTTTCTGTGGTTAGTAAACCTTGATCTTCTTTAACTATTGCTTCCAAGTAGATCGATCTCCTGCAGCCTTTTTTCAGTTTTTGACGTGCAGTAGTTCTTCAGCATCTCTTCTTACATTGTTCTTCCATTGTGTCTTTGATCTTCCTTAATAATTCGAATTTTCTTGGGATGGTTAATAACATATGAAATAAGAGGTAGCCATAGTGAAACAAGACTTCCGATTTCCAATTTGTGGACGTTTTAATCCTATTCATTTAATATTGTTAACTGCGAGTAGTAAAAAAACAAAGATTAGTGTCAACAATTCAAAACCTATATGAGAATACTATAGCCAAAATGAAAGATAGAATAGGATTTGAAGGGTTGGAAGGTTACTAAGGGTCTAAAGCAAGGATGCTTTATATTATATTATTTAAATTCCTTATATTATTTAAATCAGTATTAAAGGCATATAGGAGGTGGAGACTTACGAGTGTTGCTATTTATGTATCCAGAATTGACAACAATGGTGTTGCTAGGTGCTATCTAACACATACATCGTAAATTTTGACATTGACTATATAAGTACTCTGAACAGGGAACATGGACGTCATATGGACGCTATTTGTAAAACATCCTAGTCAAACTCAATAATCTTCTGCAACTCTGCGGTTAGTGACCTTTAACTTTTGTCGTCGTCGTCAACCAGATCGATCCGCTGCAGCCTCTTTCTAGTTTTTGATGGGCAGTAGTTCTTCAGCATCTTTTCTTATATTATCCTGCCAACGTGTCAGGACGCGAGAGTTGGAGGCATGCTGAAGAGGTCTTCATCCTGCAGTGGATTGAAACAGGTTAATGATGATAATGATGATGCTACATGAGGAATGAGAATATATAGGAGAATTAATTCAAGATGATACAGTCTGAAAAATCGAAATATTTCATATATAATTAGTAATAATAAACTTATTATTATTGAAATTATATTAAGTTAATATGGTTTGTATAAACAAGTTTGCTTTATACCCGAAGATAAAAATGTTTGATGTGCTATATTTTAATTTGACCAAATGCAGTCACTATATCTCCAAAGCAAGAGCCAATCGGTCATTTTTATGGTGATTTTAAATTCAGTAGGTGGAAATACAAAAGATTCAGCTATTTTTGAGCCCAAACATTTACATTGTTGGTCAATGTTATTAATTCGTGTGGTATTTACAATGTTTTCTTTCATATTCGTTTTGGCTAGTCCTATGGTTCAATCTTAGTCAAGTTGATTCACATTGAAAATGTTCGATAACTTGCATTTGTACCACATAATGTTTTTTTATTTCAAAAATAGCATAAGGAAGAACAAAAGGGTAAGTCGTATAACGATGTTTAAATAAAAAAACAATGTTTCGATTTGGAAGACCGGCATCGTTCTGGCCAAGTACTGATGTCGAGGAAATAACACGTCACTCAATAAGTTCGTAGGAAGACTAATAAAATGAAGAAGACTAAAAAAAACTAACAACTTTTAGGCAAAATTTGACTTTATTCATCTACATAGTCTCCTTCAAGAGTGATACATTGATTCCAACGCATCTCGATGCCTTTCTTGTTGAATGATTTATCTTTTCCCTGGAGCTTTCTTTTTAGGTCTGCAAATAGGTAGTAGCCGCTGGGAAACAGATACGGAGAATACGGTGGATGGGGAAGCAATCCAAAGTGCAATTCATGAAATTTTGCTATTATTGCGAGCCACTTGTGATACGGTGTATTATCCTGATGAAAGAGCACTTTTTCTTCTTTATTTGGGGTTGTTTTTTCGCAATTGCTTTTTTTATACGCACCAATAATGCCATATAATATTTGTTATTGATGGTTCTTCCTTTGTTAAGGTAATCAATGAATAAAATATCTTGCGCATCCCAAAACCTGACCAGCTGACATTTGCGTTTTTGGTCGCTTTGGGCACTTTTGCCAGTTGTTGTCCACTCAGCTGTCTGCTGATTTGACTGTGGAGTGTAGTGATGGATCCAAGTTTCATCCATTGTCACATACCGCATGAGAAATTCTCTTTATTGGGCTGAAAAGCGCCAAACAGCGCACAGACTGTGAGCAAACGCAGAATCCACTTCAAACAAAGCTTTCTCATGGACAAATGTTCATGTAAAATAGTGAATACACTGAGTTCTGATATCTTTAAAGCGTCAGCTATCTCACGTAACTTTCTTTAATTTACGATCAGCCAAAACTATTTTGTGGACTGTTTTTATGTTTTTCTGTAATAACTGCCGAATTTGGGCGACCAGAGCGTTCAGCGTCATTCGTATTTGTACGGCCACGTTTAAAATTAGCAAACCACTTCTCTACCATTTGTCTCGCTGGAATAGAGTCCAAATAACGCTGGTTAAGCCATTGCTTTGCTTGAACGCTATTTTTTTCCATTAAAAAGTAATGCTTTATTTACACACGAAGCTATGAATTTCCATTGTTTTCAAAATTACAAGAGTAGCGTTGCTAAAACCACTGTAACTTGTGAACTAAACCTCAAATTGTCATGAAATTTTAACACGTATCATTTGAAGGTTTGAACTTCCTAAAAAATCATATGGATTTGTCAATAGTGGCGCCATCTATATGTCATCCTACGAACTTATTAAGTGATGTGTTAAAGGTCATAATTACCGAAGATCCACTCATCATGGTTCGTGAAGATAAATAATGGCAAATCAACCATTTTTGATTATATGAAAAAAATGGTCTGCCGATACGATGTGTGGGACCCCTTATGAACTTAGTGAGAGAAATCTTCTGCACGGAGCCTCTTCGTGCGATCTTTTGCCATAAAAAGGCTCCATTTCTGAAGCGGATGGTAAACCGTGATGAAAAGTTGATTGTGTACAATAACCTGCAACGAAAAAAATCATGAGGGTTGCCAGACTGAGCGGTTTGAAGTATGGCGACAGACGGTCTTTATCCGAATATGTTTTCGATTTGGTGGGATTGGAAGGGATCCATACACTTTCAGCCTCTTTCACACAATCAAACCATCAAGGCCGACCTCGATTGTTCACAATTAGATCGGTTAAAGGCAGCAATTGAAGAATATCGGCCAGAATTTGCAAATACGATAGGCGTCGTGTTTCATAATGACAATGCACGACCACATATTTGACCGGGTCCTGACCATTTTAGGACCCAGCAAAAACTGTTGAATTTCAGTTAGGATATTTTGTCTTATCCACCTTACTCACCGAACATCGCACCCTCGCACTACCATCTACTTCACTCCCTCCAAAATTATTTAAATGGGAAATGTTTTAAAACTGAAGAAGGAGGAAATAACCTGTTGAGATTTTTTGGCAATTAAGATGGTCATTTTAACAAATGTTAGGTTCTAATTTTTTATCTATCTGTCCAAAAAAAAAATTTACGAAATTCCTGGATAATCCCATACGACATTACTTTCGAAACGTCTTAACATTCGTGTAATTTTGCTTTATTAAGTATTCCTTTACAAATGTCCCCCAGCCAGTTATTTTTGCATCATTATTTTCCAAGTGTAGTTCTCAATATTAACTAGTATTATCGACATGACCAAATATCTGGTACATGGTTTTAATTAAACTAATTCAAACAGTTTGCAGTACCGGAGAGGATTTGTGATTTAATTTGTCATCCGTACAGTTCAATAAAGCACGTAAAATCATTAACGTTATGTCCACATTTATCGTACATACCTCCATATATTTACCTAAAACGAATTTAACAAACAGTAGTTAATTACTGCAATTACTTCTGAAATGTTATCGACATGATGTAAAGTAGGAAGATATATCGTTTTTGGTATGTTTATATTTTTTAATGAAAATTCAACTTTATAGGAAGCTTGAAAATTGGATTTAATTTTATTTGTTTTAACAGATTATCTAGAAAGCTCTGCTTTCGACATATACAACGAAAATTATTGAACACAGCGGAAATATTTTTATTGGGTGCTCAGTACGTTTGAACGTTCCTATAATGGATCAAACTATTTTTCTATTTTCTTCTTCTCTTTTTTCGTCCTCGGTGGATATTTGGGAATATTAGTGTGTGGCGTGTGGCGGTTAATAACTCTTATTTTTTTAAGGAATTGCGCCGGAAACAAGGGTCGGTTTACAGTCTAATTTCTTATGGTATTTTGTCGCTACAGTACCTTTCAAAACGCCATTGATGTTTAAATTATTTCGAGTTAGCGTCACATTTTTTTTTTCGTGTGGTAAACATGTCGGGTTTCGAACCAAATAAAGCGGCTCGTATTGCTTTCTTGTTCAAAACGTGAGTGAAAGCCATCGTATACTTGTGGAATCTTATGGTGACAGTGTCTCAATGCAAGATGCTTGTATGCGTTGGCTAGATCATTCAAAATTGTCAATTTCGACTTGAAAGACAAAGAACGCCCAGGTCCACAGAGAAAAATTAAAGATGCCGAATGGCAAGCATTGTTGGAAGAAGGCGATATGCAAACTCAATAACAAATGACACAGATGTTAAATGTTGATCGCCGAACTATTTGTGATCATATGTATTGCCATGGGAAAAATCCAGAAGGCAGGAAAATGGGTACCTTATCAGCTGAACAACACATAGAAGGGAAAGTGAAAAACGGAATGAGGGGTCTTGCTTTCTCGACATGTAAGAGATACTTTTTTTGCATCGGATCGTGAGTGGATAAGAAAAATTGATTTATTTTGGGAACCCAAAAGGCAGAAAATAATGGGTTAATCCAGGACAACCATTAACATCGACCACAAGGCCGAATCGCTTTGCAATGAAGAAAATACTGTTCATTTGGTGGGATCAAAAGGGTGTACCATGAGCATCTGTAACTAGGTAAAACAGTTAATACTGTTTGCCACCTTCAACAAATGATCAATTTGAACCATGCATTGATGGAAAAGCGACCAGAATGGGCTACAAGACACGGAAAAGTTATTTTGCAGCACGATCCATCGTCTCATCACACATAGCGACCACCGTCTGAGAGACTATTTCTGCATTTGGTTGGGGACTCTTGCCCCATCCGCCGTACTTACCATATTTGGCTCCTTCCACCTACTTGTTTTCATCGATCTCTCACGCATTTTCCATGAAACACTTCAACAATTGCGGAGATGTCGAAAAATGGTTGATGACTGAACCACCTCAAAAGATGTACCTTTATTCCGGTAGGGCATTCACAAATTTCCAAAAAGATGGGGAAAATGTACAGCTAGTCGTGGCGCATACTTTGAATAAACCATTTTTACCTTTTTTCCTAATTAAACGTGTTTTGTTCGTCTTTTTCTTCTTCCTCGGTGGATATTTGGCAATATATTATTCTACATATTTTTGTTTTTAAGATTGTTCTTCATTTTACATATTTACTACTATGATCAAAAATTAAGGTAATATTTGTTCTGAATAACGACATCTTAGACGTAAACTCGAAGAGATTTACCACTAAACACCAAATCACTTTTCCAAACTTCTCGACGCCCATTTTCCGTGGTTAACGAAACGTGCGTCGAGAAGTTGAAAAAGTTATTTGGTGTTTAGTTGTAAATCTCTTCGAGTTTAGTGTTTCACACCGAAGGAACGTGCTTGGATACGTCGAAGATGGCCAGAACCTCGTATTCTTTCATAACTCTGATCTTCAAATTATCTTATCTATGTCCTTAAGACGAAAGAAGTTCAATCTCGGGCTATGCTGATGCTTTTCAACTTTCTTTTTAGGGCTTTTTCACGATATCAGTAGCGACAATTTTGATTACTGACATGGCCATTAAGGTGTAAATGAGCCTCATTGGATAATAAGATGTTGTTGATTGCTGAAAATAATTTCGTTAGCGAATAAAAGTCTATCAGCAGGGTCCGGCGGGTTCAATTCTTACCCTAACTGAATTTTGAAAGGGTGCATGGTTCTCGCTGACCTTCGACGATCGGGGACGCGTTTATTTAACGTTAAATCAGTTTCCTCAAACTTACAAACCCATTGCTTAATTAACGGAAGGCTTGGACATTGCTGAACATCGTACAAATTTAAATGTCGTTGAAATGTACGTCGCGCAATAGCAGTTCCCGCGGGGCGCAGAACGCGACCCACCCTCCACCCGAGGTTGTTTTCTAAAATAACCCCGAATCTACACATCAGGTAGATGGGGCAATGAGCTCCCGTGACACTGGGCCACTGCGGCATCATTGTGTTCTCTTCCTTGGTGTTTCCGCAGTTCGATCCACGACGACGATTTCGGATAGAACGCTATTCACCACCCTCCTCTGCAGGACAAGTAAACCGATGAGGGTGAATCTTAAGATATTATTTTATGTATGTCATTTGCCGAACTCACTTAAGGGGGTTCAGCTGTGTATCATTTTACTTCCGTACACATACCGTATTTTGTTGTTGATCCTGTTCCTGAAAGAAAAACTCATTTCTTTTTGTCGCAATTTATTTTTCCCAAGCGCAGAACATGGTAATCTCATGTGGTGTAACCGACGCTGGAAGAAAATATGAAACGATCCCTCGTTGGGCGTAGTCAGCCTAGTCTCCCAACAACTGTAGTTTCGGCCTACTACATCTTCTGCCATCCGTTCTGCGATTTCCTCTGCACGAGTCTATCAGTTGTCGCAGTTCTTTGATTGGGGTGAATAGCAATCTTCAGGAAGGTGTTTTCTGCCTTCTCTCGGATGCACTGCTGTAAGGGAGTCAATCCTGTGTCTCGAGGTATTTGGTCGTTTCTCACGAATCATGGGGCACCCAGAGCACGTCTCACTGGTCTGTTTTCCATTTGCTCTAGTGATTTGATGTAGATATTGCCCCACGCCACGCCGTACCCTCACGCGATCGATTCGTACATCAAGGCTTCTTACTAATGATCTGATCATATTTTGTATTTCAACCCTAATTTACTATTTTTTGTTTCCGTATCATTCTCTGGTCGAATGTGACTCTCAGATACTTCACCGTATCTTGCCAGGTAACATTCTCTCCTTCAATCTCCAGCGGTCGACTGATCGTTGATCTTCCAGGCTATCAACCACTTCTTCAAATCGTCCAGGTGTTCCTGAACGTATCAGACGGCGTAGTCTGGTTGTAGGGATCTGGCCATAATGGTTGTATCGCTATCATCTTGTAGCTAAGCCCTATCGCTATCATCTTGTAGATTAGCCCATCGTGCCATACTCTGTCGAAAGCTGTTTCGACATCGAGTAGGACGATTACCGTTCCATGTCTTTTGTTATTTCTTCTGCAATGTATTCAGTCACATTTAGAAGTTGATCTTCAGCCGAGTAGCTTTTCCTGAACCCCAATTACTCGGGTGGAAGGATGCTATTATCTTCGAGCACCTTCTCGAATCTTCTCAGAACTACTCCTTCCACGATCTTGCTTATTGCAGGCAATAAGCTGATCGACCTGTAGTTCTGTGCGAATTTTTTATCATTTTTAGTCTTCGGAAGCATTTTTACCATTGCGTATTTCCAACTATCCGGGAAATACCGCAGTCGCATGATTGCGTTTGCAATGGTGGTGATTACCACAATCGCATTCCTCGTGATAGTGGTGGAATTGTTGTTGCGGTAATACTCACGAACACAAAACGTGCGCTTCTCTCACTTCTAGCAAACAACATTGTTTGAAATGCAAATGTAACTCATAAACTACTCTGTTCAGTACATTGAGTCAATTCACCATGCTAAGATAAACGAAACACGAATTGGGCTCTTTTCCGACGAAGCGCACATTTTTCTTAATGGATTTGTGAACAAACATAACTGTAGGGTTTGGGTCGATGAAAATCCTCAAGCGATTCAGGAGTTACCTCTTCATCTTCAGGAAGTCACCGTTTGATGCGGTTTTTGGGTTGAAGGAACGATAGGACCATATTTTTTTGAAGACGATGGTGGACATCGTTTTATTGTTAATGGTGAACGCTACAGGAATATGCGAAAAGTATATTTTTGGGTTGAACTGATAAATGTTGATATAAACCACGTTTTCTTTAGACAAGATGGTCACAAAACTCGCCGCATATTAGACTTGAATATATTCAGGTCACCATTGAAAATATACCGCACAATATATATGAAGGAGTAATCGAAAATTGGGTATCTAGACTGCATTCCACCAGACGCAGCCATGAGGTATATAATGCCATTATTTGTTCTTCAAGTTAAAATACAAATTCATATTCTGAAGTTGTGATATTCTTATTGAAAAAGCTTCTATATTAATAATTGTAACGACACAAAGATACATCACATTAACATCATTTCAAAAACCAAAAATATATGATTGCCTTCAGTTATACTATGACCAACAAAAAAAAAGAAAAAAACCAAGAAGCAAGTGTCACTTTTAAATTAGAATCGGCGAAGCAATAATTTAAATTTCTCATTGAGACGGAGCGCATCTTGCAATAATCTCTGGAGCGATAAATTAAAACGCAATCAACTATAAGTAATGGAAAGGAGTTTCACGTGGTGTAGGAACTGCAGATTACAATCGAAATGTATTAAAACAGGTCTTTTCTTTCCTGTATACCTATCCGAACGACCATTAACTGTATCTCGTCTACTTGTAGATAAGAAACCGAGAAGATGAGAAATTCTACTTTATAGAAAGTAATTTCCTTTAGTATTGTGTAACCATTCAATACAATAACTTTGTGAAATCTATTTATTATTAATAGAAGTAGTTTTGTAGGAAGATAGTTAAAAAATAATTTATATATTTTTTCGAAAATTTCATCCAGGCTTATTTTCAAAATCAAAAATGTTTAATAAGTTTTAATAATAGTAGTTTAGTTTTTTCATTTAGAACTATAAGACATTTGTTTTGATATATTCGGTGCCTCTTTAATAGTAATTAGAGTTCAAAGCTAACAAGTTTGCAAATAAGAATATGTTTTGGAAAAACAGACTGTATCTTCACAAGATTGCTTTTTGAATTTATAGTCTCTAATCACTTTTCCGACTTCGCTCAACGATGTTTCAACTTTATCTTTATATCTTTCAAATAGGACAACTTATCGAACTTTGCAAAATAGTCCTCTGTTTTGGACATGACCTTTTCGTTTGATGTGAAGGAAACCAGCCAACTATAGCTCATTCCGGGAATTAATGGTTGTACGTCATTAAAATCTATAACGCACTCACGTTACAATCTTGCCACATCAACACCAAAATACCCAGACTTTAGCTTTTGTATGATGAATAAAACTGTAAATGAAAAAGTAACGCGAAAAGTTTTTTCTTTAAAAGTTTTAATCAAAAATCTGTTTGGAAATTTCTGCTGGTGAACATGGCTTTTCATTTAGTTTACACAAAGTTTAATTATTCACTATCACTAAAATAACTTTCAGCATCTGAATCGCTGTTCAATTAAATTATTAGGGGATTAACTTTTAGTCTATAAAATACTCTTTTGCGATTCGACCATCTTTCAATCTCCTCTTCGGTATGTCTGATGCTGTTCATCCAGATCTGTGGTGTAACTGTTGATAAAGCTGCTTTCCACATATCCAAACAGTTATCAATAGTTCTTTCATCTCGACCTATATGACGATTGTAATAATTTTTGCCTACCCTCCATATCAATTCTATAAGATCGAATATACATTGTAAGAGGGCAGACGTAACATTTTGTGTCTATACTCTTTAGTCCTGTCCCTGTCCCTTTAATTACTGCTTACCTTACTGCTTACCGAATAATGATTTGCACAGCAATTCCCTTTTCAACATAGTGTCTTCAAAAGGAAGATTATGCTTTGTCAGCCATTCTGCAATTTTTGGTTTTGTTCATGCACGAGTTGGAGATTTATCCATCAGTGTACTGTGATATAGTGCATTATCCATGAAAATAACTGATGGTTCTTCCAATTTCAACAGCCTGTTTTCAAACTAAAACAGAAAATTATCTTGAATCATCGCGCCGCTCCAGCATTTATCACAGTAAACAATTTTTCAGAGCAAAACTCCATATTTTATTTCCGTTCAGTTTCTTTCCTTTAATTCATTTTCATCGTTCACCTCCTGTATAGGGTTTCAATAGCACGAAAAATAAAAAGGAGGAAGGAGAAAGCAAAAAAATCTTCACCTGCACTATTTTCTTCTACGCGCCCCCCACTTTAAAAACTAATTCGGCCTCTGGAATGAAGCCATTCTTGTTCCTAGCACGAAGAACAATATATCTGCAACATGTTATTATTGACACGTTTCAAAACAACTATTCATGACAACATGAGTTTAATGGCTCCTAATATTTCATAAATACTTTCAAGATTAACCGTTTGTTCCGAAATAGTTCAATAAAATTTCATAAAAATTAATAATAATATTAATAGTAAATATAGTAAAAATAGTAAACCTACTCACTTTTTTCATACATTTCATAGATTTGATTGCGAATTGAGCCCACATCAAGATTATTTTTCAAATTTTTCGGAATTGCACTAACTGCACCAATACTAATATTTAGTGCATCTGAAACTCGCTAAAAATACTCCAATTTACCATGAGACCTACTAAATTGTCAATACATATCTTTCTTACAGCGTTTAATGGAAAAAAAGGGAACCCCATTATCTCGATCGTGCTCAAAATAACTGATAAGTGACGAGACAAGTCGCTTACACCGACTGCTTAACGGTTTTGGCATTTTTTTTGCAATTATATTCGCATATTTTTTACTACAGAACTCACAAAAACAGAAACTAAAAGAAAATAGCTAAAACGGCAAAGAATACCGTAAAAATAATTTAATACGTTTGAAGGCACAACTCAAAAATGATCAGAATATGAAAATGACAGATTCGACGAAGAAAGTTGTGCTAGGCCGGCAACACTGTCGGGAACCACAAACCTAAATGTTGTCTTGACAGCGAATTCACAGAATGTGATCCATCGGCTGACCGTATTTTTACCCTATTCTAATAGGATTAGAGGAAGAAGGAAATAGAGTGCTTCGAACTTTAAATGATTTTTTCTTTCTTGTGGATTTAAATTGGCAATAAATTTCTCTAGATTCATAACATGCAATCATTATTTCTCTGCATGAGCTATATTTCTTGATGTTCGGAAAGAGAATGAAATCGGAGGAGACCAAGTCTGGAGAATAGGGTGGATGCGGCATCAATTCTATTGCAAATTGACCAATTTCAGTGCTGCAATGGCAGATAAATGCGGGTGCATTGCCGTGGCAAAACAGAACTTTTTTTAGCTAAATGAGGGCGTTTTTTTATCAACGCGAAATTTGACCAATACTGGAGCCTAACACTCCCCTGTGATCGTCTTTCCCATTTCCAAATTGTCGATGAAGATGCCGTATGAGTCCCAGAGAACAGTTTGCCATTTAAAACCCACTGATTTCAGTATTCCTTCATTTCTGGTGTGTAGCGATGAATTTGGATTGTGCTTATATGTGTCTAAACACCGCTTTGAAGTGGTCAGTTGATTTCGTTTTTAGTCCGCAGTGACCAAACGCAGTACCCCGATATGTACGATTCCTGATAGCTTTCTCATGCCTTAATTTTCACTATTTCAATTGCGCCACGAACGAGGAGCGTCAATCCTGTTGGTTCAACCACATCGACGCTCAGTCAACTACTTTGGAACCATGCAATATAAAGGAGTATAGTCTCCATAATACCTTTTCAACTGTTTTGGTTTGGACGATGGTTTTTCCATGCATAGAATAATGTTTAATCAACACACGAAATTCGGGTTTTCCATGATAGCAAATTTTATCTATTTTCGAAGATTGTCAGAACAAAACTAAATTTTGGAGTGTTACTTGAGAGGAAGCTACTTTTTAGAAATGCAATCGGAAAACTATTTAACTTTTCACTTTATCCGCGCACATTACAGATTAACACCGCCTACATATTGGAATTAATATATCTTAACGAAACAAGACCAATGTGTGCAGAAATATCAATAAATGACAACTTCACGTTTCCTTTTTATTTGTCTATCAAATACTGCCATGCTATGGACAATAATTTGTAAACTATGTGGGTACGAACAATTTCATAACATATTAAACACATTTGTTTTTGTATTGAAGAGTGATACCTTTACCGATATTGTTTGTGGCCGGAGTTCTGAAAGTAATACCCATTTAAAATTGACTTGGAATCATTTTAAGACTATTCCAGTTGGAAACTTTCTCCTTCCCCGCCCTCGCGCCCATCAATTTTGCTTAATTTCTCTCTAAAAAGTAATTACCAAAGACTGTAACAATAACCGTTGAATTTATCTGCACGAACTCGCCGTTTTAATGATGACCATTATTAGATTAAGGCATCATACCAAGGCTTTAAAAGATTAGGGACTCACTTAACGACCTGTGGTGGAAAACAGGTGAGGGCTTTCTAATCGAATTTGCCGTAATTTTACTGCAAGAACGGTAAAAGTTTAAGGCAGCTTTTAAATTTCCTCTAATTTTCTAATATGAGAGTTGAGCATGAATTTTAATTGGATTTCGACGGTTATTAAAAAGTAAGTAATTAAATTAGGATTTTACGACCATGTTAGATTATTCCTTTTTGATGTAAAATTATATTGTATTAATGATATTAGGAGCATATTCGTTATTAAAAGTTAAACTTATTACTTATATTTTAGTAAATATTTGGAGATGGAAATTTTGAAAAATAGTTTTACTATAATCTCCAGTCAAATCAAAATGTGTTAAAAACGTACCGATTTATTTAACTAGATTGGTTTTCATATTGTATGAGGGTTATTATTTATATATCCGCAATCTGTATAAATAAAAATGTAAATTTTCGTTTGTTCAAAATCTTAAATCTCCGAAAGTTCTTCACAGATTGCTTTGAAATTTTGACACAACGTTGCATTGGAATGCGCCCGTGTTTTTATGTACCTATTACATTGATGTCACTTGATTACATTGATTGATGTCACACCTGCGACAAGTAAAAACATGTTTTTAAACAGCGCCATCTGTTGAACGTAACAGCAACACACGCAATACTAAACATTTCTCATGTCGGACAGCGTGCTTCTTGACAGCTGCTGTCACTTAACATTTTCAATGTTATCGATTGCATTGTTAGATTTCGATTTATTTTCATTTTGTTTTAATTATTTAACCAGACTGAGCCACAGCAACGCGTGGCCGGATATAGCTAGTAATAAATAAAAATAAATTTTTATCATTGATAGTGATTTTATTGTTTTTTTAAGTTATTCTCCACGATGATCGATACATTTTTGCATGCGTCTGAAGCAATTTTCGTAGAACTTTTGCCATTCCGATTGAGGTATCTCCAAAACATGCATTTTGAACGCATCAACTGCTTTTTTTGGCGTCGAAAGTCGTTGACCACGTAATTTATTCTTAACGACGGGAACAATAAGAAATCATTGAGTGCCAAATCAGGACTGTAATTCGATGTTTTGAGCCTTTGTTCGATCCGATGTGTAAGAGCTCGTGTTGTCATGGTAAAGAATGATCCTGTGTCGCTGGTTGTTTTTGTTTATTTCTTTAAAAACTTCTGGCAAACAAATAGTTGTCTACTATTCAGAATTGGTCGCTCTACTACTCTCTATTGGTATTTTGGCCACATGCCCATTTATCCCAAAAAAAACAAGCGACCATTTGAAGTGCTTCTTGCGTGAACAACTTTTGTTGGGTTTGGCTCATTTTGAAAGACCCATACAGTCAATTGCTGTTTACTTTTGGGCCCATGCCCATAGATTCAAGATTCGTCACCTATGTAAATGTTATACACGGCTTTTTATGTAACACGATTGTATTTTTTGAGCATTTCTTTGCACCAATCGACACGAGTCTTTTTTTGGGGGATTTTCAAATTAGGCGGAATCCAACGCGCACAAATCTTTTTCACGGCCAAATGTTCATGTAAAATCCTGTGTATGTTTGTCATACTTATGCTCAGGGATGCCTCAATCCACGGTATTTCACATGACGATCTTGCTTTATCAGTTCGCGCACAGTACATATATTTTCTGGCACAACAACATTTTTTGTCACTAAACATGTCACTAAACAATATAATATAAATACAACAATATAAATAGTGTCCATGTATTCAACAATGTCAAATTTTACGATATATATGTCAGATGGCGCCTCGTAACACCATTGTTGCCAATTCCAGATACATAAATAGCAGCCCTCGTATTGCTTTGGTAAATATATTCCTCTTCTCCTTCCTGTGACGCTACTGTCTTTCATTGAGCCTTGATCTTCTTCAACTTTCGCCTTTAACCTGAAACTTGCCATTTTGTGATATGCTCTAGTTTTTCAATTTATCTTATTACATTATCCTGTTTCCATGTTTTTGGTCTACCTCTTTTTCTGTTACCTACTATTAATCCCTCCAGGATTCTCCTTAGTATTGTCTAGTCCCCCATCTGAGTCGCTAAAGCCTCACATTTTTTACAATATCTAGACCTTTGTATATTTGCTTGAATTCAACGTTGTACCTGATTCTCCAAATTATCGTTATCATTCACAGCACCAAAATTTTTTCAGAGTATTCTTCTGAGTAATCTTCTTTCAAACATTGCAAGCATCTCTTTTGTTTTCTTTGTGAGGGTCCACGGCTCAAAACCATAAATGATCACTGGCCGAACAAGTGTTTTGTTCGATGTGTATATAGTTGTGTATAGTGTTGTGTATATGTGTGTATAGTGTTTTATAGCGTGGGCAATAAAGTTCGAACCTTTTTTTCGCAGCGTTCTGTCTTCATTTAAAAACAAACTTAAAAGTATTAATCACTGAAACATTTTCGATTTGTACTGATGACTTTTTATCATTTTATTGGAAATAAAGTCACCAAGGCATTTTCATGTTCCTTTAAGCGGCACAAAATGTGAGTTGAGTCAAGGCTACAAAATCTGCGTGCGGGAGAAGTTCCAAGGCTAACGTAAATATTTGATCCTGAGCAGCTTTCGAAACTTGTTGGGTATTGTCACGAACCAGTACATTTTTGACGGATACATTTCCTTCTTGTAATACAACACAACGTTCCAATTCGACAAGGTGCAGAACAAATTTTTTTTGGCGTGGATATTGAGCTTCAATAGTTCAGAATTGGGTTCCCAACGTTTACTTTCTCAATGTTTAATGAAAGACTATTTTTGACGCTTTTTGCTAACACTGTAGCTTCTTCAGAACTGGCTATTTTTGATGTTAAAATACAAATACAAAAAGTTTCTATAATAAATTATATATATTTTTTAAGAAATCCACACAGATTATATTTATTGTCTGTGAAAATTCAGGAAAGAAGATTTGTTCAGGTTTATTTGATCATTTAGAAAGATTTTCGCATCTTTGAGACGGTTTATTTCTAAACTATCTAGATGGTTTAGTTTTTTGTTCATAAAATAAATTGGTTCAAGCCATTTAATTGTTGTTGTTTGTTTTATTTGTGCTTATTTGTTTTTATTAGAATTTAAAGTTCGGATGCCCTAAAAAAAATCACGCTATATATAATGTCGTTGGTATTACTATTTTTTTACTACTTCTATTTTTATATGCTTTGGTATTTCTATCTTGTTTAAAAATGTGTTCTTTATCATACTGCATATTTGATTTGTTTTTCCCATTCTCTCATCTATTTCTTTTTCTATTTTGCCATTATTTTCATTTATCGTTCCTAAATACTTATGATTTTTAACCTATTGCATTTCCTTGCCTTCCAATCTTATTTTTTATGAAAAACTATAATTTTTCCATATATTAGAGTTTATATAAATATTTTCAAATGGAAAATGGATATGGAAATGGAAATGATCAACGCTCACGTTTAATGATTAGCTGTTCTTTTTAGAGTACGTATTTCAGATATATACCATGTATTAAAATTATTAATCTACTTGATAATTCGAACGGACGAACTAGCGTAAATCATTTACTTATGAAATCATTTTTGGGCAAACGGCCAAAATATTTGATTAGGTACACCCATGTTAAATATTGGTTTGGCACAATCGCAAAAAGGCTTATCTTTATGATTGAATGCAGACACAACTAACACCTTAACTAATTACAATCATTCATTATTGCTTGCTTTTGATTTTGATTTCAGAAAATTCAACAATCTTCTGTTTTTTTTGCTTCAAATTGTATAAAGTTGTTGAATATAGTTGGTTTTTTTCGGCAACTATCCTATCTTGTATTTGATAGTTGCATGTTTTCTTGGACTTGAGATTTAAAAATCTAAATTCTTTTTTAAAAATGACGTTTTACAATACGGTATAACGCAAACAAAGTATCTAACTTACTTAACTTTAGTTTAAATATCGTCGTGCTATGAATATTATTTCTTGTTTTTAGTGATAAGTCTTATTTTTTTAAACAGATAAAATAGCCCTATACTGGATGAAAAAATCTCCCAGATCTACCTTGATCTACCCGAGTAATTACTGTTACCTCTTCAAAAAGTCACTGCTTGGTTTTTATAATTTGAAACGAAGACACTTAATATGAATTTATCGAAGTCGTACAAAGATATTGAAAAGAAAATATGTCAATTTTAACAGGTATTTAACGCCAATCAAGGAAAAGAATTATCTTCGTGTATCGAACAAATGAAAAATTGTTCCTTTGGATTTACACAACTCTTGACTTACTGTACATTTGGAGTACCAAAAATCTCAGAATACAGTTTACGATTTTTCCGAAAAAAACCTGAAATATAACTTTGATAATGATATGAGAATAGCAGGTAATATTTGATTGAAGAAAACTGTTTAGAGGAAAGCCTGAATAAGTAAGCTGACAGTCGACAACATTTTCAAAGTTGATGAAAAAGGCATGATAACAGCTCCAAAAAATAGGCCACGAATTATTGGTACCAAAGGAAGAAGACATTTCTTATCAACATTTATTAAGCATTGTTATTAACTCCTGCTGAGCATGGTCAGTTTATTACAGTCGTGTTTTGCTTCCGAGCTGATGGTTCTTACATCCCTCTTTGGTTCATATTCTCTCGCAAAAGACTGAAGTGGAACGTTGATGAACAACGCCCCACGATCATTCTGGGCTCTGTGTTAAGAAAGTGGTACGATCCGTTAAAAAGGGAAATTTTGTCAGCTAGGTTTGAAAAATTTATTTAGTTTTCGTGAGACTTACCTGATAATTCGTTTTGCTTTTACTCGATGGATACACCAGTTATACTAACAATAGGGACAGTATTGCTTTAGAGCGAGAATATGGTGTGCACATTCTGTTCTATTTCCTCTACATTAGACATATCGTCTGCAGCTCTTGGACGTGGGATTTATGAAATGATTTTTAACGTACTAACCAGAAGCTCGAAATTATTGCCTGAGAATAAATTCAGGCACAGTTATAACTTAATTCTGTATTCTCAATGTTGCAGAGCTAGTCGAGAAAGCTTTACAGCTTTCCAAAAACCTGCAACCTTCTCAATCACATGCAAAGCATTCTATGTCATACATACGAGGGTTACTATTTATGTATCGGGAATAATAAATAAAAAAATTAAATAAAAATAATAAATAAAAAAAAATTAAATATTCTCCTCGATGATCGGTACACTTTTGCATACGTTTGAACAACTTTTCCATTCCGATTGAGATATGTCCAAAATATGCATTTTGAATGCATCAACCACTTCTGGCGTCGAAAATCGTTGACACGTAGTTTATTCTTCACGGACAGGAACAAAAAGAAACCATTGGGTGCCAAATCAGAACTGTTCGGCGGATGATCTATCAATTGGATGTTTTAACGGGTCAAATATTGAGTTCTTCCGTTCGATAAGAGCTCGCGTTGTCATGGTGAAGAATGATCCTGCTTAGCTGGTTGTTTTTTCTTATTTCTTCAAAAACTTCTTGCAAATAAATGGTTGTGTACCATTCAAAAATGACCGTTCTAGTGGCATTGTAGCTACGTGCCCATTTATCAAAAAAAAAAAACACACGACCCTGTACTTTAAAGTGCTTTTTGAGCGAATAACCTTTGTTGGGTTTGGCTTATTTTGAAAGACCCATACAATCAACAGCTGTTTCCTTTTCGGCTCATGCGCATATATCCAAGATTCGCCACCTGTGTAGATGTTATACACGGCTTTCGACGCACTACGAGTTTATTTTTTGATCATTTCTTTGCATCAATCGACACGAGCCTTTTTTGAGCGATTGTCAAACTATGCGGAATCTAACGCGCACAAATCTTTTTTACGGCTAAATGTTCATGTAAAATCTTGTGTATGATTATCATATTAATGCCCATACCAGCCTTATTATCACGGTATGTATGACGATCTCGCTTTATCAGTTCACGCAGAGTATCGATGTTTTCTGGCACAACCACCGATTTTGGATGATCTTCTTGATTGATGGATGATTTTGGATGATCATCCATGAGCGAACGACGGCTTCCACTGAATTTACTAAACCAGTGACATACAATGGTTTTAGATGGCGCTTCATCGCCAAAAGTCGAAGTGAATTGATCGATGCACTGTTCCGGATACATAAATAGCCATCCTCGCTGACCACTAAACCGCAAGGGTTTTACAGAGCCTCATTTCTTGGTATTCCAAAATTTAGAACTATTGTGAATGAACTTCGGCCATTGATATCTGTCGTATCATCGCCGAACCATAGAAAACAAGATCAAAATGATTCATTTCTTGTTGAAATATGAATAGGAATCATGCCGTTTTCTAAGACATTCAAAACGAAAAGTACTAACGCCAAACTCCAGCCCAGAAGGTAAAGAAAAATTTCTCGGTTGAACGATAATAAATACTAACCGAATAAAATAAAATGTAATGGGACGAAAAAAAAGACTGACGTAAAAAGAAAAACGAACAAGATGCCAGCACAAGATGCCAACTGACGAAGAACACCAAGATGTCGAGTGTTTTTAGATCAGAATCAGGATCAGAATTTAATGAAATATAGGGGTAATCTATAATGTTCCATTAGATGTCCAATGTGACTGTGCTGCTGTCGATGATTCGAGATTCATTCGCGAAAGATGTGCTCCTGTTTCTTATTCCATTGATTCTATTTGATCCGTGGCCCATTTTGCCACGAGGTGTAGACAAAAATAACCTACACGAGGATATCGAAAATCATCCAATAACTTTATAAATTGATTGAAATCTGATTAACAAACATGTTTGGAAAATAAATTCTTACAATTAATATTTTAGAGGTTTTACAACAAAATAATTTTTTTCAAAGCCTGGTTTTTACTTAAGTGTGCCACTTTATCTTTAATTTTCCTATATGGACCACAGTCGTCATAAAATGCACCTTTAGTATTAGCAAAGGAATTTATTCAAAAGTTTTCAATCAGAATCTTTCTCGCTATGCGCTTATTAATAATTATCTCATGTGCTAGACTTCCTGGCAAGGTGAAATATCAAATTCACTATGCGATACCTGTTTTATTGTACAAGTTACATTGGTAATTCCTATATGAGGGTTACTATTTATGTATCTAGAATTGGCAACAATGGTGTTGCTAGGCGCCATCTGACATATACATCGTAAAGTTTGACATTGTTGACTGTATACGTACTCAGAACGTTTTGTCAGTGACTTGAAAATTTCATCTCAGTCAAAAAATGGAATTAACTCGTGAGAATTTGCGTGCGATGATTTACTACGACATTCGACGTGGATTATCTCATGGAACAACGGTGCATCGATCAACCCACTTCGACTTTTGGCGATGAAGCATCATCTAAAACTACTGTATATCACTGGTTTAGCAAATTCAATCGTGGCCGTCGTTCGCTTTCGGATGAATTTAAAGAAGGTCGTTCAAAATCGGTTGTTATGCCATAAAACATCGATACTGTGCGCGAACTCATAAAGCAAGATCGTCATGTGATATACCGTGAGATTGAGACATTCCTGTGCATTAGTATGACCAAGATATATAAGATTTTACATGAACATTTAGCCGTGAAAAAGATTTATGCGCGTTGGATTCCGCATAATTTGACAATCTCACAAAAGAGGCTCGTGTCGATTAGTGCAAAGAAATGCTCAAAAAATACAATCGTGGTGCCTCAAAAGCCGTGTATAACATCTACACAGGTGACGAATCTTGGATCTATGCGTATGAGCCCGAAAGTAAACAGTAGTCGACGGTATGGGCCTTTCAAAATAAGCCAAACCCTACAAAAGTTGTTCGCGCAAGAAGCAAATGGTCGTTTGTTTTTTTAGGTTCAATGGACATATGTATACGGAGGCCTTAGATAATTGTAGAACGGTCAATTCTGAATGGTAGACAACCATTTGTTTGCCAGAAGTCTTGAAGAAATAGGAAAAACAACCAGCGATGCAGGATCATTCTTCACCATGATAACGCTTGCTCTCACACATCAGACCGAACAACTCAATATTTGACCTGTCAAAACATCGAACTGATGGGTCATTCGTCGTACAGTCCTAATTTGGCACCCAATGGTTTCTTTGTGTTCCGGTCCCTGGAGAATAAACTACGTAGTCAACGATTTTCGACGCCAGAAAAAGCGGTTGATGTGTTTAAAATGCATGTTTCGAAGATACCTCAATCAGAATGGAAAAAGTGCTATGAATATGCACTATGTCCAAGCGTATGTAAAAGAAACTGAGAATATTTTGAAAAACAATAAAACCATTTCCAATGATAAATATATGTGTGTATTTATTATTCCAGATACATAAATAACAACCATCGTAACAGTGAAAATAAATCAATATTTGCTCATATGTACTATGATGATAAATTATGATGACTACTTTGATGATAAACTATGCTATGATGCAAGCTAAATTTGTAGATAAAATACAAGGTATTTTCTTCAAGTCGGCCAGCGAACTCTTTTGAACGGCTTCTAATGGCATGTTCAATCGAGGAGAAAGAAAATAGTTACATGGTGCCATATCTGATGAATATAGAGTTTGTGGAAAAGTATTTGATTTTTAGCCAAAAATTGAAGAATATTGCTTTACGATGGTGCGTTATCGTGATGCAAAACCATCAGTTGTTTTGCCACAAATCTGGACATTTTTAATCCAATGTCTCTAATGCTTAATAGATGATGTTGATTTGATCATAAAGACTTGATTTTGGTTAATATTTTCTTCATTACTTGTCGTAGAAGGAGGTTCATGTTCAACTGCTTCTCTACCATCATTAGAACCCTAGCGCCATTTTTTTGACACAACTTCATCCCTGTATCACTTTCTTAATATGCATAATGCATGGAAACATTTTTTTAATATAAAATTCTATTAATTTTTAAGCAAGTTATCTGCTCGATACATTTTACTACATTAAAAACTCGCTGGCAAAAGTTTTTAAAAATTACACAAGCCTACCAGAATTTTTTTTTCTTTATGATTTTAGAACTGATTTTAGCTATATTTGGAGCCCTAAATATGAAATAAGTTTTTCTCTATCAGCTCTACTTTTTTAGATATATCCACTTATGTTTTTTCAATTCAATACTTGCCAGTATGGGTGTACCCCACCAAATGCACACCAAATATCCTTGCTTCTTGTACTTCCCCGATAGAAGAGACAAAACACCCCATTTGGTTAGAAAAGAGGGGCACAATAGAGAAAACATGGACGTTGGGGAAAAATGTTATTAACGACCCCTTAATTGGATGGGAGAAAATCATCTTTGCTCCACTGCATATCAAGCTGGGCCTAATGAAGGAGCTTATAAAGGTTTTTGATAAGAATGGATCATGTTTTGCATATATAGGGAAAAAATGCCTCAGTTGAGTATGGAGAAAATTAAAGCAGGAATATTTGACGGCTCACAAATAAGACAACTCATTAAGGATCTTGCCTTCGTAAATTCGATGAATGAGGCTGAGCGAAAAGCCTGGACTTTATTTGTTGCAGTTGTCGGAAATTTTCTGGACAAACGCAAAGCTGAAAACTATGTTGAACTGGTAAACAAGATGCTTAAGAGTTTCAGATCCCATGGGTGCAACATGAGTATTAAGGTGCAATATTTAATATAAAGTGCAATATTTAATCCTCAAAATATAGGACACACCAGTGCGGAACAAGGTGAAAGATTTCACCCGGATATTAAAACTATGGAGGATCGCTACCAAGGAAGATGGGATACGCACATGATGGCAGATTATTGCTGGAGTTTAAAAATGTAATTGATGAGTTGTATAATGTAATAGTAAAAATTCCGTGTTTAGTATTTTTTTTATTTGATCCATGGATTTAACTTAAAATAGTGTAACGCATATTTCACTAAAATGTTATATCTTAAAAAATTCAGCTCCTAAGCAAAAATTAATGCCATATTTGAATTCAGAGCATCAGATTCGTATGCAGTCAGCTCCAAATACCCCGGCACTAAAACAACTGTTGGCCTGTGTTATCAAAGACGTTATAATTTTTAACTGAACAAGCAACATAATATTGAACTTCTAACAGACGTCAAGGACAGTCACACCAATTAAAAAAAAAACAAATGGTTGTATCGATACGTAAAGCATGCAAATTTTTAAGTCACCTTACTTTTTCATCATAGTGGTATTTCTGAAAGTGGCCGCCTGCTGTTCTGCACAATCGATTTTAAAGCCTGCTAAAAGCAACAATTTATATGTTTGATTTACTTAACACAAACAATTTAACTTATATTACCGTAGGCATTCACCTTTTTGAAGATTTGTTTGTTATTTTTAATTGACCAACAGAAAATGTTTATATTTTAAATCTTCATATCCATAAAGGTTTTTGTTAACGGATATGTATCAGTCTTCGCTTATATTAATTTTGTAATCAAGTACTTTCGATTGTTTATTAACTATCAACAAAAGGTAGAAATGCTCCAAATGGTTCGGTTTTGTATATTGATATAGACATTTGCTTGAAATATTTTTCAGAGCTGATTATTAAAAATAGTTTATTAAACAAATATACCTCCAACCTTACAACACACATTGATTGATATTGACCACTTTTTAAATCGCTTCGATACAGACTCTTACTATTGGGTACATTTTTGTTTGAGAAGAGTTTTTTTGTTATTTTAATTTTTACTTTGGGAACATAGAAATTTTCATTGTGTTACTAAAGCAACATCTGTAGAATATACTGAATGGTGTCCCATCCTAACCTTTTAGTTTGTTAAACTAATAAGTTCGGATGACTAATACACTAATAAGACTAAGACTAGTTAAGACTAATAACATTTTAAAGCATTTTTATGAATATTGTGTTATTTGATGAAGTTTTATTTACTGAAAATTACATTAACATAAATATAGTAATCAATAGAGTAGGTGCTTTTCTTCGTCTTTCTGGTATACCATGTAAGGGGGTTAATAATTCTTAATTTTTTAAGAGATGGCGATGGAAACAAGGGCCTATTCACAATCTAATCTCCTGTCATTACAGTAATTTTCATACGAATTATTCATGACGAATTAACGTCATATTTTTTTGTGTGGTAAACGTGTCGAAGTTACCACTCGGAGGCCTCCATGGTGCAAGAGATTTTACAAATATATATATATATATATATATATATATATATATATATATATATATATATATATATATATATATATAAAAATATATATAAACAATATATATATATATATATATATATATATATATATATATATATATATATATATATATAAATATATATAAACAATATATATATATATATATATATATATATATATATATATATATATATATATATATATAAATATATATAAACAATATATATATATATATATATATATATATATATATATATATATATATATATATATATATATATATATATATATAAATATATATAAACAATATATATATATATATATATATATATATATATATATATATATATATATATATATATATATATATATATATATATATATATATATATATATATATATATATGTATATATCATTCAGGGACATAATGGTTGTACGTCATCAAATTCTATGACACACTCCTTTTACAATGTTGCCACATCACTACAAAAATAGCCAGACTTTGACTTTGGTATGATCGATAAAACTCTAAATGCTAATTGTAAATGTAAAAAAAAAGTAACCCGAAAAGTTTTTTCTTTAAAAATTTCAATCAAAAATCTGTTTAGAAATTTCGGCTTGTGAACATAGAGGCTTTTCATTTAGTTCACACAAAGTTTAATTATTCACTTTCACTAAAACAACAGAATCTAAATCGATGTTCAAGTAAATTATTACGGGATTAACTTCTAGTTTATCAAATACTATTTCGCGATTCGACCATCTTTCAATCTCTACTTCGGTATGTCTGATGCTGTTCATTCATATCTGTGGTGTTACCTATATGACGATTGTAATAATGTTTGACCACCTTCCATAGCAATTCTATAGGATTGAATATGCAATGTTAAGTGGGAAGACGTAACACTTTTGGGCCATACTCTTCAGCCACATGCTCTGCCATATATTCTTTTCTGGGCTTGCCTAAAAAGAACATTATGAAACATAAACCTGTCCCTTTAATTACTGTCTATCGAATAACGATTTGTAGCAGTTCATTTTTCAACATAGTGTTTTCAAAAGGAAGATTATGCTTCGTCAGCCATTCTGCAATTTTTGGTTTTGTCCATGCACTAGTTGGAGGTTTATCCATCAGTGTACTGTGATTTGCTGCATTATCCATGACAATAACTGATGGCTTATCCAAGATTTTCAACAGCTAGTTTTCAAACCAACATAGAAAATTATGTTGATTCATTTCTCCATGATAATCGCCTTTTGTTTTAGAAGAGAAGATTAATTCTGCCTCTGGAATAAATCCATTCTTGCCATAAAGAACAATATATCTGCAATAATATATTATTATTGACACATTCTAAAACAATTATTTATTACATGACTTTAATGGCTCCTAAGTATTAGGTATAGCACTCACCTTTTTCCATCAACTTTTGTAGTCTTTACACTCCTCTTGATATAATCTTGCCATGAGTGAGTCAAGGTTCCATTTTGAAATATCCATGTTTCATCCAAATAAATAAAATCGTCTTTGATTCGTCTTTTGAGAGATTCGTCTTTGATATTTTGATACATATTCAAAAATTGGACCCGTTTAAACGCAATATCTGGAAGTTCTATCAGGCCCCTATGTGGATTACTCCATTTGAAACCAATTTCTTTTAAAAGTGTATGAAGAGAAGTTTTACATCCATCAAAGAGCTGCATATTTTTTTAGGTTTTTCATGAATACTTTACAAGATTAACTGTTTGTTCCGAAATATTTCAATAAAATTCATAAAAATTCAATATTACCATGTAAATCTACTCACTTTTTTTATACATTTCATAGATTTGATTGCGAGTTGAGCCCACATCAAGATGATCTAGATTAGTTACTCTCTCTTTTTGCATGTAGACGCTTTTTCTTCGGTGATTTTAAGATTTCGTTATTTTTTACTACTTTTTTCGAAATTGCATTAACTGTACCAATAATTATATTTAGTGCAGCTGAAACTCGCTAAAAAAACTCCAATTAACCATGAGACCTACTAAGTTACTCCTTATGTTTCTAAATCATTCCGAGTGTCGATCCATTGATCCTGTGAAGAGTCACGACGTTTCACCAAAATGGCATTTGTCATTTTCAAGTGTTGTCCGCTTCGACTGCAGAGTCCAACTGAACTGAAGAGTCGAAGCGAACAACACTTGAAAATGCCAAATGCGATTTTGGCGAAACGTCGTGACTCTTCACAGGATCAACGGATCGACACCCGGAATGATTTAGAAACATTATCTACCATCAGTGAAAATATTAGATGTAACATTTTCGCTATTTGAAGGAATACAAATTTGAATTGTTGTACAGTCAGACAGATTTATGGGTGACGTTTTTTAAGATACTCAACTGAAATCGGAACTTTAAACTCAGCCTACTACGAATTCACAAACAAGGTCAATTCTAAATATTTTGCTTCGCGTTAGAGATATCGAAAAAGGTTATTAGAAAAAGTTGTTTTTTTTTGAGTTTCGAAATTTTTCGAAGTTTCATGATAAAATTCGCATCTTAAATGTTTTATTTATTTTGGTCTATACACAAAATTATTATAAGTTTATTTGTTTAATTTGATATTTAGTGTGCCATGGTGAGTAAAATAAATAGCACTTATATAGGAATAATTATTTTATTATTATTGGAAAACAATTCTTGGTAATTTAGGAAAAAATATATAGTATATAACAATAATTTTCATAATACAAATAATTAACTATCAAATGTGATCTCTCACAACTAGTCCTCCGTCTATTCGAATACATTTTTCGATTCTTTTACGATTCTGTTGTATTAATTTTGTGTATAGACCAAAATAATGACAAAATTAAAAATGCGAATTTTGTCATGAAACTTGATATATGCGGTTGGAATAACATCCTGAACAACTTTTTCTAATAATTTTTTTCGATATATCTAACGCGAATCAAAATATCGAGAATTAACCCTGTTTGTGAATTTGTAGTAGGCTTAGTTTAAAGTTCAGATTTCAGTTGAGTATCTTAAAAAACGTCACCTATAAATCTATCTGACTGTACAACAATTCAAATTTGTATTCCTTCAAATAGCGAAAATGTGGGGGTATCTTCATCTTAAATGGCGACACACTGTATATATATATATATATATATATATATATATATATATATATATATATATATATATATATATATATATATATATATATATATATATATATATATATATATATATATATATATATATATATATATATATATATATATATATATATATCGCGATGGGACGATATGGACGATGATATATATATATATATATATATATATATATATATATATATATATATATATATATATATATATATATATATATATATATATATATAGATGTCAATCGATATATCGATTAATCGATCCTAAAATGTGCATTTTAATAATTTATAAAGGTTTTTTTTGATGTATACGTCTCTCTTTTATTTATATCGCTATATTAAAAAGAAATTTTTCTTTGGGACACCTTGTATATAGATTTTTCATTAGGAATAACTGAATTTTTAGCTGATGTCATTTTTAAGTTTAGCATAAAGGATACTTAGTATATTAAAAAAATAGAAGTAAAATCAAGAGAAATATTTTATTGTTCTCATCAGCCCCTGTACAAACTCCCTACCAATTCAATCGTAATAAATTGCCATTCCGCATTACTCTACTTTTAGCAAGTAAATTGTAACTTCACCTGGAGTTCGCCGGCAGCGGTCGAACTCCAATTAGCAGCGACAAAGATTTTAGTATGCAAATTGGTATCAACGGTTGCCATGACGATGGATAACGTGCTTGGCAGGTGAGGGTCGTTTCTTATTATCCTATTGTCAAAACCAATTTTCTATTTCTCGACTCCAAGAATGTATTGTCACCGAAGATGCTTCATTACCGAACCGTTTCTTATTTGACAAATACTAAATCAACCGGATTTTAATATTGTATTTTGTAAAAGTTAAATGTAAAACATTTTTATATATTGTAGAAAAGAACTTTAGATGTTTAAAAAGTCTTTTTCTTCGGAATTTTGTGTTATAATATTATGTATGTTTATAATCGGTTGGTAAGTAAGTTGTTTAATTCAGAACTTCATATCTTGTTAAAAATCATGATCAATAATTAAGATTACTTTTGCTTTACAAATTTACGTATTTCAAAACTACATCAATAAAAAGTTTTATTAAAAATTACCTTTTACGTATCGGTACAACCATTTGTTTTTTAAACTGACATGATTGTCCTTGATATCTTAGGAGTGAGGATCTGAGAGTCTCTAGGAGTTTAATATTATTTTATTATCTTAGCAATTATAAGGTGTTTTGTAAAAGTGAAGTTTTGGGGTTAGAGGCGCATCAGCAACTGAGAAGGCTATTTAGCGACTGGACCTACAGCTTAACGTGGGTTCCGAAACACGGTCATCAGCTTCCGAAAACCTCGGTCAGCACCCCCCTCAGGCTATCAACTCTTGGTTTTGTGCTTAACCGAAAGTATCTCGAGAAGCCTACGGACTGGCGGGTGACCAACGTAGAAAACCTGGATCTGAGAGTCTTTAGTAGTTTAATATAATTTTATTATGTTAGAAATTATAAGGTGTTTTGTAATTGTTAAACATTTTTGTAGGGGATTTTTTAATATGGATAAAGTTATCGAGCAAAGAATTTATATTAAATTGTGCCTAAATAAAGAAAATGTGTATGCTCATGTACTAAAAATGTTAAGGTAGTATTGCGGCGATGAAGGTATATCAAAAAATGGCGGGATATAAGGATTTTTTTAGAGAAGCAGTTGAGGATGCATCTCGTTCTCGTAGTCGAACTTTTGACCGGAAAAACTTCAGCCGGTCACCAAAGGATTAATAGTTTAGAGGTAGTTTTTGTCCACTGTACGCTAGTCAAACAACAAAAGAAAAAAAAAGGCGCCCAGGAAACAGCCACAAAGACAGCCACTCATTCGCATCTGCTATTTCTTCGTTTTCAGAAACATTAGATTCCCATAAAAGTTCCTTCAACTTAGGGGGTAAAAACTTATCACTGGGGAGCTAGGTCTGGAAAATAGGGAGTGTGTTCGAAACTTTCGAAATTAGTGTAATAGATGGTAGCCATTGAAAGTTATTAGATCTGCACATACGCAACGTTGTTTTAATCTTAAAAATCATTCAATTCTTCTATTTTAACCTTCAGTGTGAACAATAAACTCGAAGAGATTTACCACTAAATACCAAATCAATCTTTTAAACTTCTCGACGCGCGTTTTGATGATCATGTTAGTATCATCAGGAGATGATTTAATCTAATTCTAAAACTAAACTATTTTCTATTTATATAACAACCGTACCTAATGAAGCGTGTAAAAATCATGATCCGTGAAGTTAACTAAGCGTTATATACAGATTTAGAATTAGATCGCATCATCTGATGATGCTAACATGGTTAGCGAAACGCGCGTCAACAAGTTTAACCCATTGACTACCAATGGGTCAATGTATTACAGAGAAAATATATTTAGGCATCGGTGGGATAAAAATCCATTCAAACTGCGGTTCTCTTCGTCAGACTAGTAGTTTGAAGCATGTTCAATGATGTAATGTCAGCTGTTGACCTTAATCCGCTATTATTGTGTTATCATTTGACACTTTAGTTGTCAGATTCCAGTACGTTGAACCTGTTGTGAATTTTGTTTACAAAATAAGTGTTTTTTTTTCTGTATTTTTATGTCTTATTATTATATGTTTATTTTGTAAATAGGTTGAGGTTTTTGTGTTTTACAATAAATTGAATATTTACATCACAAATTGACTTAGGTAAGTAAAAATTTTGTTGTGTTATAGTTTTTGGGATATAATGTCCCAGTGGTATTTTTTACTTTTTATCCCACTGGTAATAAAACAAATTTCAGTGCAGCGTTATATATTATTTTAGGATGAGTAGAAGAACAATCACTGACCATAAAATGTTGGAAGCGCTAGAAGAGTTCATCGATGAAGAAAATGCGGATTGAAGAACATTCGGAAGTGATGTTGATGGTGTCGAAAATGAACAACGAAGTGAAGATTCTGAACCAACAAATGTGAACCAAAGTACGTCAATTAGAAACCCAATTATTTGGGGAAAGCCTTCTGAAGATTTTATTCTAAAACATACGATTCCTGAGCATTCTAAATTAGAAGTACGAATACAATTCAGTGATCGCAAACCGAGTTACAGTCATTGGAAAACATCAATCCAAGGGTATCTTTATTTTTATCGTTGAGTGCATGAATGAAAGACTGATTGATGATTTACAACAGGGTATAAAACGAAAATATTCCATTGATAAATGAAGGCGAAATAATGGTGTTGATTGGCCTGGTGTTGGTTATATCCTACAACCATGTTCCCAAGCAATGTAAAGTAAATTGAAAATTAATTCATCAAGAAATACATGTCGAGAAATCGGTTTAAAATTTTAATATCAAAACTATACTTCAATCACCCTGAGAAACCTGATAGAGCTGGGAAGCTATACTATGCAGAATAGTTGATAAATTGCTTTAAATACACTTTTTAGAAGGCTGTTAGAGAAGGTAATTATATATCTAATGATTAGTCAATGATAAAATTCAAATGCAGATTTATACTGAAACATCAGCCTCTGAAATCACTAAAACGGGGAATAAACGTGCGATTCTCTGAACGGCTATATTTACGATTTAGATATATATTCAGGTAAAGTCATAACAAATAACAATAATAACAATACATTGGGAGAACGAGTTGTATACAAACTATGCGACATATTTTTTTGGAGTATAAAGCTGTTGAGTGAATTACCGTGTGCAGCAGTTGAAACTTGTATGAAAACAGAAAAAATATGCCTTTGCAAAATATGCTTTTGCAACTGAGTATGGTCTACCTGCAGTTAGGTGGTTGGATTCTAATAGGTATAGGTGATCAGTAATTGTAGTAACTCAGAAACTGAAGTTATAAAAAGAAAACAAAAAAGATGGTAAAAGAAGGAAGTCAGGTGCCCTGAGTTCTAATGAACCCATTAGTGCTGAATATTAGTTCGTTCAGCTTGGTAAACGATACATGACTTGGATTCATAAACGTCGACGACCGAATAATCGAAAAAATAATAGTACTAAACCTCACTCAGTGTCATAATCCTCGAAGAAAAAAATTAAAGAGTAAGGCTGGGAAGTACTTCCTCACCCGCCGTATTCTCTTAATACTGCACCGTCGGATTATCATATTTTCAGATCTATGGGATATTTTCTTCGAGAAAAAAGGGGAATAGAAATTTGTCAGAGAGGTGGGCGAAGTTTGTCAGTAACGATTGAGAATTCATTGTATGTTAGATTAAAATTATATTAACTCTTAAATAAAATAACATTTTTTACGCTATCAAAAAACAACATTATTTATGGGTACACCTAATAATTGCATCTATGTCAGGTTTTCACCACAAGCATGTGGAATTTTTTTCAACATTATTTTGAATCTTATTTTTTTATTCACCTAGAACAACAACATTTTTATGATTTATGGACGTTTTTATATTTAACGCTAACAAATGTTTGTTAGAATTGCAAATTTTTATCGTTGGCGATAACCTGTTTGTTATCGAAACTGGCAAGAGAATTACCTTTATTATTTTAGTTGGATGCTACGAAAGCAAGGTGAGAACACGTTTCGCTGACACGTTTAGAAATCGCAAGACTCAGATCCTGCCAACGACCCACTTTACCTGTGATAAAAGTTAGCGAAGTGTGCTTTTTGCCGTCTGATTTTACACATATTTTTCTGATTTGCTCACTGCTTTGCTTGATATTTTTCAACGATGACTGTAGTTATACTGACTTTATTAAAATCAGAGGCGGGTTTGTATTTTTTTTTTATATAATAAACGTAAAATATTTAATATTTTTGAACAAATAAGTATTCAGGTTGCTGTATTGCAATCTTTAATGTAAAAACTAAAGTAAAAGGCATTATAAATTAAAAAAATAAGACATGTCTAAATTTCCAGTATATGTTCCAGCTAATAAAATTTGACATAGTAGTTATGTCGTGGAATAGGACATGATATTTTTATAACGCTATGTAGCTCGGGCGAGGGTTTACATCGATATATATATATATATATATATATATATATATATATATATATATATATATATATATATATATATATATATATACATTCTGCCTGGAACCTCGGGTATAGTACCAGGTATGCCCGCTACGAGCATTCGCCGTATTACGCTACGCGCGAGTACTGCTACGAGCATTCGCCGTATGATGGCGTGAGTTGTGGGCGATCACGACCCGTCATTAAAATGGCCAGTTGATCTGGTCTGGCCCCGATTGCCTCTCCGAACTGCTTTCCTTGCGTTCGTCTAGAGCTCGGCTGATGACGGCTGAAAGGCTAGAAACCGGTCCCGAGAGACACGTGACATCGTATGGTTGACAGTTCGGCGAAGGCGATCGGTGGCACCACGTGGAGAATGAGTGAAAGATTTCTGTAAGATTTTCCCTCCACGATTCCGTTACTCTACCTTGTGGGCATATATATGCAATGGCGCATATCGCATATATGCGCCATCCGACGGGAAGTCGGCGAAAAGTATAGGTATATACATGTATATACTGTACTCTGGGTAGTTAGTAGTAGTAGATTGAGACCTCGGGGCAAATCAACTAGATTTTCTTGATAATGGCTTCAAAGTGGAAGCTGAAACGTCGAGATTTTACAAATCTAAAACGAGATGTACCCGAGAACATAGTAATTTTAATATTACTGACCGCGGAAGTCTTTCCGAACATATATACATATAGTAGCGCTCAAAAGTTTGATAAAACATTTTGATAAAATAATATTCGTTGATATTTCTATTAATATGAAAAACTTATACTATAGATAAGAAAATATATATAGTATTTTTGAGTTCTTTTTCTTCGTTGTTTACATTTGGCGCCACAGCAGAAATATAACATCTCCTAAGTTAAACAGTACTTTGACAACCAGTTCAATTTTAATTGTAGCAGTCATCAGTTGCTCTTTAGCTTCGATTAGTGTTTATACTGACATATTGGTTATTTTAATATACCCAAATGCAAAGAATGTTCTAGTGACTTTAAAAAAGCGGTAATAAATGCACTAAACTAAGGAATAACGTAAACAGAAGTTGTTCATACTTTCAACGTGTCTTGGGCAGCTAATTAGAAGGCAATTGAAAATAAGCCTCGAAGTGGTCGTCCGAAAAAACCATTTGTAATAGTAGCAAAACTACTTGCAAGATCGTATCATAAAAAAGTTATCTACAAGTGATTGTCGTAAGTCGACTGTAGCAAAAAAAATTATTTACAAGAACATTGCGGCATAAACATTCATGTTTCCACTGTCAAAAGACGCTTAGCTATTGGTTTATGTGGCCGTAGACCATCAAAAAGCCCTTGATATATGCGAAAAATAGAAAGCCTCGTCTTGCGTTTACAAAACGAGCCAAGTTCAGAGTGCTCTAATGTTTATTGCAGCGATGAAAGCAAATTTAATTTTGTGTCATCTGATGGAAGGAATAAGTATATTCTACGCTCTGAAAACAGATATGATATTCGATGTCAAATACCCATGGTTAAACATGGAGGCGGCAATTTGATGGTTTGGGCATGTTTTTTCACACCTATAGTTCGAATTGAAGGCAATATGGATCGATTCATATATTGACGACTTATATGCTACCATTCGCTAAACAAAACATGCCAGTTAAGTGTATTTTCAGCAAAATAACGACCTTACACACAAATTCAGGCATATTAGTGATATCCTGAAACGTAAACAAGTCAAGGTTCTGGAGTGGTCAACTCGCAGTCCGGATTTAAACCCTGTATAGCATATGTGGGAGGAATTAGATCGCAGAGTAAGATGCCAAAATTATTCAAATAAGGAGAAATTAAACGAAGCTCCTAAAAATGAATGGGATCGAATACAAAAGTTAGTTGATTCAAAGTCGCCGCGTTGTGAGGCTGTCTTAAAGGTGCGGTAGTTGGTTCGATTCCAGCGCTCGGATGGTTGTTGTTGATTCTTTCTTCTGTTTGTATTACTTCCTACCACACATCTACACTTACACATACACGCACACGCACACATATTTACACTAAAATGTCTGTGATTGTTTCTAGGCAAGAGTCTAAAATCCGACAACGAATTACCCCTCAGTCACGCCAGTTAAAGGCTGGGTTAGACCGGATGCCTTCTGAGAAGTGTTCTACATTAGTGACTCGTCAGTCAGTAGGCTTCCTGATAGACTTATGGGTAAGCACCTAACCATAGATATATAGCTGGGTTGTCGGTGGCTGATGATCATGGTTTGTAACCCACGTTAAGCTGTAGGCCCAGTCGCTAAATAGGCTTAGTTGCTTTAAACCTTTTCTGATAATTATTGTGTTAGAAAAAAAATTTGTTGTAAAAAATAAAGTCAAAATACTTTTAAGTTATTTGTGATTTGTTATTGTAAAAGATATTTGCTATCAAAAGTTTAATAAAAAAAATGATTATGATTAAAAAGTAAGGTGGGTTTTAAACATTAACGCCGAATTTAAAATTGACATCTGACAGAAGTTTCACATCATTTCGTTTGTTAAGATAGAAAGTTAAGCGTTTTTTGTATTTGTTAAAAAAAATTGTTGGCGATTTTTTAAATGGATAAATTTATTGAGTAAAAAATTTCCATTTAATTTGGACTAAAAACATATATTTATTATTAAAAATGTTAGGAAAGCGTGAATGCGATAAAGCTATGTGAAAAATATATTTACAATTGGTACGAAATGTCCAAATGTTTTTTTAGGATTAGAAACGATCAACAAATAAGGCGGGACAAATAAGGACCTACAGCTTAACGTCGATTCCGAACCACGATCATCAGCTACCGACAACCCCGGTTAGTATCCCGTTCAGGCTATCAACCATTGGTTTTGTGCTTAACCATTGTCTGTCGAGAAACCTACCGAGTGGCGAATGACCAACATATAATACCTCTCAGAAAGCATCCAGCCTTACCCAGCATAGAACTGGAGTGACTGAGGGGTGATTCCTTGTCAGATTTTACATTATTTCTTAGAAATATTCACAAATAGTTAAACAAGGTCACAAACATCATGCCAATTACGAGAATCAAACCGTCTACCACGCGAACTACCGTGCCATGTAGGACACCACGATCAACGTGGCCGGCTCAATTGGTACAAGAGCTTTAGCAGTTGAAGATGAATCTAGTTCGGAAAGACCTTCCACGTTAATCAATGAAGAAAACATTAACAAAATCAAGGATCTCAGACCGAGTGATCGCCAGTTAAATATTAGGGTCCATTCGAAAAAAAAAACGTCTAGGTTAATGACAAAGCAAAGCATCGCAAACCGAAATAATTATTCGTTAGTTTTTCGCTAAAAATCCAACAAATACCATTCCACAAGCATCATATTTACCAGATATGTCGACATGTTATTTTTTTCTACATCTTCGATTGAAGAAATCACTTCATGGATCTTTTGAGTCCATAGAAGTTATTCAAGAAAGTTCTCTGGCCTCTTTGACGGAAATATTAGATATAGTGTTTTGAAGCCAAGAAAAACCTTAGAAAAAGGTTATTGCAGTAAAAAAGGATTACTTTAAAGCAGACAACATACATTTTAAAAGAGCTTTGTGTTTTATTGAAACTTTTAATAAAGGAAAGCCGCACGAACTTACAAATCACCTTAATAATAAAAGCGAAATCCGAATATCCTCTATGGAGTAGTGTGTATTTGTTTGCCTCAAATTTTCTACGACTTTCGTCGAACACACAGTACGATTTTGAGAACAGATATGTTTAGCAATCAAAGGTAAGTTTATGGTGTTTATACTGTGGCATCCAGCTGTTATAAACGATCGTACCGCTAAAAGATTTTATTGAAATTACCTTTGAGGCAGCGATTGGTAAATCTCGATAATTATTTGTTTAAAAGATGCCAGGTGTTTCTCGGTCTAAATTAACGTGAAGTTTCGTATTTTGCCTGCGTTATGTTCTGATGAAAGTCATCGATGTTTACGAATAGAAACCTATTTGTTTTCTTTATGCGTCTCATCAATATATTGCCTGTCAATCTATCTATATACCTGACATTTTATTTGATTGAAATATTTCCTTTCATGTAATATTGAAACACGTACACAACTTTATCCAAATACTATAAGGGTGATCCATAAGTTCGTTTATTTTATTTTATTATAAGGTTATTCTTGGTACAAGTGGACGTATTATTTTAATGCTTAGTAAAACAAAAATTAAAAGGGCATCACAAAGAAAATCTATAGTGAAAATGCAGTCCGACCTTCACAAAATCCGAATATTCAGAAATGATTTGCGAAGTTATTGTTAAAACATTTCAGTTTGGAAAACTACATCGAACAATACATTCGAAAGAGATTCATCTTCTTCTTCTTGTGGTGCCACGGGTCTGAGCCTTGAGTGAAATTGTTTAAGAAATATGTTAAGAAAGTGTAAAGTATTTACAATTGGTACAACAGGTTCAAGGGTTTTAGGGTTAGAGGCGCATCAGCGATTCAAGCCTTTTAGCGACTGGATCTACGGCTTAACGTGGGTTTTGACCTCCTGGTCTGGAATAATCTTCAGCAGCCCCTTGCCTGATTTTAATGTGCAGCAGTTCTTCAGCATTTCTTCTTATATTGTTCTACAATCGTGCCTTTGCTTTATCTCTTTTTCTGTTATTTCCTATTCGCCTCTTCTTGATTTTTCTTGGTATTCGGTTTTCTGGTATTCTCTCCGTGTCCCGCTCATCTGATTTTCCGAACCCTTACATAGGCTATAATTACCAGACCTATATACAATTTCGAATATTTTGTGAAATTTTCATTAGACTATATGTAGAAATGAGCCGATGACACAAACTCTTAGTGGGCGTCTCAGAAAAAAGGTGCTTGGCGGTGGACATGCAAACTCAGTACTGGATCATCTTAAATAAAAAAAAAAATGTTAGTTGATAAGTTTTTCAAGGTAACGCTGTCTAGTTTTTATTATTTATTTATTTTTGGATTTGTTGTAGCGCTTAGAAGTTAAAATACTGATTTTCGACGAAAAAGTCAACAATTTAGCTATTATAAAAATTACTTAAAATTAAAAAAAAAACTCGACATCGTTACCTTGCAAGTAATGTGTAGAAAGAGTGTGCAAAATTTCAAAAAGATCAGTGCTGTAGATTTCGAGTAGTAGTGTACACCGACTTTGAAAATAGAAAGTGTGGGAAAATCGAGTTAAAAATAATTAAACATTTTTACTTATTTTTTTTACTTACACAGAATCGTTAATGCCAGGTCCATACAATAGAGAGCTTTCACCTTGGATGTCTAGAGCCTGTTGTTGATCTTGTCTACGGTTAATTCGGCTTTGTTTGCTTTGATTCGCAACTTGATGCTCCTCTTGGCTTATTGGTTTTTTGTCTGCTTCCTTCGCCCATCCATGAGAACTTGATCCTGTACTGATACCCATATCATTCATTAAGACCAGCAGAGCAAAACAACCTTCATTAAATGCACATGCTGCTACATGAGCAGCAATTTCAACGAGGTTTGAGGTACCACTCGATATTTTTGAGCCGTAAATTTTTTATAGCTGCGCCTGAGCTATAAATCGTATCGGAGAGACGGAGTCTAAGAACGCTCTATCTCTATCAGTTATTTTGCTGATCGACTTGAAAATTTAACACAATAATTTTGAAATGTACATTCATCTGACAAATTTTGAAAAAACCGAAAAAAAAATTAAAAACCTTAACCCCCCTTAATCAAGGTCTATCTAGGGTGAAAACTTTTTACTGCTGCAATGCTCTGATGAATTTTCTTCTCTCCAGTTTGTCGTACAGGGTTAGTCCAATAAATATCGGGACTGATTTATTTCTGCAAGGGGGAAGGGGTGTGTGGTGGTTTTTATAAGTGATATCGGAGGTTGCTGATCTTAGGTAATCTCGGAAACCTGGCTAGGTTGTCTCCGAAACTTTGAAGTTTATAGATCGTGCAAGGAGTGAACATGCATTTTAAGTTCGCGTCGAGAGTCAAGATGCATCGAGCATCGATGTGCCATCAAATTTTGCGTGAAATTGAACAAATCCGCTTCGGAGACTTTTCACATGATCCGTGAGACTTACAGGGACGAAACAAGTCTAGAACATGTGTTTTTGAGTGACCTAAAAGGTTCAAAGGAGGCCGGGAAAACGTTGAAGATGGTTAAGTCAGTTAAGTGTTCGTTTCATTGCAACCGATGATTTGCAAATGCGAAAGGTGTGCATTGCAAATGCGAAGTAGCACGAATACGCTGTGACGATTTGTCGTGAACTGTTGGAACGTTTGGAGACCAAATATTCTGAATAGAGTGACAACCGGTGACGAAACTTGGATCTTCGAGTACAATCCGGAGACCAAAAGGCAACGTTCTGAGTAGCACACAAACGCATCTCCTCGGCCAAAAAAAGTTTTCATGAGCAAGTCAAAAGTGAAATCGATTCTCATTGACTTCTTTGATGCAAAATATGTGGTTCACAAGGGGTTTGAGCCGGTTGACAAGACAGTGAAGGGCAAATTTCGCAGAAAAAACGCAGAAGTGGTCGAACGTTTTGAGGATGAGGGTCCGCCGCGTGCGAAGAGAGAACGCCGATTCCTGGATGTTTCATCATGACAACGCTCCCAGTCACACGTCGCTGATTGTGGGAGAGTCACAAGCCAAACAAAACTTGATAACGCTGCCTCTCAGACTTTTTGTTTATGGCTCCTCCTCAGACTTTTTTTGTTCCCTCGGATTAAGAGGAGCCTGAAAGGACATCATTTTGGGATGATTGAGGCAGTCTAAAAGGCTTCGATGCAGTGCTTGAATAGCCTTGCAGTTGCGGACGTCCAGGGGACGTATGAAGACCGAAAAAACCGCTGGCAGCGGTGTATTGATGCAAGTGGGTTACATTTTGGAAATTATTAAGTTCCTTTACATATTTCTTCTATAAATGTTTTTTTATCACCTCAGTCCCGATTCATATTGAACCCTGTATCTCCTCTATTTCCGTTTTTAGAAACTCCCGTTTCTTTCTCTTGCATACAAGTTTGGCTTCCCTTTTCAGTCTCTCGTATTCTTCTTTTTGTATCATTGTGGGTTTTTGTATGCACTACATGTTTGGATTCTTCTTCAAAAAGGTTGATTGGGATAAATTAAGGAACATTATCTTTACCCAAGAAATATCCCATAGATCTATTTAGTGTACTTTAAAAACATTAGGATGTATCTTATATTGTTGTTTGTTTTGTATTCATTTAATATTTTTATTGGGCTTGATATATGTCAGGTAAATTTCATAGTAAACTCCTATATATGGCAGAGGTCGAGAACTTTTCAGTCTATCCTAACTTACAATAAATACGACTCTTACGGATGTGTTAACATATCTAAAGGAGTTTATTCTTTGAGGTGTCACATAACTTTAAGTGTATTTTAAATTAAGGTAATATATATGTCACTAATTATATGAAAACTCCTTTGATTCTTTAATTAACAACGTTTTGAATGCACCTTAATAAATAGCTGGGTATATCTAGGTTAGTCGTTTCACATTTCAACACTGTCCTGATGACATTTCATTTTGATGCATGGTAGCCGGGTTCAAATTATGATATTTTTAGATTGACTTTGCAGCATGTGAATTACTATTACTTAATTACTTGTACATTATTTGTTACTACATCTGTCTTAATATATGCTTTACAGTGTTTTGCTTTAATTTAATTATGTCTGCGTTAGAATATCTAATAAATTTTCTAAATTACTGATTAATTACTAAATAATCTAATATTAATGAATATCTAATAACTTTGTATCCATTTCTTTTTGCTTTATCTTTTTCGTTACCTCAGTTAGATGAGCGAGTGAGAAATGAAAGCAGGAGAGGGAGAGGGTTAATTAGAAAAAAAAATGTCTAATTAAACAGAATGTTTTTTTTTAACTTTTGTTTGTTTCTATTTAGTTTAGTCCAGTTTTTCATCCATTTCGGTCCTTGGTCATCTTTAAGTATTTTATAGTCTGCCTCTTTTTCTTTCCCTCTTTCTCCCTGTATCTAGAATTTTTTCATTGTTTTATCGGGTGACATTCTGGTTAAGAAGACATACTTTTTTTCTGTCTGTGTTTTGATTCTTTATTTTGTCGTTCGTTGTCATTTCTTCCATCTATTTATACCTGATCTTATCTAGCTTAGCTTCTGCTCCTATTCTTTCGTTTCGTTTCTGTTTCTTCTTTAATATCGCGTGATATAAAAAGACAAAGAAAGCATCGTTTCAGTAACTTCAACATGACGATGTTTTTCAAAAGAATTCAGTGTTAGGTAAGCCTAATTTTTTTCTACAAAATTGATTAAGTTGGTCCAAATTATATTCCAGTAATATTTACAATACTTAATTGGCGATTACTCAGTACAAAAATCTTAGTTTTTGGTAATGTTTTTTTTACTGGTTGACGGGGAAGGTTTTCCTGAACGAGATTCATCTTCAACAGCTTTTCTACTACTGCTAAAGTCCTTGTACCACTTTAAACATTTTTTTCACATAATTTCAGCGCTGAAGCGTTTTCTTCATTTTTAATGTACGTGGGTTGCTATTTATGTATATGGAATAATAAATAAAAACAAATATACATAATTGAAAATGGTTTTATTGTTTTTGAAAATATGCACGATGATCGATATACTTTTGTATACGTTTGAACCAATTTTCATAATACTTTGTCCATTCTGATTGAGGTATCTCCAAAACATGCATTTTGGACGAATCAACCCGCTTCTTCTGGCGTCGAAAATCGTTAACCATGTAGTTTGTTCTTCACGGACGGGAACACAAAGAAATCATTGGGTGTCAAATCAGGACGGTTTCGCGGATTATCGGATCGATTCGATGTTTTGACCGGTCAAATATTGAGTTATTCGGTTCGATCTGTGAGATGGTCGTGTTGTTATGGTGAAGAATGATCCTGACCCAACAAAACAGGCCACCATTTGCTTTGAAGTCCCTCGTGCGCGAACAACTTTTGTTGGGTTTGACTCATTTTGAAAGACCCATTCAGTCGACTGCTGTTTACTTTCGGGCTCATACGCAAAGATCCAAGATCATCATCACCTGTATAGATGTTATACGTGGCTTTTAACGCATCACGATTATATTTTTTGGGCATTTCTTTGCACCAATCGACATATGCCTTTTTTGAGCGATTTTGAAATTGCGAAATCTAACGCGTATACATATTTTTCACGGCTAAATGTTTATATAAAATGTGGTGTATTCTTGTCATAATAATGCCCAGGGATGCCTCAATTTTACGGTGTATCACATGATGATCTTGCTTTATCAGTTCACGCACATCATCAATGTTTTCTGGGACAACAACCGATTTTGGGCGACCTTCTTTAAATTCATGCGTGAGCGAAGGACGGCCACGATTTAATTCACCAAACCAATGATATACAGTGGTTTTAGATGGTGCTTTATCACCAAAACTCGAAGTGAGTTGATCGATACACTGTTGTTGAGCTAATTTATTTCGAAAGTCGTACTAAATCAGCGCTCAAAAATTCTCACGCGGTCCGTTCCATTTTTTGACTCTTTTTTGGGATGAAATTTGGAAGTCACTAAACAATACATATATAGCGTCCATATAACAAAAAGTTCGAATAATCCTCGTATCAGCACAAGAAACTTCGTTTTGAAGATAAAATGTAGAGAGATAAAAGATAGAATGAAAAAAAAGCAAATTCTTTGCTCGATAAATTAATCATTGAAAAAATCGCTGACAAATATGTTTAACAATTATTAAAGACTCAATGATTTCTTAATTGAAATGAATGTTTACGAAACTTCTGTCCGATATCAGGGGCAGTTATGCCAACTTAAAAAACTAGTGGTTGCATCAATACGTAAAGTACGTGGATTTTAAAAACCAAAGCCACCTTATTTTTTGATCAATAATAAATTAGAAGTTTTTCTGAAACTTTAATTTGATGAACCGTAATATGAAATCAATATTTAGATATAATCCGAATTCAAATAGTTAGAGAATAAAAAAGTTAGAGGCTTTTGAATCGAATAATGCCTCTATAACAGGTCGATTTGTAGCAGTCACAGACACAAAATCCTGAATAATATCATCCAAATTTAATCCTTTCACCTAACAAATGGCCACCAATCGTGGTCTTCCAACCGTGCCAATTTGAATCGGTTGCAAGCGGCATTGAATCGAGCATCATCGTTCCCATCGGACCGCATTTTTTATACCTTTACGACAGAGCAATGAGATCGACTAAACGCCTTTATCAAATTGCAAAGAGCTCACTCTCTCTCTTTTATAGAAAATCCGATCAGTTCAGTGAGGCACGGTCATCGTTTATCCGAAAGTCCCTCAGGTTGAGCTGGGGTTGAGGTGTCATCGATTTTAAATCGGACCTGACTTTCCGGAGGACAGTGATAATTTAGTTGTGGGTTTTTCGTTCGGTTAAGAAAATTCGATTTTCGTTAGACGGTTTTTATAGTTTGGTTTGGAGTTTAATATATGATAATATGACTGGGTAGACAATAAACGGTAGTTTAGACAGCAGCTTCAGTGTTTTGTAATATTACAGGGGTCGTTCGAAAAGTTTAAATGACTAGGATATTTGTCAAGTACGATTCGTTAAATGGCGAAGTTTGAAATGCGTACGTCGCTTGTTTCTGGCGATCGATTATAGCAAACAAGTTTTGACATTTTATGAAATATTATTTAAAATTCGAACTGTTATGAAGTACTTAGTACAAAGACGCATTTGAATGAACACTTCTCGCGGAGTCATTATCAGACCGGCACAACCGCCCGGGGTAGGCCTTGGCCTCTTTTAAGACAATATCCAGACACATTTTCTTTAAGTTTCTGTAACAATCTTGATTTTATGGGAATGGGCTATTAACCCATAGCCCAACCCGTAAGCTGGAGGGCGAGTGAATCTTCTGTTAAGATTACTGTACCTTAGCCAATGAGCTCCAATTTTAAGGTATCGGAAGCTCGCATTCATCCTCTTGCGTTTGCTACATGACTTACAACCTAGTGTGAACACTGCATTGCCCGAAAGATAGCGTAACGTTTGTTGGTACGTCTTGAGTAGAGTATGAATGATACTTAAAGTTTTATCCTGAGATGGTCTATGGTCATTTGAGGCCGCAAAGACTTCTAAAGAGTGTTTCGACTTATTTAAATATTCTTTGGCGTTTTGTAACAGTAGATGAAACATGGATTTGCCATTATACAACAGAGATGAAGCAGCATTCCAAACATAGGGTGGCAGCAGATGAAAGTACGCCAAAGAAAGCGAAAATGGTTCCATCTGTAAAAAAATCTGTGTATTTTGGGGAATCTGTGGTGGGGTATTGTGGTGGCTCACAGGCAACCTGGCAACAAACAGGACCATCATCGGGTGTAGTACGTTTTACTACTAAATCAATTGAAGGGTGATATTAAGGTTAAACGTTCACACCAAAAAAATTGAGAGTGTCCTTTAACGTTAATGTTCTTGCACATACTCTTGGGTTATTGTTACAAAGCTCCATGATCTAGACTTCAAATTGCTTCCACGTGCAAGGTATTCATCGGATTTGATTCCCAATGATAGATTAAAGCTAACACAACCGCTTATTTTGCAGGATATGATGGTATTGTTGAAACGTTTTTGGTCGAAATGTATTGAATGGCAAGGTGACGACGTTAAATTTTTTTAAATCTCAAAAAGTTTTGTTTTCTTTGTCAGACTTTTTGAGCGAACCACATAAGTTTATTTTTGCAAATCTGTTGGATATGCAACACATCAAAAAACAATCAGTTCAACAACCACAAAAAAGATCAGATTTGTGTTGATGTGTTTTGCGATGCTCCAAAAATAATCGGTGTTTCAGTTAATAATGTCGATTTTTTCGTATTGGCCATCGTTTGGTATTACTTTTTCCCATCTTTCTGTCAAATAATGGATTCCGCGCCAAAGGATCATTTGGCGCGGTTTTTGGCGTTGGTTTTTTGAGACCAACCATTCATCAAGCCAAACGTTTACGTAACGTAACGTTAACGTAATGTCCAACGTTGAGGTAACGTTTTTCCAAATAGTTTTTTACATATTTTGCAAATATGGGGCCAAGCATTGTCATATTGAAAAATTACCTTATCGTGTCTTTGGGCGTATTTTGGTCGTTCTTCGCTTTGGATTATCAAAATAGATCTACTTTTCATTATCTATCACAACTCGATGCAAAAAACCTTTTATTTTCTGTTTAACAAGCAAAATTTCACAAGTGGTTTTTCGTCTTTCAATGTCCCTTTCCTTCAATTCATATAGAACCCATTTCCTTTCCTTCTGGATCTTTCGTAATGCGTGAAGTGATTCGGAAATGGTGGATTGGGCAACATTTAATGCTTCTGCCAATTGTGTCAACGTATGTGTTCTTGTAATACTTTTCATCCAATATTGCTTGCAAATCTGCATCTTCAAACTTTTTCGGATGTCTTGGATGCTCCTTATCTTTTATATTAAAATCACCACTTTTAAAGCATTTAAGCCATCGTTCACAAGTTTTTTGGGTTCATATTCACCATAAGCTTCAAATAACAATCGATAACTTTCAGCAGTCCTTTTCTTCAATTGAAAGGAAATCTTCCCTGCAAAACGCTTTTTTCTGCTACAGAATTCCACATATTCAAAGCTATGAAAAACTATGTTTTTGCACAATTACAAATAATAACGAACTGACTTTCGATGACGAATGTTTACCCTCCAAAACGCACACGTCATTAGTCTATTCCAACAAATGTATTAATAACCCCATCTCTTAGCAAAATCAACATTATTAACCGAAACACCTATTAGAAAAAACAAAATGTACTTGATCATCTTATTTTGCTTTATTATACTATAAAATTTAATGATATATTTTATTGAATATAATTAGTTTATAATATGTTCACTTTATTTTCAAAACTTCTAGAAAGCATTTGCTTATTATGCTTAAATCATTCTAGAACTACATTCTATAACTCGTTCTAGAGGAGTAGAATTCTATACTCGTTCTAGGGAAATAAAACCGACCGAAATCTGTTGGACCGAACGTTTTCGTGCTATCTTTTGCTGAAAAAAATTCTGAGGCTCCATTTCTGAAGCGGATGATAATTTGTGATGAAAAGTGGATTGTGTACAATAACCATGCAGGTTGCCAAGGTCAACGGTTTTAAGTACGGCAAAAGATGGCCTTCATCCGAATAAAATTATGCTTTGCATTTGGTAGAATTGAAAGGGATTCATATACTTTGAGCTTCTTCCATGCATCCAAACTATCAATACCGAAGTCGAAGAGATTTACCACTAAACACCAAATCACTTTTTCAAAACGACTCGACGTACGTTCCGCTAACCGTGTTAGCATCATCAGGAGATGATTTAATCTAATTCTAAAAACTAAACTATGTTCTATTTATATGATAATCCTACCTAATAAACCGATCTTCGAGTTTAGTGTCTCACACCGAGGTTCCAATACCGACCTGTATTTACAATTGATGATTGTGTTTACAATTAGATCAGCTGAAGGAAGCAATTGAAGAGAACCGGCCAGAATTAGTAAAACAGGAAAGGCGTCGTGTTTCATCTTGATAATGCACGACCACATGTTTCAATCAGGACCCATCAAAAACTGTTGAGTTTCAATTGGGATATTTCCACCTTGCTCACCGGAGATCGCACCTTTGCGCTCGATCGCAATATTGTTTAAATGGAAAATCGTTTAAAATGAAAGAGGAAAAAATCCACCTGTTGAGTTGAAAACAATCAACTTTACAAGTTTAGGAATGCAGAAAACCTTCATGTTGCACGTTAATTTTTAAAACGTAAGTATATTCTGCCTAAACCATTGATATTCCATTTCATCGTATATCATTTTTTATTGCAAGATGAGTAAATAGGTAAAGTTTTTCGTTTTATAATTTTGGCGGATCATGAAAATAAAACAATTTTTCTCTGGGACATAGGCGGTAATTTTTCATTTTCTTTACGAGCACAAAAGTTGCAAACAAAGTTGCCAAAGCGGAGAAAATTATGTAGGTGACTGTTTTCCTGTATAAACGTAAATAAGGAAAATATCCCATGCATATTGCATGAGGGGGACCCGGAGACTACCCTTACCTGCGGGAAATATAACCGCGTTCCTGACTGTTGCGAAACTTGACTTATTACTAAACCTACAATCTGACCCTCGGGCACCAACAGCCCATACATTTTTCAGGAGAAAATGATTTTTGAATAAGCTTTTTATGCTCGACAACTGATTAAGTTTCCAGTTACTTTTTTGTACCTTTTTGAAAAGATTTATAACCTTGGTTTTTTCAAAATGTTGTCATAATTAAAAGATGAGGTTCTCACATTCCATTTTGTATACTCTCCTCTCTGCTACTGTTGCTTTCAAACTGTTCTTACATTGTCCTGCCACTGTCTTTTTAGCTTACCTCTCTTTCTGTTATCCCCTATTCGTCCCTACGTGATTTTCTTTGATGTTCGGCTTCATGGTATTCTCGCTCCCAGTCCGAGTTGATGAACTCTCATATATTCCGCAATATCTAAATCTTTGTATAATTGGTTGACTACTCTTCATTCAGCATCGCTTCTCTTTTCTTTGAGTGTCCACGTCTCGCACCCATAAATAACTCCTGGCCGAATGAATATTTTATATATCTTGACCTTTGTGTCCCTGTACAAGTTTGGATCTTAGGATATATAGCATGGAGAGAGTAGTTTTGGTACCATTCGTAATATGATTTTTAATGTCCCTTGTGATGTTTGCTTCGTTGTTTTGTTTGTGTGATGTTTCTTTCGATTAGTTTGCTTTCATGATTAGGAAATTGTTTCACATCTTCAACGTTGTCTTCTTCGATTGTACAGTTCTGCTCTCTTCTTAGATCTCTTCTTAGTTCTCTTTTCCATTATCTTTGTTTTGTCTATATTCGTTTCTGGACTGGCTCTTGCTTTCATCTTTATATCATCATAGGTATTTCTAATAGTCAAAAAATAAGGAAAACATTTTTCCTGTGCTCCGCGAAAATTTTCAATCCTTTAGTCGCCATCAAACGCCAATCTCTCTCGAGAGAGATCGGTTTCTGGCCTTAAACCATCATCAGTCGGTTTCGAGTTATACGTTCGAAAGCACCTGAAGGATTGACCAGGGTTCTGACCATATTAATCGGCCAAATCGGATGAAAGCAGCACTGTGTATTTTCATGCATATCTGGTATCTGAATATAGGGCTTGGGTTTGGATTCGAACGGTTTCAGACCGTAGTACCGTTACGAATCACCGGATGGCTTGAACTGCATTTAAATGCTGCTTTAATCTAATTTGGCCGATTAATATGGGCAGGAACCAATCTTTCAGCTGCTTTCGAACGTACAACTCGAAGCCCGACTTGTACGGCCCGTATGACGGCTTAAGGCCAGAAATCGGTCTCGGGGGTTGCTTCTTGGCGTTTGATGGTTATTAAAGGATTGAACATTTTATGTGGAGCACAGGAAAAATTTTTTCCTTCTTTTTTGAATATTTTTAATATTCTCTACTTGCCCACTGTGTATTTTTATGAATAGGTATTTCTAATGATTTTTTCGATCGTGTAAATATGTTTAGGTGATCTGCATATTCTACTATCTGTTTTTCTTATTTATCGCTGTTCCATTTTCGTCTACCACAGTATGTCAGAAAAATAACGGGTCTTTTTAAATTATAAGAAAAAATTCGTTATTTTTTCTAAAATTATTTCTTTTTATTCAAAATACATCACTTCCGCGTTAATACACAGTTGGGCACGTTCCACTAATGCTGGCATGGATTTGTTATAGTTTTTGCATTTAATTTTATCTCCCTTATGAATCGGGTATGTTACCGCATTCTTCCTCTCTGCAGGCTTTTTTTTCACTTTTCTCGATGTTGACTATTAATTGATGAATGGCCTGAGCTAATTCTTTGCATTCAAACTTTCGTAGTTTTAAAGGTATGTTGCCTGTACTGGGAGTTTTATTGCTTTTAACTTTCATTAAACTTCCCTCCACCTTCTGCTGAGATGGTACATATACAAATAGCCAGCTACACTAACTGTGGCCTACCATTTTGGTCTTTTGAGATAGTTCCGCTTAACAGCGTTTCAAAATATGTCTTCCATAGCTCTAGAATGCTATCCATGTTGTTGAGATCAATCAAGACGAAATAATCGTTATCTGGACCATTAATCAAAATCTGTGTGAAATCTTTTGGCTATATAATATTATATTTTTTCATTATTATCGTAATGTTCTGGTAAAATGTTCTTGTCTTGTATTTTCTTTATCGCTATCTTAAGTAATTCCTGTTTTCTCCTCTTACATACACGTTTGGCCTCCTTTCTCAGCCTCTCATATTCTTCTATTTTTGCTTTTGTGGGTTTCTTTTATACAGTTGAGTCGAGAGTTTTGACTTAAAATGTTCTTTTTATATCTAGTTTGAGTTTCGGGAACAGAAAATAGTCACACGGAGATAAATCCGGCGAATACGGTGGATGTTGAAGCACTCAGAGTTGTTTTTTCACCAAAAATTCACAACGACTGTCCTGTGAGGAACAAATTGAGCACATACTTTCACACACACAAATGCACAAATCATTTATCAAAATTTCGTGAACCATGTCTTTGATGGTACTTAATTCTTCCGCTATCCATCTCACAGTCGAATTCTCATAGGAGGCGATCATTTCACTCACATTTTCCACCAATTCATCGCGATTTAAATTTTTTGGCCCGTCTGGCTTTGGATCGTCTTTCAAAGCATGACGACCGTCCTGGAATCGCCTATATCACTCGAATAGACATGTACGGGATAAGCCATAAACTTTTTGCATCAATTCAAATGTTTCTGTAAAAGTTTTACCGAGTTTGAAACAAAATTTAATATTAGCTCTTTGTGCCATCGCGTTTTTGCGACGAAGTAACAAAAGCTACTGTCACTTTAAGCGCTATAACTTGACAATCATGATGGATGTCTCGTTTTATAGAGGAGATATACAGATTTCTGATTATATATTGTTTCAATAGATGGCACTGGTAGTTTTGTTTATATTTAAAAGTTTCGTTATTTTTCCGGCATGCTTTGAATGCTTGTTTCGTTGATGACGTTGATCGATGCTATGTTAAACCTAACTAGTGCTGATCAATGACCTAATCACCTGTTGCAAACCTCCTCTGCTCTCAAAATTTATTGCGTTGTGTTGTTGGATTTTTTACTTCAGCTTTAGAGTTAAGCATCGTCATTCGGGTAAATCTAATCAGCTTTTCTAGTATTCCCATTTTCTTAATGACCTCATATACTACTCATATACTTTTTGTACGTCATCGCGCGCTTGTCTGAAATCTATGAACATCTGTAATAAAGGAGAATCAATTTCTGTTATTTTCTCTGTTATTTGAAGCACTATAAGCGTACTCCTTTAAACCCTGACTTATATTGGCCCATTTCTTCGATGTATGGTACTATTATCGGCCCTACTATGGTAAAACTTTATGTTATTCACATCATTGCTTATCACGATAGTTTTCGCATTTCATTTTATCTCCCTTATGAATCGGGCATATTATCGCCTTCTTTCTCTCTGCAGGTTTTTGCTCACTATTCCTGATGTTAACTATTAATTAATGAATGGCCTGAGATAATCCTTTGCGTCCAAGCTTCAGTAGTCGTAAAGGTGTGTTGTCTATACCGGGAACTTCATTGCTTTTAAGTTTCATTACTCTCCTTTCCACCTTTTGCTGCTACGGTACATATACGAATGGCTAGCTACATTCATAAACTGTGTCCTACCATTTTGTTCTTCTCTGATAGTTCTGCTTAAGAGCATTTCAAAATATGTCGTCCATAGCTCTAGAATATTATCCACGTTGTTGATCAATCATCACGAAATATTCGTCATCTGCGCCATTAATCGAAATCTGTGTGAACTCTTTTTGCTATATAATAATTTGTTTTTTTCCTTACTATCGTAATGTTCTGGTAAAATTTTCTTTTCTTCTGTTTATCGAATTTCCTTTATTCTTATTTTCTTCTTGTATTTTATTTATCGCTGTTTTTAGTAACTCTTGTTTTAAGTCCTCCTCCTGTCGAAAGTTTTTGTTCTAGTGCCATTTACTTCTTTTGTTTTTCCCTTTATTTTGGACCCCAATTGTCTGCTCCGTATCTTTTTCTATTACATATTTTATCGTTGCCCAACCATCGTTTATCGGCTCTACTACCGCTTTATAAGTATCTAGTTTCTCTAACTCCTGCTTCATTTTACATTGGTACTTCTTCCTAGTGTTTTCATGTATTGTTAATCTTTTAATGTCTACATTATATACATATGCATTTTTTTGCCTTGACTTCTATTTCTTGACACATATCCTTTGTCGTACATTTGTTACTACCAGGTAGTAACCCGATTATATAATGTTTCTCTATTGCTGCTTGCACTGAAACACATTATACTTAAGTACACTTCAGTATATACTGCTATCGGTCGTGACATTATCTATTTGGTTTATTACATGTTTATCAGGCGAGACGCATATTCTTTTGTGGATTTTTTTGCGTTGGAACTTTTTACATCATTAGCCTATGGTCCTATATCGGGGTATATTCCGATTCTTTTCCAATTTGGGCATTAAAGTCCCCCAAAATTAAGTTATTAACGCATTAATAAATATTTTTTATGTATAGAAAACAGAAATTTATAGTATTCTAAAGAAAGTTTTACGTGCTGCGCCAAATAATAATAATAATAATAATAATGAAATAATAATAATAATAATAATAAAGAAACTTTCCAGATCGAGACAACGATGTAAGAATGCAAATAAACTGTACCCTTAAAAATTCACTTCGTCATGAATATTTTAACTTTGCCTTATTTTATTTTTCTTTTTTGTTAGGTATCGCGCACATTTTTTATGAAAAACTCCTTTTGAACGTATAAAACAAAGTTGCCCCAAGGGTCCAGGTCTCGTCCACCTCTGCGAAGTTAAGGTAAAGTATAATAGTGATAATAAAGGTAAAAGGGAATAAAAGTTGGGATGTAATTAAGTTAGGCGGCGAGAAGGTGCGAAACGGTGGACAAGGGCCAGTCTTTGAGGTCGACTGTTCGGTCCTGAGGGACCGTCGACACAGGAGACTTAATTAAAGAGTTGCTATAGTTACTAATAGCTGCGGTCAGATGACCTGTACTTAAACGCACCTTTGCAGCTTTTGGTCAAAGCGCCGGAGCGTGGCATTGAACCGTCACTAAAATAAATGGCGTTTTGGCTTAACGATTATTAAAGCGAAGGAATGTTGTCCGATGCTACCAGACGAAATAAAATGTATACATAATGTACGTAGTATATGGGGGTAGAGTGAAAAGTCTGATACTTTTTACATGTTTAAGTATTGGGTTTGGTTGGGTAAAGCATAGTTTCGTTTTGCCTTGATATACTTCGCCCAATGATTTTTCAATTTTTTTATGCCTACCAAAAACTACGACTTGTCGAATTCTGCGAAATAGTACCCTGTTTCGGCGATGATGTCTTTATTTGATGTAAATTTCTTTCCAGCTTGCCATTTCTATTTGGAAAGAGAAAATATGTCGGTGGGGGCCATGTCCGGAGAATATGTGGCGTCAATTAGGAAAATCATGGAGTGGCGAATAGGGGTAATAGAAAAAGAGGTAGACCAAAGACAATATGGTAATCCTTGAAAACCGATCTCTGAAACTTCGCTCTCTGACGCGATGTTCCACCTATGCATCTTGTTTCTGTACTTGCTTCTGTCCTCATTCTCTGTTGGAAATATTTGTGCCTTCCCCAGATCAGTTCTGACTTGTGCGATGCATGATATTGCTAACTTGACCCCTTCTATGTGTGTAAAAATTCTGTTAGTGAGCCTTGCCGATGAGAGTCTACTGATATGTCCATTATATCTTTTTCTTATGTCCGCCGCTGCGTTGGACATTCTCTAGGTGGTCTTTCTTTTAATTTTGGGCATTGAGACTTTTCCTCATATTTTGGCGTTTTTCTTTTAGTATGTTTACTAAAAAAAAACTGAAAATTATGAGGAAAATTCTCGGCCTAAAACTAAGAGAGGAAGCATATATATATATATATATATCTATATATATATATATATATATATATATATATATATATATATATATATATATATATATATATATATATATATATATACATATACATATATATATATATATATATATATATATATATATATATATATATATCTAAAAAATCTATTCACCATTTCTCCACGTGGTGCCACCGATCGCCTTCGCCGAACTGTCAATCATGCGACGTCACGTGTCTCTTGGGACCGGTTTCTTGCCTTTCAGCCGTCATCAGTCGAGCTCTAGACGAATGCAAGGAAAGGAGTTCGGAGAGACGATCGGGGCCAGACCAGATCAACTGGCCATTTTAATGACGGGTCGTGATCGTACACAACTCACGCCATCATACGGCGAATGCTCGTAGCAGTCAGGACCGCTCGTAACATTCTGCCTGGAACCTCGGGTATAGTACCAGGTATGCCCACAAGGTAGCGTAACGGAACCGTGGAGGGAAATATTATAGAAATCTATTCACACTTTCTCCACGTGGTGCCACCGATCGCCTTCGCCGAACTATCAACCATGCGACGTCACGTGTTTCTCGGGACCGTTTTCTAAGCTGATGACGGCTGAAAGGCTAGAAACCGGTCCCGAGAGACACGTGACCTTGTGGGCATACCTGGTACTATACCCGAGGTTCCAGGCAGAATGTTACGAGCGGTCCCGATTGCTACGAGCATTCACCGTATGATGGCGTGAGTTTTGTGCGATCACGACCCGTCATTAAAATGGCCAGTTAATTTGGTCTGGCCCCGATCGTCCCTCCGAACTGCTTTTCTTGCGTTCGTCTAGAGCTCGGCTCATGACGGCTGAAAGGCTAGAAACCGATCCCGAGAGACACGTGACGTCGCATGGTTGACAGTTCGGCGAAGGCGATCGGTGGCACCACGTGGAGAAAGGGTGAATAGATTTCTGTAATATTTCCCTCCACGGTTCCGTTACGCTACCTTGTGGATATATATATATATATATATATATATATATATATATATATATATATTTATATTAATGCTAAATAATTATTAACTATAATAATTACTGAAAGCGTCATTCAATAACTACTTAGATGGTGTGTCTATATATAAGTTAGTTAGTTAACTAAAAAAGCTTATTATTTATAATCATATCAATATTGATGTGTTCTAAAAGAGCAGTAAATAAAGACTATTAGAAATGAGAAGAAAAGTAACTTAAACTTTTGGGAGACGCAGAAAGGTTAAATGTTAAATACGTGGACGGAAATTAATTAAAATACCTGCGGACTATCGTCACGTATTAAATCGAATTAATTGGAAACTATAGCGTGTACTCTCACCGAAATGGAATAAATTAAAATAAAATATTCTAGGTTATTTCTGATGTCTGATGTCCCATTACGTGATTTGTTATATAAGAAATGCCGATCAAGTAGAATGGTGTAACCTAAGTATAACTATTAACTATTTCTTTGTTATTTAAGTTGTAGTGTTGCTGTGCCTAGTTTTTTATCTTCAACTTAATATTTTTTTTGTCTTCTACTTACTTATCAGCTTTTTCTCGACTTTCTCAGCCTTTTCAGGCAATTGCCCAGACAGACTGAAAAAAACTTGGTGGTTTTCATGTGAAAATGTCATTGGGGCTTTTTTCGAATTCCTCTGGAGATGTGGTATTCAGAATCCTTTTTACTATATGTGACCGTACATTGCTCTGAAACAAAATGACTTCCCTTTGTCCTTTATCAGTACAAGGCTATTTTTCTTCCTGAGCGCCACAAATACGAATCAGTTCCTGCTGATAATGGTCAATGCCCGTTTGACTAGATTGGGGTAACTCATGATGCTACTGGTTGATGGTTCGCGTCTTTGGATTATCGTAGATTATTTACTTTTTGTAGTACAGGTCAAAATTTAATGTTGGAAGTTCCTCGTTTTGAATACGGATATCAATGACACAACAACATCAAAACATCTACTATTGTACTCAGCTGTGAGTTCATAAGGGACACAACGACTCTTTTTGAATTCACCTTAGCTTGCGTAGACGTGTAGAAATAGCTTGGTGTGTTACTTCGAGTTCTTGTCCGATTTCTAGTAATGTACAACAACGATTTTCTTCCAGCAGTGCTTCCAATTCTTTAACCTCCACTTTTTTGTCTGTCTGGTACGTTTTACATTATTTAAGTCAAAATTTAAAGTTTAGAATTGCTGGAACCACTTACTGCACTAGGACGCAATAAAGGACGAAAAGGAGGGTGTGCCTCAAATATTTCTATTTGAACGACATTGCTTCTACAACTTATTTTTCAAGTTATATTCTCAATAGGTTCATAGATTATACCTCCTTTTGAAGCTGAAACATGGTGCTTTTCACATGGTATAAAAATAATAGATTCGTGGATTACAGCACCTTTTGAAGCTGAAACATGGCGCTGTATAGTAACTTTACGGTGAGAACAAATACTAATTAGAATATGTTTTACAGTCGACGAGTCTACCCTCTACAGGGCAAAAAGAAGGCAGTGCATTAAATGTTTTGAACTTTATGAGTAACATTGCGCCTACATCTTATTTTTCGGGTTATCACAATTGGTTCGTCGATTATAAAACCTTTTGAAGTTTAAACATGGCGCTTTATAGTAAATATATGGGCGGAACATATTTTAATTAGATTATGTTCTACAGTTTATGAGTCAACACCCTACAGCGCAAAAAGAAGGCAGTGACTCAAAAGTTTCGAACTTTATGAACATCATTGCGTCTACAGCTTATGTTTCGGGTTATATACACAATAAGTTCGTGGATTATACCACCATTTGCAGCTGAAACATGGCGCTTTAGAGTAACTATACATTGAGAATTAATTCTATTTTGAATATGTATACAATCGAAGAGTCTACAGTTTCGCTATTAAAAAATTTTCTTTCCTTGAGCAAAAACTATTACATATTGAAGACAGACACATTATCTAAAAGCTTATATCCAAAATTTGACACTACTAACGTTTTCGTTTAAAATGACTGGGTCGTTTCCAATTGACTCTTGACAATAATCAAAAACTCAAAAACAAAAACAATAATCAATAAACAAAAATAATCATAAACTTAGGTTAGATCAGCAATATACTCGTTTGCAATTTAAATGTTTTACTAAAATGTTTAAATTAATTTAATTTGAAGATTAATTAAATTTTACACTTTACTTATTTTATTACTACACAAGAGATTGTTGTGAACTGATTTCAAACTTATAACCCAATGGCCGGAAGGTTGGGTCTGAAAGACCAGGATTGTGTACTGCATTTAAGTAGGCAACTATATTAAATCTGACAATGAATCCTCCGTCAGTTACTCCAGTTCGAGGTTTGGTTAGGTTAGGTTAGGTTTGGTCTTTAATATATTTGTAAATTTCTGTTGCTTCTAAAATATTTATTTTTTTGCTTTTTGGGGCTGTTAAAATTTTTTAATTTGCTATCCAGGAAAATATATGTCTGGTATCTGAGAAATGCTTCGCAAAATTAGAATCTTGTTTTATTAGTCGGTGCCCAGATTGGTGTTCTTTGAATCTGGTCAGAAAACTTCGGCCTATTTATCCCACATAGCAGTTACTACACTCGTTGCAACTTAACACATAAACTCCTGATTTCCTTAAAATATAAACTCCTGACGAGTGGGGATCTGCGTACCTGCTATTATTATTTAATTCAAGGAATTACGAGCGAATCTATGGAAAAACCGAATTTTGAAGTCTAAGACTTGAAGTTCAGTAATTGTAACAAAGGATATGTAATTGAACTATGCTGAAAATTTAAAAATTATTCACCGTCTAGTTTTTTTTTTATTTGAAAAATGATATTTTTAACCGTTATTATACACAGTTTCTTATGTTAGAATTATTTCCGCCACGGGTTTTTCTATTGTTTCACTATTAATCTTCCAACTTTATAGAATAAAAAAAAACCACATGATAAAGTTAAATATTTGCAGAATGTTATTATATACGAATTGTATCGGGTTACCGAGATAATTATTTGAATAATTGAAGTCAAACTTTTTTTTTCAACTTTCGATTACTAATAACTAAACACTCGAAAAAGGGCGAGCAAAGTCGCGCAACCAGCTAAGAAAAAAAAGAGGTAGACTTATAGCTTAAAAGAGAGATTACTATGTATGATATTTCTGAATTTGATTTTAAAAAAGTTATTTTTGTTACAGAATTTACCTTTATGTGTAAGAAAGCGTTTTATTTATTATTATTCACACATGGGACCTGGTGGACCACGCGAAGTACAATGAGAGGCGTTTGTTGTTGTTAGCCTTCCTTTGCGCCCATACTAATTTCATTCTTTCGCTATGAGCTTTTTTCCTTTCGTCAGATCAAGTTGTTCCAGTCTTCCTACATTTTTCTCTCTGTCCAACATTCCAAACGTTAACCTTGTGTCTGAAACAGCCTCTATCCTGAATTTCACTTTGTGTAATATTTGCTGATCTTAGGTTCTCTTTAATTGCCAATCCATTTAATTATTTCTACTTTAGCTCTACTCCTATTTTCATAAAATTGGACTATTTGTCTAGTTAGCCTACTCGGATTCATCCGTTTGATGTGTCCGTAAAACTTAAGTCTTCTTTTTCTCATATTGCTATGTATATCTGTGTATTGTTTGATTTCTTGGTTTTCTCGAAGTCGCTATGTTGTGCTATTTATTTGTTTGGGGCCTAGGATTTTTCTTATGATTTTTCTTTCCTTCTTTTCAATGTCCTCGATGTCCCTCTTTCTATTAAAAATGAGCGTTTCTGCAGCATATAGACATTCTGGCTTAATAACCGTGTTGTAATGTCTCAGTTTTGTGTTTTTAGATAGGCATTTTTTGTTGTAAATATTTTATGTAAGTCTCAATGTTCGTTCTCTCGTTCTCTCGTTCCCATTTTTTGACATCTACCCTTATTAGCCGCTTTTTCCAACCCATTTTCCATGATTATTTCACCCAAATATTTGAATTGAGAGACTCGTCTGATGTTACCATATTTTATGTATATATACCAATAGGATTTTTACATGGTTAGAGGGAATTTTAGAGATAATCTTTTCCAGAATTTCCTAGGACTTATTTGCTTTTTCAGGATTAGATTTATTTTCTTCGTTAACTGGGAGGTGTGCATTGATTAATGTATAGTTTTTGTTAGCATACTTGAGGGATAGTGTCATAAGTCGATTATTTACTGGCTGGACATTTGTTATAGAACCAAGAATGTTTTTTGAGACAGCGAAAGCAACACCGAGATGTGGTGTATTTTTGAGTATTCTTTTGTCCATTTTACTTTTAAAAAGTCTGTAGTTGCCGAATTCCAAGGTGTTATCATCTATCAATCTGGTTTCTTGAAAAGCTAAAATTTGGATTTTTTGCTGATTTAATGTTCGCCCCAATTCGTGTAGTTTTCCTGGACGTAGGAGAGAATTGATATTTACCGTTCCAAAGAAAGTTTTTATTTTCGGTTTCAGACGTTGGCCAGAGGTCTCCGACTCCCTCTGAAAGATTTTGCGTTTAAGCCCGGACGCCCCAGAATCCGAAAGTTCGGTTGTACCAGCAAATTAAAGGTTTGAACCATCACGGTTTAGAGGTTAAAACTGGAGGGGTTAGTTCCAGAATTTAAATATCAGCCGCTCCACTGGTGAACAGACGCTGACCACTCAGCCGCTTGATACAAATCAGACGCTAAGTGGATTTAGTTTTTTTTTGCCTTAGTTCGGGGCTGCTTATTTTGGGATATTCGCAGCTGTTCATTAATACCTAATGGAACTTTCACTATCCACCACCCGTGACCCGTCCAGTACCTTAGGCGAGGTATACTGGAAGGAAAGCTTTTTAATATAAATTTTCTATCTTGTAGCGTCCAAATTCTCATATATATATATATATATATATATATATATATATATATATATATATATATATATATATATATATATATATATATATATACATATATATATATATATATATATATATATATATATATATATATATATATATATATATATATATATATATATATATATATATATATATATATATATATATTTATATATATATATATATATATATATATATATATATATATATATGTATGTATGTATGTATGTATGTATGTATGTATGTATGTATGTATGTATGTATGTATGTACACACAAATGCGCTGTTACCACATCTTTTTTTTTTATCGAACCGCGTATTAATATAAATAATAATTTATTAACAATAATATAGTTTGTTTTAGTATTATAAATAGATATTGTGAATTTCTGTTTCTGTTAAACTATTTTAAGTTTTAGGACAACAAAAAAATTATTATTATTTTTACTCAAGTATCGCTCGAACTTTCCTAATTATTTATTTATTTTTATTTCCCGAGACCACAAAATTAAAAATTTTACATGTAGCTCTAAAAAGCAAAAAAAATATTTTAGATTCATTTTAGAAGGAATAGATATTTACAAATATAATAAAGACCAGTCTAAACAGTTATTAAATGATCGCAGATCTCCAAAATCCTGCAGTATTTACAATATTATAAAAATACCCTCAATAAATCTGTAAAATGTAAAATTATATATCGGATAAACAGCTGCCATACCTTATTTTTTAAGTCGATTTGAACACTGTTTATGAAACTAGTCACAAAGTCAAAAAATTAAATAAGTGATTAATAACAAAGTAAAAAATTGTTTTATTTAATTTGAAAAATGAACTATCACAAAATAATTGACAAATCAATCAACTATTTACAATATTCTTATTATAACAATTCATTTTGGACATCTCCTTAATTATGAGATAAATTACGGGAGAAACAACAATATACAAATTATGGGAGAAATATTTTTAACAAGTAAAAAGGTAAAGGTAAAGTGTTAGGGTTAGAGGCGTATCAGCAACTAGGCTATTTAGCGACTGGACCTACAGCTTAACGTGGATTACGAACCACGGTCATCAGCTTCCGACAAACCCAGGCCAGCACCCCCCTTGGGCTATGAACCGTTGGTTATGTGCCAACCCATAAGTCTATCAGGAAACATACCGACTGGCGAGTGACCAACGTAGAACACTTCTCAGAAGGCATCCGGCCTTACCCAGCCTTACCCAGCCTGAGGGGTAATTCGTTGTCGGATTTTACACTTTTGCCTAGAAACAATCACAAACATTTAGGAAGTAAACAGACTGAAGAAAGAAAGAAAAACAACCATCCGAGGAATCCGCTGGAATCGAACCAACTACCGCCCCAGTGCGGTTTCGGTACCGCAGCGGCAGGCCGCTGCTCTTACCGTCCGTACCAACGCGACCGGCTTTAACAAGAGATAAATTACTATATATATATATATATATATATATATATATATATATATATATATATATATATATATATATATATATATATATATATATATATATATATGTATATGTATATATATATATATATATATATATATATATATATATATATATATATATATATATATATATATATATATGTATGTATATATATATATATTGTAATTTATGACATGGTAAAAGTGTATAATAATATAGATTTGGATGCGTATGAAAGCCTTCAAATAGAAAAATGTAAGAAAATTATGAATCGCGATAAAGGACTATTTCCATTCAGTCAACTTTTTCATTTATTAATGTAACGCTTATTTAATGATTTTCCCATGCTTTATTGGGTACGATTATCATTTAAATAGAACATAGTTTAATTTTAGAATTAGATTGAATCATCTCCTGATGATGCTAACATGGTTAGCGAAACGAGCGTCGAGATCTTTTTGAGTTTATTGTTTCACACGGAAGGTTCCAATAGAAATTGAATATTGAACTTTAAGATGACTACGTCGAAAAATATTGTTTTCTTTTTTTATCTTAGTATCGAGCAGTTTTCTATTAAAAAATCAAAATGATATTAAAGGAATTTGATAATCTAAATATGTATTTTTGAGTATTTTAAATTATGTTTTATTTCTCTTTGTCTTTTTGGTAATATTTCAACAGAACAACATTCCATGGAACGGCTCTTAAACTGTTAGCGCTGCGGTGTATCACATTCATCTGTTAAATTTCCACCGTTTTCATCGTACATTCCACGTACACCTAAGTATAACTTTGCAGTAAGTTATTTGTAAAGGGGTAAATTTTGCGTCTTATTTCGCAGTTGTTCGAGTGCGGTTCTTGGGAGTTGGAGAAGACGAAATTAGGTTGCTTGTTACCTCGCCGCACCACTTACTTAATTAATCTATTAAATTAACTCACCGTGCGCGACTGTTTGTGTCACCTTCCATAAAAGACCGCAATTGTTTGTTAGACAGGAACGTTATTCTATTTTGATATATAATAATCTTTGTTATTTTTCATAATTTCCTCGAAATTAATTTTTATTTAATGGAACCATAACTTCTCAGTCTTCATTTCTGATGTTTTTTTCTGTGTGATACTTTTAATATTATCTTCAAGTTATACATTTTCTAAAATATATATATATATATATATATATATATATATATATATATATATATATATATATATATATATATATAATCAAAAAATTGTGAACTGGGCCAGTGGAGAAAAGTATTAAAAAGCTAAGGAAGTTCACCCGTGCTCCACGTAGTACTTTACCATTCCTTCATCCACCATCCAAAAGCACAATGGTGTATTCATTGTGCCTTTCTATAGCCTGTTGGACAACCTGGATATGATTCATTGTATTGAATCCGCTTCTGAATCCTGCCTGCTCTTTTGGTTGTGCGTTATTCAGTGTTTTTAATATTCTTTTATATATTATCTTGGTGAAAACTTTATACATTAAATAGGAGGCTTGTTGGGCGGTAGTTTTTGAAATCTTCCTGTGCTCCTTTTTTATGATGAGGAATCATTTCAGCATTTTTCCATAGACTGGATATTTTTTCATCTTTGAGGCATTTTGACTACAATTTTGCCACTATCTTATGTAAAGTTCGACCACCTGTTTTTAACATTTTAACCGTTACATTGTCCTTTTCTGGAGCCTTTCCATTCTTTATCGCTATGGCATTTGTCACTTCATCCAACAGCATATCTGGCATTTGCTCATTCATGGGCATTGCTGTATTTGACAGGTTCTGATTTTCATATACCTGTGAATAAAATCTTCGGATAACCTTTTAACATTTCGGTTCGCTCCCTACACATTGTGCCATCTTCACGCATTAAGGCAAACATTTGTGTCCTTTTATTTATCAGCTTGTGTTTAGCTTTGTTTATTCCCTTGTTTTCTTCTAGTGTTTTCTGCACTAACTGCATGTTGAACTAACGCGTTTCCTCTCGAATACGTTTTCTTATAGTTTTGTAAAGCTAAACGTACTCGACCCTGCCAAAAGCACTGCCTGTATTCTTCATTGTCCGCCGTTTCTTCATTAAATCAATGGTTTCATTGGTGATTTTGGGCTGTTTCAAACTTTTTCTGCTGGTGCTATTGCCGTTTCTGTTTTCGTGCTTTTTCAAGCACATTGTCGATGATTTTTTCATACAGATCTGTTATTTCCAAATCTTCTGGGCCTTGCAACGCAGCAAAGCGGTTCGACAACTCAATCTCAAAATCGCTGCACTTTGCCCTTCTTCGATCTTACCATTCTTGTACGCTTTCTTCGACAGTTTATTCTAACCTTTGCTCGTTCCATTCTATGGCCACTTCTAACGTTAAAACGGTTAAGGACAATACAGTTGCAAAATAATATTTTTTCGTTTGACTGACATGATTTAGTTAATTTCACTTGTTGACACCAGATTGACTTTTCCATGTCTATTTTTTGCTGATATTTTTCTTATAGAACGAGTTCGTAATGTACAGTTTTTGTCCTTCAGCAAAATCAATCAGTCTGTTACCTCTATTGTCCCGCTCACCACTTCCATATGGGTCAGTTGCAATTTCGACAGTTCTTGCTTTTCCAATTCTAGCATTAAAGTCACCCATCAAGATTTTGTATCTGCATTTCTCGTTGTCTAAAAGCTAGGCCACATCATCAGAAAATATCTCAATTTTCTCATCCATAGCTATAGTAGGTGCATAAGCTTTGACGATTTGAAGCTTAAACTTTTTATTCAGCTGAATGACGCATTGGGCTAGTCAGTCAGATATACTTTCAAATTTTACGAAACTATCCTTCAACTTTTTATTAATGAGGAATCCAATTCCACCACATCGTCCATTATCCGTTCCTCGAGTGTAGAGTACGTGTTCAGTTGTTTGCAGTTTGATTAGCTCTTCGCCTTTTCTTCGAATTTCACATAGCCCTATGATATTCCAAGGTATGTTGTCAAGCTCGATCAACAGTTCTATCAGTCGTTTATCCGTTATCATTGTATGGAATATTTAGAGCTGCAATGTCCAAAGTCTACTGACAGCCTGATCTAACCTGGTGATTCTTAGCACCCTCTGCCTTGGGGCAGGTCTTCCCGCTGCCGTAGGTAGTTGTGCCTTGGCCTCCGGGGAATGAGGACCGTGTTCGAAACTGTAAAGCCATGTTGTGGGGTTGGACCTTAATGCATATGCTCCAGACGGCATAGCTTAAAACTTCATTGACTTACGGAAGCCCCTTTACCACGCCAAGGTCTGATCCACAGAGAGGATATATATATATATATATATATATATATATATATATAAACTCTTTCTCCATGTGGTGCCACCGATCGCCTTCGCCCAACTGTCCACCATGCGACGTCACGTATCTCTCGGGACCGGTTTCTAGCCTTTCAGCCATCATCAGCCGAGCTCCAGACGAACGAAAGGAAAGCAGTTGGGAGGGACGATCGGGGCCAGGCCATGTCAACTGGCCATTTTGATGACGGGTCGTGATAGCACACACCTCATGCCATCATATGGCAAATGCTCGTAGCAGTCAGGACTGCTCGTAACATTTTGCCTGGAACCTCGGGTATAGTACCAGGTATGCCCACAAGGTAGCGTAACGAAACCGTGGAGGGAAATATTACAAAAATCTTTCACCCTTTCTCCATGTGATGCCACCGATCGCTTTCGCCCAACTGTCCACCATACGACGTCACGTATCTCTCGGGACCGGTTTCTAGCCTTTCAGCCGTCATTAGCCGAGCTCTAGACGAACGCAAGGAAAGCAGTTGGGAGAGACGTGCCATGTCAAGGTTACGTTACGCTACCTTGTGGGCATACCTGGTACTATACCCGAATTTCCAGGCAGAATGTTATGAGCAGTTCTGACTGCTACGAGCATTCGCCGTATGATGGCGTGATTTGTGTGCTATTACGACCCGTCATCAAAATGGCCAAAACAATAAGTTCATTCATAATTATATGTTGATGAGATATTAATTAAAAGTACGTGCTCAAAAATATAAGATTAATTTTTATTACAAATGTCTGTATGCTTCTGCAAGTATTCGAAACCAAACTGTCTGAATTTCTTGCCTTAATGTCTTTTTGTTTACATTTTTTTTACCAGCAAGACGTCGTTTTAACTCCCTCAAAAGGTTCTCAATCCGATTAAAATTGAGAAACCCACTCTCTGAAACACCTTAATATCTTTCCTTTCGAACCACTGCTTTACCACAAGAGCCGTATGTTTTGGTTCATTGTGTTGTTGATATACCCATTGTAAGGTAGCATAATTATCTCTAGGATCTCTGATTAAATATCTTTTGTCACATTTTCTTTTATCCAAAATGTCGGACCTATTCCGTTATATGAAAAGTACTCCCATACTTTGATGTTACTACCACCATGCTTCATTGTACCACTTCAGTGTTACCTGATTTGAATCATTCATTAATTCGGTTTCTCACATATAATTTGTCATCAAAACCAAATAAATTAAGTTTGGTTTCATCGCTAAAAATGAAGTTATTCTGGTTACATTGGAAATCTTCACTGTAGTTTCTTTTTGCAAATTTTAACCGCCTCTTTATATTCTGTTTACTTAAAAACATAACTTGCCTGGCTACTCTACTGGTATAGGTTCTTCTGTTGTAAACGTCGTATTTTGGTTCTGGTGCTGGTACTTAAACGACTTATAACGACAGGGCAAAGGATAGCAAAAGAACCCTTCAAAGTCTGTGTCTATGTACATTACGATTTTTCATTTTCTTACTCTTTCATATTCATATTCTTTAGCAATTACACATGGTGATCGTTTGAATACATTCGTAATAAATGCATAAGATTAGTTTTGGCTTCTCAGTTCGGCAGTACAGTGTCCAAAAGCCCATGTTTACATTAATATAGTTCTGTATTTATTATAGCTTAATATAGTATGTGTATGGTATAAAGTTATATAACACTCTTGCTGTATCCACAAAATAAATACATATTTTATCAAAATTTATACACGACAATGCGTATAAAATTAGTACATTCTTATTTTTTTGACCTCTGCATCAAGTACGAACCGTTAAGAGGAAATAAATGCTTTAAGAAGATAAGCATAATTTTTTGATACTGTACATTTAATTTTATTTTAGATTTAATCAACAATATAATCTCCATTTATTTTTTAGTTTTTCGCCACGATCTAAAATTCAAAAAATATCAAAAATATTTGTTCTTACGTAAATAAAAGAATCATTGTATTTTTATTTAAAAAAATATTTTTTAAATTTTTGTTCGTTAGGCAAATTTATTTTATTACAGAAAAATAATCACTGAGAAATTAGTCTCCATTTTGTTTGTTACCCAGTGATTCTTTTATTTACATAATAACAGATATTCTTAATATTTTTAAAATTTTAGATCGTGGCGAAAAACCCAAAAAAAGAAAAAATATGAACACGCCACAACCATTTAGACAATAACATCCACCCATCTCTCTGACAAATTTTTTATTCTCTTTTTGCAAAATGATTGTGATTCGGAGTAAATTATTCTTCGACTGCAGTTTTGATAGCAGATGTAGTAGAAATATATTATCTATGAAAAAAATGTTTCATAGATCTAAAGATATGATAATCTGATGGTGCATTATCAGGAAAATGCGGTGGTTGAGGAAGTACTTCCCAGTCTACGACTTCTTTAGGTAAGTTACTTATTTCTTGCCTGATTCTGGTAATAAGAGGTATTTTATTTTCAAGCCGCAGAATAACATCTTTCTAATTTCTTTCTTTCTAATCTCTTTAGCTGAGCACATATAATTTTGAAGATTTATCCTTCCCATGAATATATGTGAAGTTTCAAGCCGATCTGTCAATTCATTCGTACATAAACAGCAGCTTAAATTGATTGCAGTGATTAAATTCTTTGTAAAACACAGTTTAAAGGCAATGGAAAATGCAAATATATTAGGGGAGTCTGCTTCTTGAAAAACAATGATTTGTAAGTGGGCAGATGAGTTTCAACGTGGTCCTCGAACTTTGGATGATGATTCTCGTTCTGGACGTCCAATAAGTGCAACTACTGAACAAATAATTAATTCTATATATGATATGGTTATGGATGATATACAATTGGCTTTGAGTGAAATTCAACGCCATGGACATCTAAAAAGGTTTAAAGGTTGTAGGGTTAGAGACGCATCAGGAACTAAGGCTATTTGGAGACTGGACCTGCAACTTAACGTGGGTTCCGAACCACGGTTATCAGCCACCAACAACCCAGGTACGCACCCCCCTCAGGCTATCACTCCTTGGTTATGTACTTACCCATAAGTCTAGTAGGAAGCCTACCGACTGGCGAGTGACCAACTTAGAACACTTCTCAGAAGCCATCTCTCCTTACCCAGCTTTTAACTGGCGTATATTACCGTCACAGCCAACGCGACCAGTTCCATAGACATCTCAACTGAATCGGTATTTCATATTTTGAAAAAGGAATCGGGCTTGAGAAAGCTATGTGCAAGATTATTGTCGCATTTGTTAAATTCTGATCAAAAAGGAGTTCGACTAAAACTTTCTAACAAACATTTGGATGGACAAAATATATTTTAACCTTCGTTTTGTAACTATGGATGAGACTTGGACTTATCACTATGATTTTGAAATGCGACAATAAACCGCAGAGTGGACTGACCTTGGTTGTTCAGCTGCGAAGCAGCTAAAGTGGTCAAAATCGACCAAAAAGCTTATGGCATCAATTTTTTGAGATGCAAAAGGTATTTTGTTAATTGATTACCTTCACACCGGTATCCTTACAAAAACGGTTACCGGTTACCTTCACAAAAACAGGACATTATTACACAAACCTTTTGGATCAATTGGATGCATAAATTCGTGAGAAAAAACCTAGTTTAGCGAAAAAAAAAAATTCATCAAGACAATACACCGGCCCACAGACGTGTTCTTGCAATGGCCAAATTGAAGGAGTTACACTACGAATTGTTGGAGCATCTACCATATTCACCAGATCTGGCCCCTTCTAACTTTCATCTGTTCCCACACCTCCAAAAATTCCTACGTGGCAAGCCTTTCATGAAATGAAGAAGTTATAGAAGTCGTAGGTTAGTATTTTGAAAGACTCCTAGAAAATCATTTCAGATATGGAATAAATGAATTGAAGAACCGCTGGAAAAAATGTATATACGAAAGAATAAAGTTATTTTTTTCAACTATACACTGGTTTTATCATCTCCGCTCCGCGGACTTTTCAATTAGCCTAGTATATAATATAAACCTATCACGCCGTCTGCCGAAAATCCACACCATACAGTAACTTCTCATGAATTGCGCAATGATTTTCTAATCTTCAAATACGACAGTTTCGTTTATTTACGAAATATTCGAATTCAAAATGAGTTTTATCGCTGAAGATAATTTTTCGACCAAATTTAGACTCCAATATTATCGACTCTATCTTGTGTTACCTCTGACTGAATCCAGAAAATCTATTTAAGTGTACACTATGGCCTAAAAAACGTTAAATGCCGACGCGAAGCAAGATGTCAACTTTAGGTTGTGTTGAATGGCATCTACACCGAACATTGGGTGATTTTTTCCAATAAGATGCTGCGCGCTTACATGTTGCGAGGTAAAATCCGCTGTTTTGGCTGTTCTGGCCTTTCTGGCGTGCAGCGATGAATCCAAAGTTCCTCAATACTCACGAATTGTTGCAGAATCTGCTTTCGATTACACTTATACCTTCCTAAATACCGCTGTGAACTGGTCACTTGACTTTGTTTTTGCTCCGCCGGGAATAAACACGGTACCCATCGCGCTGATTGTTTTCTCTTACTCACATGTTGTGTAAGATATTTCATACAAATTCGTTTTTAGATGTTTTCGATATTTTTTCTTAATAACCATTCTTAACTTCATTCTGCGATCGATCAATATGATATTATAGATTTTGTTGATTATTTTGTCAGCTGTGAATTTAATTGAGTATCCTAAAGGCGGACCGACACTCGTGCTGGTTTGACTGCAGTGAAACTCAGTAAACTATCATGAAATATGAATATTGCACTTTTATTCGGCATGCGTCTATTATTTTTTCACAAAAAAAGGAGTGTTTAAACAAGATACGAATTTCGCTTTTATCCTTGATAGCAAATATATCGATCTTCTTTGCTTTCGAAGCTTGTCAAAACCGAAGTAATGTCATATAACTTGAAATTCATGGGGCGTTACTAGAGAAGAGGTGACTTTTCAGAAATGGGACGGCCATTTATCGGGCTCATTTTATTTTCGTATATCGCATATTGTGTCTAATTGCTCAACATACGTTATTTCTCATGATTTCATTACCTGAATGAACTATGTTATAGTTCTAATTTATTTAAACTTAGTGTATTTAAATAATCGTCAAGATCATAATTAAGCGTACATACCAGGTGTCCCATTAAGGATGGATCGCGGCCGTATCTCGAAAACTATTTATCCCACAGCTTTGGGAAAAAAAAAGGTACTAAAAATGATCATGAGAAATTCACCAAAAATATTTTTAAGCTTCTAAAACGACCGCAAGAGGGCGTGACGAGCTAAACATTTTTAAAAATCATTTTTTTTGTGTATTTTCAAGTGTTAACCGAGTAAGAAAAATTCTCAGTTATAATTAGCAAACTGTCTCCTATAACTTTGTTTTATGACATTTTGTCGTAACTTCGCGAATAAAGAAGTGGGGGGAGTTTTACCTATTTAGATAAAAAGTCGTCTAATGTCCGTTTACCTAAACCGATTTTTCTCAATTTGGATTCATTTAAAAGGCAATTGCTGGGACAATCAAATAATCTGGGAGATAAATTATATAGTTTATAAATGAAACCGCGAGGTGGCGTTACATTCAACAATAGTTTTTTGAAGTTTTGTTCAGTTTTTTCAAATGGAATGGTACAGCTTTTATCACATGGCTAGAAAGACAATTTAAAGAGGAATCGTTCAGTGAAAACCCGAAATCGATATCTCTGACATGTCAAGAGATATTTCGATTTTTCTGAAAAAATCAGTTATTATTTCATTACTACCTGCATTAACTTAAAACAATATTATGTTTGCCTTCCTTCACACTTTACGCAGGCTTAGGACTGGTCCAAATTCTTCGTGCCATATTAATTTGGAACGTGTTTAAAGGCTAAAATGCAAAGATTTATTTTTCGACGAGTACTAAAAACGGCAGCTTCAATTTCTGCTCTTGAAATGCTGGTTATTGAATTTTGAATTATTTCAATCATGTTTTCTCGTGTGGTAGAACGAGTTTGAAAAACAAGGTCTGTCAAATAAAAATCGAGGACTGTCAAATCCGGTGAGCGCGCCGGCCACGAAAATAAACTACCCCGTCCTATTCAACGATTTGGAAACGAAGCATCTAAGAAGTTTCGAACCACCTGCGAGAAGTGGGCAGGGCATCCATCATGCTGGTACCACATTTGTCTTCTTGTTTCCAACGAAACATCTTCCATTAGTTCTGGCAGTCCATTTTGTAAAAAATTTAAATATGTTTCACTATTCAAATGTCCATTAAAAATAAAGGGACCAATAATTTTGTCTCCCAAAACACCACACCATACGTTCACACTCCATCTATTTTGGTGGTTGATTTCTAACATCCAGTGTGGATTAGCAACTGCCCAGTAGTGCATATTATGTAAGTTAACGCCTCCGTCACTGCAAAAAGTAGCTTTATCAGTCCATAGTATGCGTTTTAAGAATTGTTTATTTCCACTACACATATTTTTTTAACCAGTGACAATAGTCTAACCGTCTGTCGAAGTCGTTATCCAAAAGGGCTTGGTGTAAGACAACATGATAGGGGTGCAGCTTGTTATCTCTTAAGATTCGATGAACGGATGTCTTGCTAACACTTAATTCTTCAGATATTTGTCTGATACTTAAATGGGGGTTGGTTTCAACATAAGCCAGAACATTTACGACATTATCTCTATTACGAATCGAACGTAACCTGGTGCGGACTGGATCTGTAGTATCAAGTAGTATTTAAGCATCACAAAAGAGAAAATGCAACAATTGGGGAAAGGCATTTTTTCCGCTTATGTAATTAAATTAGAAAATATTATCAAGGTCAGGATTAGAACATGTATGATGATTGATACTGAATAGATAATTTTATTTTTTAAATAAAATTGTTGCGGTTGCGATTGCGACCTAAATATTTAGACCAATTTTTAACTTAATATTACGGTAAAAATTAAAACACTGATTTTTTTTAGAAAAATCGAAATATCTCTTGACACGTCAGAGATATCGATTTCGGGTTTTCACTAGACGATTCCTCTTTAAATTACCTTTCTTGCCATGTAGTAAAAGCTGTACCATTCCATTTGAAGAAACTGAACAAAACTTCAAAAAAACTATTGCTGAATGTAACGCCACCTCGCGGTTTCATTTATAAACTAAATAATTTATCTCCCAGATTATCTGATTGTCCCAGCAATTGCCTTTTAAATGAATCCAAATTGAGGAAAATCGGTTAAGGCAAACGGACATTAGACAACTTTTTATCTCAATAGGCAAAACTCCCCCTCTATTCGTGAAATTACGACAAAATGTCATAAAACAAAGTTGTAGGAGACAGTTTCCTAATTATAACTGAGAATTTTTCTTACTCGGTTAACACTTGAAAATACACAAAAAAAATTATTTTTAAAAATGTTTAGCTCGTCACGCCCTCTTGCGGTCGTGTTAGAAGCTTAAAAATATTTTTGGTGAATTTCTCATGATCATTTTTAGTACAATTTTTTTTCCCCAAAGCTGTGGGATAAATAGTTTTCAAGATACGGCCGCGATCCATCCTTAATGGGACACCTGGTACAAAGAACATAACGAACAGAAAATATATTTTAGTAAATAAATGTGTGATTTTGATGTAACTAATACTAACTGATTTTTTCTCGATAGCAAAGTCAGTATCAATCTTTGCTTTCCTTTCTTATCGTTTCTCTGTTGTCGTAATAATTGCTTACATAGGTCCTTACCAGAAAGTCACATATTCCAGCAGCTATAAAAAAAACGGCCGACATAAGGTGCTGGAAAAGCAATATCAGCGCCTCTGCCTACACCTGCTTGGCACAATATTCCTTTCATTTTGCGATTTTGACCACAAGCCGTGCCCTTTTTCCTCCATTACGACGTCGTCTTCAGATTTTCATTAACACCATCTGACGGCACACGTGTTTCGGCCGTACACCTATATTTTTTGTACGCTTTTGTTTTAGCCGAAATTTTCTTATTATGTTACGGAGCTAAAACGGTTTTACACACCGTTATGTATTATTAATGGTCCACTTTTAAATATTCTCTCAATATTACATTTTATACACAATACACTCTGTTATATTAACGTATATTTTTAATTATATGAAGTGTGTATATAAACTAATGAGAGTGATTTTTATATGACTTTTTTATTCAATTGAAATTACAATTTTACCTTAAACTAATTGATTCGTCCGCTACCTTGTGGTCGTACATTTTAACTATGAAAGAAAGCACTTCAACTTGTTTAGATCACTATATTTAATAGAATATTTGGCGTGACGACCGTTTCGTTGTAACAACTACATCATCAAGATATTTGAAAATTAATACAAACTAAAATTCCGTTTATTTAAATATGGGTGGGTGTCATAAAATTTATATCATAGGGTTTTTTTTTCGAAAAGTACGGTGACGGCATTGTCTATCTATCTAATTATTAGTTGGGTTTTTCTTTTGTGTTCTATATCATTCTTATCATAGTTTTAACAATGTGAAATGTCTTAATCTATTTGAGAGATTTGTGAGAGATTTATTATATTGAGAAGATTTATATTTTGGTCTTTATTATGCTTATATATTTCTATATGTATATATATTCTATATATATATATATATATATATATATATATATATATATATATATATATATATATATATATATATATACCGTGTGTCCCAGCCAAATGGAATAAATTCGTTAATAAATAAATGGGGGCGTGTTCGAAAAAATGCTCGAACACGTCGATTGGTATTTTTAGATGCGCATTTTTTTCAACAAACATTTTGTACACAGGGTGTGTCAGGTAACAGTGGCCAATATCAACTTTCTTATTTTAAATACAATACCTTGTATATTATTTAATTTTTGGATTCTTCAGGAAATTCTAGACATATTTCATGTAAAATATCCTAGACTTATCTTCAACTGTTTCGGAAATATTAAGTAATTCTTCGAACATTATCAGCATATTTGCTGATAATGTTCGAAAAATTACTTAATATTTCCGAAACAGTTGAAGATAAGCCTATTAGCAAAGATAAAAAATCAGGTTTTCAAAGGTAGGTATTTGTTGTATGAAACGTCAAAAAAATCAACGTGCCTTTTAAATTAGTTTTCTTTGACGTGTGTGATTCATTTGATTTAAACATGGTGTATTTATCAGAGAGTCATAAAATAACTATCTTAATGATGATAGGTTATGGAGATAGGACACGAACTCAAGCCGAAGTTATTCGTCTCTTTAGGGAAAAATATCCTGACTTACCACCCATATCCCAAGGTACAGTATGTAAAGTTGAAAAACAATTTAGAGAACTGGGACACGTGAGACAAATTAAGAAGGAAGCAGTGTCGTTGACTGATAACAAAAAATTGGATGTAATGCTTGCATTCCAAGACAATCCGCATACCTCAACTCGACAAGTTGCCTTGGAAAACACTGTTGGTCGCTCTTCGGTTGCCAGAATATTGAAAGAGAATAAAATGCATCCGTATAAGCTACAGCCTACTCAAGAGCTTAGTGAAGACGACTTCGACAGGAGAATGGAGTTTTGCGAACAAATGATGCACAGAATAGACAACAACCTTCTGAGAGTGGATAACGTTTTATTTTCTGATGAATCTACTTTTACTCTTCATGGGCATATCAATCGCCAGAACTGTCGTTATTGGTCGAGAGAAAATCCTCACTGGATGCGGGAAATTCACACACAAAGACCTGAAAAGATTAATGTCTGGGCAGGTATTATAGGAGATCAAATAATTGGTCCAATATTTTTTCGATCAAAATTTAATCAAGTTAATGTACCCATTATCAAGTTAATGTACGGCAGTACCTCGATAATGTGTTTCCAAATCGATGGATTGGGAGGAGAGGGCCACTAGAATGGCCACCAAGGTCCCCGGTCCTCACTCCGTTGTATTTTTTTTTATGGGGATATCTTAAAAGCGTCGTAAGCATTACCGACAGCATTAGGTCAATTACGCCACAAACATTAAATAATGTCAGGAATCAGTTTTACTTGAGGTTGGGGTGTTGCCCGGACGTCCATGGTTCACAATTCGAGCATTTGTTGCATTAAATGTTTTAAATCAAAAATTGATACAAAAACTAAATAGTCTTGAAATTTCCACAATTTTGTTTACAGTGTTAAAAAAAGTGTAGTTGCGCATTTTTTCCAACGAAAACCTTTTATACAGGGTGTGTCATGTAACAGAGGTCAATACCATCTTTCTATTGTCTGTTGTAGCGAATTTCTGTAATCAAATAATTTTCAAAAAAAAACAAAAAACTCAGTTAATTTTTGCAATAAAACTGAAAACACTTAATATTTCTGAAACAGTTGAAGATAAGTCTAGGATATTTTACATGAAATATGTCTAGAATTTCCTGAAGAATCCAAAAATTAAATAATATACAGGGTGTTGTATTTAAAATAAAAAAGTTGGTATTGGCCACTGTTACACGACACACCCTGTAGAAAAAATTTTTGTTGAAAAAAATGCGCATCTAAAAATACCAATCGACGTGTTCGAGCGTTTTTTCGAACACGCCCCCATTTATTTATTAATGAATTTATTCCATTTGGATGAGACACACGGTATATTCTATTCTATTCTATTCTATTCTATATATTTTATATGTAATATGATAATAGATATTACATTATATATATATATATATATATATATATATATATAGCTATAGCTCGTATAAAATTAAAACAGTTGCACGTGACTGTTATTTTGACATTTGATATCATTAGCTTAATTTAGCGAATCATTTTTACAATTTAAACATTAATAACAATTAAAAAAATCAACTCTAAATTAAATGCAAATTACTAAGTAACAAAAAATTATAATAAATGTTGAAAGTATAAGTGTCGTTGATTTAGTACCTCTAGATAGATTCAGTATATGTAAAACGCTTCATTCAAAAACCATCGATATTTGTTAATATTTGAATAATTATTAAAATAAACAGATAATATAATTGCCATTGACATTTATAGATATATAATATGCAAGTATAAAATAGAAAAAACAATGAAATATCTGCATGCACTTATATTTTCATAAAAATCACTTGTTCTCAATCAAGTATTGGCTCTGTCATACTATTCCATTATTTCGTTTTCTGTAAGCTTGATTCTTTTTTCATTGATCAAAGCATTTTTCTTTCCTTCATATAACCTCTCAAAAATATATACGTTTTAAGGCAACATTGGGAAGTTCCATAAGCCCTCGTCTTGGATCTTTTTTCCATTTAAAACCTATTTATTTCAATATGTTGCACAATGACATACGGTATCCATCAAACAGCTGTTTCTCTTTTAATTGCTCATGTAATAAATTCGAGGTTACATGTCCTGAAAATTAGAATTAAACTGTGAGGGCCTACGTATAAACTACATATGAGATTAAGAACAATCTTTTTTGCAATTCTTAGTACGAATACTTACAATGTTCATACATAATATAAATGGTGCCATGATTAGAACTTGTATCTAAATCTGCAGTATTGGTAATCCTTTTAGTAGAACTGCGCTTCCTAGTCGATTTTAAAACTCCATTTTTTTTACCTTTTGTGAAATAGTACTAACAGTGGACATACTCAACCTTAAGGCTGCTGCTAAAAAAAATATGACTTAAACTAAACATATTCTTGTATTAGCAATTAACTTAACAAACCACCCTAAGAGCCAGAAAGGATAACAATGGACCATTAATGTCTCGTTCTTGTTCAAAATAGTGCCTCAGAGATGCTACTAACTCTATCTATCTATTTAATCTATCTATCTATAAATTTGTCTATATCTATCTATAAATATCTATCTATGTATCTATCTATCTGTAAATTTAATTTATCTATCTATTTAACTGGTTTGGCGTTTTGCAGGCGCTATTCTGACAATTATAACACTGTGGTAGTTCTTAAAAAAACTGTTTTCGATCGTAAGGTAAACAATGAAAGTAAACGTTCAGATAGTACATATTGTATTATCTATATATGGGATAACCTCCAAACGTGACAATAAATACACCAAACTCCAAACCTATCAACAAGAAAAATGTGAAACTCGATAACGTCGCATATGCCGAATACAGCCTCTAAATTTGAAATGTATTGAATATATATATATATATATATATATATATATATATATATATATATATATATATATATATATATATATATATATATATATATATATTCCATTTGACTCTTTTATTATTTCATTTATGTAGTGATATTTCTGCTGCTGTTCTTCAATAGCGTCATCGATGATGTGCAACAGTTTTTGTTTTGTACAGGCTATATGTTCCTTCTGTACTATATGTAATATTTTTAGATAGTTTATTTGGGCTCTTGATAAAACATTGTTTTTTTAGGCCTGTTGAAGTTGTGAAAAAGTCTCCGTCGCACTGAGCCCGGGTCTGAAACAACTTGAGCGCACCATTTCTCGAAATTGTAGTCACTTTCAAAATGCATTAGAAAAATTTGGTTCACGAAAAGAATATGCCACGGATCACCAAGTGACTCTAGGGAGTTGACTCGTATTGAAGACGAATCGGATAGTAGCCTACCTCTCTTCCAAAGGCGAAGAGTGGTGCCAGATCGAACGCTATGCCACCAGCCTCCTTACTTTATTTACACACCTCGTATATACTGGAAAATAAAACATGCAATGGTGTGAAAAATATAATTTATAGGATTAATTTTTAATTTTTGTTTACATCATGACTATATTTGTGAATGATTAAAAAAACTCTATAATTTCCTTTTATATTTCATCCTAAAAAATTAATGAGTAGGTTCACTACGATTAGTATTATTATCTGTAACTAGGGACGCATGAACCGAATCAGATGAGCTAAGGCTTTTTGTGACAACGTATTGAAGGCGCACGCTTCAAGTTTGTTTGAATTTGCTGTAGGCTAGGATAATCGCTCAGGACTTTGATTAATGCAGCATTAGTAAGCGCATTCCTATCACAGCATTCTTCTTTTATACCAATAGCGTGTTTCTTTTCAGATTTGAATAATTGCCTTAAATTATGTATTGCACAAACTCATACAATTTAGCGCTTTTAACAAAACAGACCGAGTTGGCCCATAGCTTAACTTGTATTATTACCTATCCAGTTCCCAGTTACCTATCGCCCATCCAGTTCTCGACCGCGACCGACGTCGCTTAACTTCAGTTAACGAGAACTGATGCTCGACACGAATTGCTGAGAGTAGTAATGTGTAATGTTGTATATATAATGTGTGCCTTATAATTTTCCAATATATTAATGTGGCATCGGTTGGAATTGTAACGTTTTATGTTTTATCGACTAATCAACTAATTCGGTTAAATTTTTAATATTATAACACAATCCAAAAGAAAACTATATATATATATATATATATATATATATATATATATATATATATATATATATATATATATATATATATATATATATATATATATATATATGATTGGCGTCCAAATAGCTTGATGTATGTACTAAACAGATATAACCTCGAAACAGTCGCAACGTTGAAACCAAGTGCGGAGTATAACTCAAGAGCCGCGATTATCGAAAGTGTTCGCGCTGGGCGCTCTGCGACATAAATCATTCGGTTCTTTGGGTACCCGAGATCCACTGTATATCGGGGAAGTCCATGGAAGGTTTTGCAACGCCGACAAGGAAAACTCACTCGAGGTAGCGTGTTCTTAGGACGTCCGACATCATTCAACGGGCTCAGCAGTTGATTTTTGAGGATCCAGGGCGTCGATGAGGACCTTCGCTATAAGTTTTACACAATTAAAGTGAGACAGATACTTTTCGAAGCTGCCAGGATAAATCGAGTTGAACGCTACAAACTGATTTTATGTTCCTTGAAACATTGTTCCAAAAAACAATGCTGCCGGACGCCTCAGGTAAACATTTTTTACTGTCGTTGCGAAAATCAATCGAAGGGATGATCGCTGGCTGGTACATGACCCTAAAGATGTTCCCATTGTTTACAGAACAAAATTTCCGTCGAATGTTCACTTGTTTAGTGTTGGTGATCCAGTGAGGGTGATCTGATGCCACCGCATTTCTTTAACAAAGGGGAAAATGTCACAAAAGAAGTTTATTTACGTGTTCTGACAAATGTAGTGAAGCCTTGGATGAAAACTGTGTCATCTGGAAAGTCGTATGTTTTCCAGCAGGATGGCACGCCTGAACACACAAGTCATTTGGATCAAAATTAGTTGTCGAACAACGTCTATATATTGTGGTCCAAAGAATTGTAGACTCCCAACAGCCCAGATTTAAGTCATTTGAACTTCTATGCATGGAGCGTGGTTGAAAGGATTACCAACAAGTCCAGACATCCAAAAGCATCGCATCATTGAGAGCTGCTATTGAAGCAGCATTTGTCGATATCGACCGTGACACATTAAAACGAGCATGAGAGAGCTTCAGACCGAGAATGGAGGCGGTTATTCAGGCAGGGGAAGATATATTGAGTAAAAATTATGTTTGATTTGTCTGGATACATATATATATATATATATATATATATATATATATATATATATATATATATATATATATATATATATATATATATATATATATACAGGGTGTTTAGTGCATCGTTTGCCAAATTAAAATGGCCGATAGGGCAGGTCTTTTGCTATCTCCTCAGCCTCCATAAAGCATTATTGGGCCCACAGGTTTTTTATGTGAATTATTTAATTCTTTATTTGAAAAATTCCAAAAGTCAGCATTGAAACATGAATTAAAAAAAAAGTTATTGGTATAGCCTCCAAATTATTTTTATATGTTAATGTGTAATGTTGTAGGCTTTCATGAAAATCAAAATTAGATGCAAGCGACATCTACTTTTTTTATAAACTCGCCAAGTTTTTGGAAGAAGTAAAAATAAATTTAAAGCTCAATTTTGATATTAAAAAAAAACTAAAAGCGATCATGGTCTTCGAATTCTTTAAAAAAATCTCTGGTTTATCCTCTTTCTAACGGTATGCATAAAAAGGTTTCACTAACTTCACTAATTTAACATACTAAAATAACATGCGCTAAGTAGGTAGAAAATGCTATCCCACTCTTGCGCAGTGAAGTCTGGCTTAAAGTCTCTTTCTTACATAGGGTCCTAACGTTCCTTGGACTTGAAGTAAAAATAAAATCTTAATAAATAATGTCTTAATTAATCACAAATCTGGCTCGAATTGCTGACATCCTGGAAGGTCAGTGTCTGTTAGGAAAGCGTGCTTGATGGATTCTTGGCGCTTCTCGTGCAACACCATTGGCGCTTCCAAATGTCATCAACATTTCTGCCTATTCTTTATTAGAGAATGCAACGATCATCAAATCAACAAAAAAAAACACTAACAAAGCTAATACAACTCAACAAAAACAAATAACAGAATTAAAATATTAGCGGCGCTGCGTTGGAAAAACAAATGCGTTAATCAGCAAAGACATTCAAATCTCGACTAAAAAAACTGAAACCACGGTGGGCGTTTTTTGAATTGGTTTTCCGTTCACCTAATGAAAGAGAGAGACAGATGATGACAATTCTACTGTGTATGACTGAGAAAACAATTTTACCTGTTTTGTGTGTGTTGTTTACACAAAAACAAGTTTTTATGCCATGAATGCATACCGTTAGAAAGACGATAAACCAGAGATTTTTTTAAATAATTCGAAGAACATGATACCTTTTAGTTTTTTTATCTGCAATTTTAAGTTGAGCTTTAAACTTATTTTTACTTCTTTCAAAAACTTGCGGGTCCATAAAAAAACTAGATGTCGCTTGCATGTAATTCTGATTTTCATAGAACCCTACAATATTACACATTAAATTAAAAAAATAATTTGGAGGATACTTTTATTTAAATTCAAGTTTCAATCCTGACTTTTGGAATTTTTCAAAACAGTACACAGCTTTTTGGAGGCTGAGGAGATAGCAACATATCCCTCTTATCGGCCATTTTAATTTGGCAAACGGTGCACCAAACACCCTGTATATATATATATATATATATATATATATATATATATATATATATATATATATATATATATATATATATATATATATATATATATATACATATATGTAATAGTGTCGATCAATAATTGCTAAGGATTTTATAAGGTACAGTTTGAAAACCCTTAAAGATATTTTCATCGCCAAAGCAATTTAAAAGCCATTCACCTTGTTAAAGTCCGTCCCATATCGACACGACTCCATTGGAAAACATCCATCAGCTCTCGGAACGACAGTGGACAAGGGAGTATACGACGGCACACGGCACCGCATTAATCGCTAACGGTCTGCGGGACCTGAAACGAGCCGTCCGAATAGGGGGCCGAAGGTCGACAGGTCCAGATCACCTTCCGACGGTGAGGCGTGTTGATTGCCTCCTTGACATGTTCATTACTCGAATAAGACGTTCCAATTTCTCGCAATTCAAACTTTGAAGGCTGTACGAACTCCAGAGATTAACCCGTTTGGCTTTTCTACTGCGTCTCTGACACGGGGGGATTAGATAATTGTACGGGGATGTTCTACCTTGAGACTGGTTAAAGTTTGGTAGAGATTTTATCTTAATATATTTGTATATCATAATAGAAGTCTGTATTATATGGAAGTATAGACTCAAGAGGATGAGGGATATTTAGAACATCGTTATTATTATGTTCTATCAGGCTGTCCGCAAAGTTTGTAGGGATTTTCCATTAATTGCTCTTTTAACCTTTGTAAAGAAATATCTGTGTTGAATTAGCAATGTTTGTTTACATATTATTAATTGCTGTGATATTTACAATGTTTACGTTCAGATTTGCTATGATTTGTCTCCTTCAGTTAGTCCTTCAGCTAGCACTTCAAATTAAAAGCGTCAGTTGATAACTTTCATTTTTGCTACATTATTCTTTTTTATTTCTAAAAGGATAAGAACGTTGTTCAAACAGAAAACAAGATTTGCGCTATTTACGGAGAAGATTCTATTGTGGAGGTGATGCAAAAGTGGTTTGGTTAGTTCAGGGGCGGATATTTTCACCTAGAAAACCGGCATCGTCTGGCCGCCTTTCAAACCCTGATGGCGAAGAGATAAAGGTCATAATAGTTGAAGATTCGGGAACCACGTTCCATGAGAGAACAGATAAGTTAAATATGGACAAATCTACTGGTTTTGACTATCAAGTTTCAAGTTTCAAGATATTTCGTTGCCCTTCGGCAAAATGTTAATTGCCCCAATATATCTCAATAAAAATATTCTTAGTTTCTTAAAAGGCGCCAGAGCTGGAGTGGTTTAACTTCTGAACAATTTTGGGAAAAATTAAATATTGTTGAATTATGATTAAATTATTATTATTACGTATGACTAAAACATGGTTTATTGGTTTGTGTATTTTGAATTTATTAGTATAACAAGAATAAATAAATAAATAAATTTATCTATTAGCACAATAAAAATTATAACTTAAATTTAATTATACATTTAATTCGGTGTCGTACTCACTGTCACTTTGATCTACATTAATAATAACTGGTTATATATTATTAGTAAACGATACAGAGGAATCTTCTATTTTAATAACATGGTTAATCGAATTTATCCAACTTTCTTTGTGTATACTATCTACAACCTTCCTAGTTATTGTTGCAACACTTACACTCGGAGAAATGTTTTCTACTCAAACATTACATTTTACTTGATGCTTCATATGCTCAATTGGATTAAAAATACAATAATACGGGGGAAGACGTAAAACCGTATGTTCTATTTCGGCAGCAATGGTACCACATTCATATTCCTTTTTAATATTAAATGTCTTTAATATTTCTGGATCACATTTTTTTATATGTATTTTCGGAAGTATATCTCTTTTTTAATTTATATTTCTGAATTTTCAATTTAGTGTTATTTGCATTAGGAACTCTATTTTTTTTGACGGTTATGATAAAAGCATTGTCCATTATAACTACGCTTTCCTAAGGCACATTGGGGGTTATAAACCAATCTTCAAAAGTCCAAAGACGAATGTTTAATATTTTTAGAGAACAACCGTAAACAATTTGGAACCCATCCATTCTCAGAACGAGCATGTAAAAATGTAATTATTTTTCTCTTGTTCGCTGGAACTTTGGTTTGGCATTTTCTTGATGTATCTACCCATCCTTTTGCTGGCGTTTCATGTGTATCGAACCATGTTTTATCAAGGTAGATAATGGGACAATTTTCTAATGTGTATTTTTTATAGAGCTTAAGTAATCAAACCAATCTCGTCGCAATCATTGTGATTCCATTAATATTTGTCTTTTATTAATGGTCCGATATGCAAAACTCATTTGAGATAATATTCTCCCGAGGCTAGTTGTGCTGCAAATAATGTTAGTTTCATTTTTTCGTAGTCGCTGTTGCAATGAATACAATGTAGGCACAGTTTGCTCTTCACATATAGAATACATTTTGCTTCGAATTAGGTTTTTGTCGCTTTCGACAACACATTTGCTTTTAACAGAATCGCTACGAACTTTTTTGGCTATAATTGGCTTCGTCACAATATCTTTAACTGTAGCCAACGGAGTTTTTAAACTTGAAGAGATTTACCACTAAACACCAAAACACTTTTTTAAACTGCTCGACGCACGTTTCAGTGCGCAGTGTTTTGGTGTTTAGTGGTAAATCTCTTCAAGCTTAGTGTTTCACACCAAAGGTTCCAATAGAAGAATTGATCAACGGAGTGTTTGTTAATGAAGACGTTTCTGCTACGGCTGTATTTTCAAAGCCCCCTATTCAATAAAGAAACATACACATTTTTAACAATTTGCTTAGCATCGCGCGATAAATGTTTTCTTTTAAAATTAGCACTACCGGAACAAAAAATACGATCGAAAATATAAATCTATTTAAGATCTATATCACTATTTAAGAAAATAATGCGAACTAAACTAAAATATTTCGAAACTACTAAACCTACTAAAACGTTTAAAATTAATTTTATCTTTTTACCTGTTTTTTTATTAGGCCCGGCCCTGTTTACGTTTCTTGCAACTTTGCCGGATTTCGGTATGGCAGGGGTTGTTAAGAGTTTATTGCAGCCAATCGGTCAACGATATATCCTGAAACCCACTATATTTGTACCGACAGGATGTTTGGTTCCCTCACGAACTTAAGTGAGTGAAATTTGCTGGATCTCTTCGTGCGATCTTTTGCTAAAAAAATCTGAGGTTCCATTTCTGAAAAAGATTGCAAGTGGAGATGAAAAGTAGATTGTGTACAACAGCGCACAACGAAAATGGTTAGGGTTCCAGGGTCAGCGTTTTTTTTCTTCCGAAGAAAATTATATTTTGCATTTGGTGCAATTGGATGAGATTCATTGGACACACTTTGAGCTTCTTATATGCAATCAAGCCATTAACACGGACCTTAACTCTTCACAATTAGATCGGCTAAAGGTAGCAATTAAACAAAATGGCCAGAATTAGAAAACAAGAAAGGCGTCGTGTTTCATCAAGACAATGCAATACATGACGACTTGTTTCAATCAGGATCCAGTAGAAATTATTGAGCTGCAATTGAGATGTTTTGCTTTATTCACCTTACTCACTGGACAACGACCCTCGAACAACCATCTATGCGCTACCTGCCTCTTACAATGGAAAAAGACGTAAACATTTTTGGCAATAAAGATGTTAATTTTTTTTAAAAAGGCATTATGGATAATAATAATAATAATAATAATAAGCCCGGAAGGCAGGGGGCCTAACCGCTTGGTGAGTGGCGCCACCACCTTCCCGAGCTGAGCGGAGTACACCTCTGGAAAAAAAAAACCCCAAGCTCAAGGTGGAAATCCATCGTGCCGAGGAGCTGAATGGCACAGGGTTAAAGTATCTCTAACGATGTCTCCGGATACCTAGCGCCCTCCGGTAGTAAATAGCTTTCCCATGGTAAATCGGGGCTCTGCCTTGGGTGACCATTTTTTCCCTTGAACCCAAAAAATTTTTTATGGAGATTGAAACACATAATGATATTATACAAGGCGGTAGGGTTTTGCGGACAAGAACCCTTCGGAACCGTCGGGAGGAATTGTCCGTGGTTGGTGAGTCTGGAGCGAGTGGCAACTCCCAACTCTTGGCACCACAAGAATGGCAGTGAACAAGGCAACTGAAAAAATCCATCCACAATTGGAATATAATAGTCAATCAACACCAGAGACTTCAATACAAATCCAACAAAAAGCAGGAGCTAATAATCGGGTACCGGCTGGCTCGCCCCCCATAAGGAGGGCTGTCAGCAGGACCGAGCGCACTCCACGTATTAGATGGACACGTGAAATGAATATTGAAGTAATGAGTGCCTATTATTACGTGAACCAGTGTGCAGATATACCGCTACCTGGATGGAGAAGTGCACTTCACCAAGAATATAAGAAGAGGTTTGCTGAAACACAGTTATCGGAACAAAACTTAGCAGACCATAAAAATCTTATATTAAGAAAAAAAATATCTTACCGAAACAGAATTAATGAACATCAAGAGAGAAGTCGGTAATAAATTACACCAAAGCATTACATATGACCCACCTCAAGAAAATAACATGGATATCCTTAACTTGAACACAGAGAACCAACCGGTAGTACAAACTCCAATCCTAACAACAGAAGTATCATCAACTCAAAATGAAGAAACAGTCATGAATGGAAACTTTTTTAACATACGAGAAATATTTTACAGTCTATTGGCTCATTTTACTGGCTCAAATCCACTAAATAGCCCAAAAATACCGATTCTGCGCAAAATTGCAAAATCCCATTTCGTCCATTAAATCCCATCCCATAAAATCGCATTTATCGGGGATAATGAAGCTTAGTGACATACATCTTGCGTTGTACTGTGCAGCAGTAACTGTAATCGAGGTTTCAGATCAAAAAACTTACACCCTCAATGCGACAAGGCGTAATATCCAAAAAGATACACCAGCCTGGAAAAAGCGCCTGGAAACTGATATCAATGATTTTCGAGCAAAGGTTGACATTATTTCTGAGTATCTTGCTGGAAATACATCTAGCAAAGTGACGAAAAAAAACGAAAATAATTGCTAAAAAATCTGGCATTGAATTTGAAGAGCCAAACTTTCGCGAGAAATTATTAGACCTGAAAGATCGATTTAGACAGAAGGCTAAAACGAAGGGAGCCAGACTAGCCAGATTCAATGAGACAGAAAAACGAAAACACCAAAATGCAATGTTTCAAAATAGCCAGAGGAAGTTTTATAGAGAACTAGAAGCTCAGGGTAACCAGTCAAAACATGAAAATGTGAATGTCTCTACCTTTGAGAAATACTGGAAATCTGTCTGGAAAAGATCTGATGGTTATGAAAAAATGGCCCCGTGGGTTGCAACAATTCGAAAACAGACTGATGCACTTCCACAAATGGAATTCAACGGTCTTGAAGCGATTGACATCTGCACTGCCATCAAGAAAACTCAAAACTGGAAGACACCTGGGCCAGATGGATTACACAACTTCTGGATCAAAAACTTCACAGCTGTTTACCAGGTACTTGCTGATGCATTTAAAGAAATAATGGTGAATCCTGATACTTTCCCCGACTTTCTGATGGAGGGAAATACATATTTGTTATATAAAAAGGGTGATGCTAACCAACCCAGTAAATATAGACCGATAACATGTTTATCCGTGTTGTATAAATTATTCACAGCCCTGCTCAATGAAAAAATTTACCAACATTGAGACTATAATAACATATTAGAAGATGAGCAGAAAGGGTGTATTAGGGCAAGTATGGGATGCAAGGAGCAACTGACGATTGATGCTGTAGTTCTTGCGCAAGCCCGGACAAAAAAGCGCAATTTGAATATGTACTATATAGATTACAAGAAGGCTTTCGATAGTCTCCCACATGACTGGTTATTAGAAGTTTTGAACATCTACAAAATTTGTCCGCAGATTACAAACTCTTTAAGGTATCTCATGAGTAAATGGAAGACTAATTTATTTGTCCACCAACAGTACATTGGAACAACAAATATCGAGAGAGGAATATTTCAGGGACATTCATTTTCCCCTGTTTGGTTTTGTCTAGCGTTGAATCCGATGTCCACATTACTTAACAATAGCAATATTGGCTACAAACTTGACATGAGAAATTCCGGGAAACTATCTCATTTGCTATATATGGACGATTTAAAACTCTATGGAGAAACAAGAGAGAAACTAAATTCATTAATAAAAACAGTCGAAATATTTAGCAATGATATCAAAATGTCATTCGGACTCGAGAAATGCTCCACTATCAGCATACAAAAGGGAATAATAAAAGAACAACAGTCTGCGGTATACAAGAACTAGCATCAGAAGACTCATACAAATATTTAGGAATGCTTCAAAATCATAAACTTGATCATAGGCTATTAAAGAAGAATTTTTCCACTTTGTACCAAAAACGACTGACAAAACTTTTAAACACCAAACTGAACGGTGGAAACCTCATTAAAGCGATCAATGGCTGGGCGGTGCCAACTCTGACATATTCTTTTGGCATTGTTAAATGGTCTGAAGCAGATCTTGATGAACTGGATAGATTGACACGAAGAACATTGACAAAGTTCCGATGTTTACATCCCAAATCGTCCACAAAAAGGCTATATATTCCAAGAAAGTTGGGAGGCAGAGGGCTTGTGAATGTCAAGAATCTTTGTCTCAATCAGGAGAATAGGATGCGAGAGCGCTTCATTAGTTCACATAGCACACTAATGGAACTGGTTGTTAAGAAGGACCAGGGTTTCACCCCACTAAATCTAAATAAACAAAATCGTGTTGATAGTTGAACAGCACTGAAGGATATCGTTCAAGAATGGAAACAACAGACATTACATGGGAGATTTCCTAAATCACTTCAGGATGACTCCATTGACAAATATTTGTCTCTAAACTGGCTTACCGATGGACTATTATATCCAGAAACAGAAGGCTTCGCGACAGCTATCCAAGATAAGGTAAAAGGACAAAAAATTATGAAAGACATATTCTACACATGAATGTTGTCGACAAGTGCAGGAAGTGCGGTGGTGTAGGAGAAACAATTGTCAGTCCTTGCCCCTAATGCTTACCCAGGCAGGCATAATCAGCTGGCGAAAATTATACACCAGCAAATCGCTTTAAAGCACTCGCTATTTGATAAGATGCCTCCACCATATTACAAGTATACGCCTTCCCCCGTACTTGAGTCAGCCGATACAATTATTTACTGGGATAGACCAATTACAACAGATCGGACGGTTGAGTAAAATAGGCCGGATATTGTTCTAATTAACAAAAAGCAGAGGAGAGCTTTCATAATTGACATTGCGATACCACTCTCTCATAACATCAGAAAAACTGAAATGGAAAAGGTCACGAAGTACGAAAATCTTGCAATTGATCTGAAAAATCAATGGAAACTCCAGAAAGTGGAGGTGTTACCTTTTGTTATATCCGCCGAAGGCCTAGTAAGCAAAACTTTTTCCAAAAATCTGGAAATTCTTGGTGTTTCAAAATCGATTACCACAGTAGGACAACGAGCAGTTCTCTTACAAACTTACCACATTGTTCGTAAGGTACTAAGCTGAATGGGAGGAGCTGAACTGCTTTCTCATTCTGGCATTGTAAACCCGACCAGCCTAGGCTGAGATGATCGATGAATCATGTTTGTGATAATAATAATAATAATAATTTATTGAATCCTCAAGACAATACAAATATGCATGGATCTCTTTTTCTTAAAAAAATACCTACATACTTTTTGGACAATGAGTTAGATTTCACACGACATTCGTTATCCTATCATAGGATAGCCAAGAAGCTCAACTTATTACATCTGTGGGAAATTTAAAGAAAAAATGTTTTTCTGAATTAGATTATTGTAATTATGAATTACAATTATCCAAAATTAAACTAGATTTCGTTATTACATTTTAATATCAGTTATAATCATTGCACAAACATATATAATGTTACATAATTGATTATTTAAAGTATAACTGGGAAAGAATATATTTTACTTTGAGTCAAAACTGGAAAACCGGCATCCTCTGGTCTCCCTTTAAACACTGATGTCGAAGAAATAAAGGTCATAATAGTTGAAGATTCAGGCACCACGTTCCATGAGAGAGCAGATAAGTTATATATGAGCAAATCGACCGGTTTTGACTATCTGAAAAAAATATGGGTACTTGTACCGATACGATGTTTGGTTCCCTCACGAATTTAGTGAGTGAAATTTTCTGGATCTCTTCGTGCGATCTTTTGCTAATCTGAGGTTCCATTTCTGAATAAGATGGTAAGTGGAGATGAAAAGTAGATTGTGTACAACAGCGCACAACGAAAAAGGTTAGGGTTCCAGGGTCAGCGGTTTTTTAGTGCAATTGGATGAGATTTGTTAGACATAGTTTGAGCTTCTTATGCGCAATCAAGTCATCAACACAGACCTTAACTCTTCACAATTAGATCGGCTAAAGGTAGCAATTAAACAAAAACGGCCAGAACTAGAAAACAAGAAAGGCGTCGTGTTTCATCAAGACAATGCAACTCATGCCGACTTGTTTTAATCAGGATCCGGTAAAAATTATTGAGCTGCAATTGAGATGTTTTGCCTTTATTCACCTTGCTCACTGGATAACGACCCTCGAACAATCATCTATGCGCTACCTCCCTCTTACAATGGAAAAATACGTAAAAATTGACCTGTTGGCATTTTTGGCAATAAAGATGTTAATTTTTGATTAACGCATTATGGATTATGCATTATGCATTAAGACATTGGATAATAATAATAGTAATAATAATAATCATTTATTGAATCCTCAAGACAATACAAATATGCATGGATCAAGTCAAAACAAGAGCATGCACAATACCACCACAAAGAATACATAACAATTAAACCTACATATAAATGTTTTATTCTTGATAAGGTATATTATTTAATAATTTAATAATGTATTTATTTAATCTACCACTATGTTGAGAAAAATTAGTAAATAATTAATTATATAAATATTTACATACACTATTTGCGTTTCTCTTTAATAACATCCCTACGTACTTTTTGGACTACGCGTAAAATTTCACATGACATTCGTTATCCTATCATAGGATAGCTAAGAAGCTCAACTGATTACATCTGTGGGAAATTTAAAGAAACATATTTTTTAATTAAACTATTGTAATTATGAATAAATTAAACATTTAAAAATTAAAATTTAAATATTTTCCCAAAATTAAACTAGATTTTGTTATTACATTTTAATATCAGTTATAATAATTGCACAAACATATATAATGTAACATAATTGATTATTTAACTGGCCAAAAACCAGGATTTCAAAACTAATTTTATTCCTAATAAAATTTTTCATAACTTTAGTATATTTTCTATACTTTAATTCACTTTATTACAGTTTTCGTGAACCAGTTTTCCATTAATTCTATCCCTTCCTTGAAGTGGGTTTATGGCAGGTGTATAAAATAGCTCTCTATAGCTGTTATGGGCTTCTTCAATCACTTAAAATACATGCTTCTGAGAAGTTTTTTGAGGCTTGTAAAGAAATGGAAATCTGGAGGGATAATATCTTGCTGATACGTTTTAAGAATACATGTTTCGTTTATTTCAATTTGGGTATCGCTAAAACACATTTGTACCTAAATAAATTGTGATGTCAGGGAGGCGATTCTGCGAAGTCTTACTCGGTCTACTAGGCCGCATACTTCCGGCTTGGGAAAGAGTAAGATCACTACAAACAATATTTTGTATAATGATTTGGGCTTTCACTCACTTGATGTGTAAAGTGATGATTTTTTAAAAGTTGAATGACCGAGACTGTTAAGAACGCCTCATATTTACTCAATTAATGTTTGACACGTTTGATCCAAGCGAAAATTTGACCATCATCATAAACGATGATGCTCATTTACAGCTAAAGAAGTTGATAAACAAAACTGCCGATTTAAGATTGCGGAAATTGCACAGGAGACCAATATGTCAATATGCCCAGTAAGAAAATGGAGCCACAGTAGCTGCAAATTCAGCTCGCTACATCATCTTATCTGAAAACTTGTTCAAACCGAGACGAAAAACCAACAGGAGGAATGTGTACTTTCAATAAGATGGGTCCATTGCTTATATGGCCAGAGCTTCAATAAATGTTGTTCGACCCGCATTTTCGAATCAAGCCATTTCTTACTTTGATCCCATAGTCTTCACGGTCACCGGACCTTTCTATGTGTGATTTTAATCTTTGGGGACACTTCAAATCACGCATGTATGAAGCATGTAACAAATGAATGAAGAAATGATGGGAAGAATGGAGGCACATTTTCGAGAACGGCACTAAAAGCGTGTTCATGAAAATTGTTATTTTGTTTAATCATCGTTTCGAAGCAGTAAGTTCAATGCTGAAACATTACTTTTGTGATATACACTATGTGCTATTTTATTTGCTTAACAAGTTTTGTTATTATTTATTGGAAAAGCATTGATTATCAAGGTTTTTTACATCCTAAAAAGTTTAATAACATTTTATGTTACATATGTTTATTAAATTTTAATTATTCACATAATTGATAACTTGATATTATAGGACATTAACAATTTATTCAGGTCACAAAAATTTAGAAATTTCAGTTAATCAGCTAATTTGGAATGGACGAAAATCCAAGATATTTAAATAACATTATAGGTAGATAATTTCCATCTACTTCAATAGATCAAACTAGTCGATCGGAAATGGAAGGATTTTTCTGCAATTCGCCACCAATAATTCACCGATCAACATGTTGATCGGCGTTCTTGTTTTTCGAATTGTTCGGTTTCCGGTCGCGGGGCACGTGAGCACCCGAGTAAAAAGCAAATCTTTCTCATAAATCAGTATCTGCATATGTGAAGTTGAGACGTCGTCGGAACTCCCTTCAGGAAGCATATTTTATTGTTCGCCAATTCGAAAGTTACTTTTATTTCAATGGGAGTGAGTGAGAGAAAAACGGTAGGATTTTTATTTTGGCATTTCGACGGCGATTTGCGGTGTCATCAAACGTTTATCCGGATAAAGTATGTTAAAAAAAACATCGCTTTTATATAAGTGGGAATGTTTTTTTCGCATAAATTATTTCAGGATTATCAACTGTTCGAATTGCATATATATGTGTATGTAAGTGCATATATATATATATATATATATATATATATATATATATATATATATATATATATATATATATATATATAAGGGGTACCCATAAGTAATTAATTATTAGTAGTGTGGAATATTTGCTTCAGTCTATTTCAGAGTGTGAATGTATAAGTAGGTGTTTTATTACGCAATATTACGTAGCCTTGACCTTTGTGACAACTAAATTCAAACGTTTTTATTACAGCGGTGTAAAATGGCAGACAATCAACCAGCTGGAGACATGTTGAAAGTTAATAAGTGCCACTGCTGGTTTATAGCGATCGAAGTGGACGTCCTGTAGACTTTTATAATGATGCTTTAAAATCACTGGTGGAAACTGATCCCAAACTGAGTATCCAGGAAATAGTAAACACTCTTCAGACTACTTGGTTAACAGTCCAAAGATATCTTCAAGAAATCGGGAAGGTTCATAGGCAGGGTATATGGGTTCCACATCTATTGTCGGAGATGAATATAGAACAACGGGATACAATTTGCACATATCTATTGTGAAGACAACGAAGTGATTCGTTTTGACGAAGGATTGTTACTGTTGACGAGAAATGGGTCTTGTACAATAACGACAAGCATATCAAACAACGGTTTTCTCCAAATCATCTAGCCATACCCACTCCTAAACCATCCTTCAGTTGAAATAAGGTGTTAATGTGCGTTTGGTGGAACTGTGGTGGCATACTTCATTTTGAACTATCGAAACCGGGAGAAACAATTACAGTTGAATTGTATTGTCAACATTTGGATAGATTGCGTAACGAATTGTTGGTAAAACGGCCAGCTCTGGTCAACAGAAGAGGGGTCCTATTGCAACACGATAATGCCATGCCGCATGCAGCAAGTTTAATCAAAGGAAAAAATAAAGCAGTTAAACTGAGATTTTACCATATTCCCCATATTCTCCAGACAGAGCACCTTCTGATTTTCATTTATTTCGATCCATGGAACATTCGCTAAGGAATAAAAATGTTAAAAATATCGATGATGTGCGAGCTCACCTAGAAACACATTTTTCTTCAAAGGAAAGAAAATTTTATGAACAGGCGATTGAAACTCTACCAGCAAGATGGCAAAAGGTTTTAGATAACGACGGAGATTACATAATCGACTGAAGATAAAATTAAATTTAAATAAATTCGTTTTTTTGTTGCTACTGAAATAATTGATAAGTGGAAGCAGAGCGCCATGTTACATGTGACTGGCAGGCCCAACATAGTGTTTAAGAACATACTCCCATTTTGTCTGAAAGGAAAAGTCGACTTTAATTAGTGCGTTCTCCTCGTTTTGACATACGGAAGTGAAACATGGACACTCACATCACAATCAGTTTAAAAACTTGAGGTAACACAGATGGAACTGGAAATGTGTATGGTTAGCGTTACTAAGCGAGACAGAAAGACCTTCACATGGATCAAACCATGAATGTGACAGCAGCACATGGATGTGACATCATTGGAAGAATAAAGAAATTGAAAAAGAGGTGGACATGCCATATAGCGAGGCGATGTGACGACATATGGACCAAAACAGTCCTGGGGTGGACATCCACAAAGAAGACCGAAAACACGATGTACTAATGATATCATCAAGTATATTGGATCCGAATGCCAGCGGAGAGCTCACGACTGAGCGGGTTGGAAGCATGCTGGGGAGGCCTTCATCCTGCAATGGATAGACCATGGCTGAATGATGATGATTCAGTTTGGTTTGAGGACATAAGTGAATTTTATTTTTTTATGAATGTTCAAGGAAATGCCTACAACTTATTGAAGAGCTGTAGCTTGTAGTCATTTAGATTTTTCTACATCTTGCAATAAGACGAAACCTGTCATATAGCTCGAGATATAATGCACATTTTCTAACAAAGGACATATTTCTTGGAAAACATATTTATGTTTGGTGATATCATCTGGACATCCTTGATTTCCTGATGTAGAGTTATCTTTGAGATAGAGTATATAAACTAAACTAAAAAACTAACAAAAAACTAAAACTAAAAAACTAACAAACTAAATTAATATTACCAAATAAATATTATCAAAATAATATTACCAAAAGAGCTTGCGCTTTTGCTGTATTATATTATATTCAACACAAAATATATTTCACTCACTTAAACACAAATATAAGTTATTATTTTTAACCTTTGACATGTATTTATGAAGTATTTATGAATTTTTAATTACTACTTTTGACATGTATTTATGAAACAAGCAATACAAACTTAATTTTCAAAGTAATATACTTCAATTTCCATTCACTTTCGTCACTTTTTTGGTAACAGTCGAATTCCAGATCGTGAAAAAATTGGAGGTTTTGATGATAGTTTTTTTCTTTGATGATAAAGGCTTGTTTTACCTTCGTTCAAGATATGTGAACCAGTCATCAACCAGGTGATGTTACACGGATTTAAATACTATGCTAGGTGGGATAAAATCTTCTAGCCCAACTGGGTAATTGTTTTCAGAGTCCGTTTTGTTTTCTTTGGATATGCGGCCGTGCCTTGTCCTGACGCAAAATGCTCATCTTTCCTTGTCAGTATGAGGCCTTTTTTACTTCAGGTCGTTAGTAACACGAATCACATGTTGCCAATAACGATCGATCGTCGATGACCGTTTGACCAAATTGGAGCAACTTACAATCACCCACCTAGCTGATCCTGATCCTGATCATGACTCACCAGGATTAACCCACAATTTTCTTTTCTTTAGATTAACATGGTGGATCCACTTTTGGGCACAGGTCACAGTGATATGCAGGAAGTTTATTTTCGTGAATCTGAAGGGCAATGAGAGAAGAACATTAAAGCGTCAGTTCATATTCACAGCTGTGAGTTCATAGGGGACCCAAGGGCTTTCCTTTTTGAATTTTCATTAGCTTATGTAAATGTTTAGAAATGGCTTGCGGTGTTACTTTGAGTTCTTGACCCAGCTTTGTAGTAGTGCTTTCAATTCCTCATCCTCCATATTGTTTGGCTGCATCATTTAAGTAAAAATTTCTTTTTTGGAATTGCTGAAACCACTTCTTAAGTACTGTGCGAAACAATTTTATCTCCCAAACCCGTACAAATCATGTCTTGATCATGTGTTGCATTTTTTTTAGTTAAAATGCTAAAATGAAAAGGCAGCGCATCAAAAGTTTCTTCTCGAATATTAACAGTAGGTTCATACAGTATTTTTCGTTTGAAGCTGAGTCAGGCTGAAGTGAAGCTGAAGCAGTTGATCAAACGTAAGGCCGAGAATTAAGTTGAGAACCTAATTGTCTACCTTTGTAACTTATTATCTACTTTGTATTACAGTAACGTTGACTAACCTGGTAGATACTTGACCAAGTACCCAATATTCAGTAATTTTTAATCGAACGAAAGATATATGATATAAAATAGATGATATATAATAAGATATATGATATAAAGATAAAGATATATATATAAAAACAATAAGTTGTTTCTGAATAAATAGGGCAGTTTTGAAACTTTGCATCTGCCTACTTTCTATTTATGTCATCTAGACAAGTATTAAAATGCTACTTTATATCTCAAAATAATTGCAGATATAATAAACTTGTTATTCAATAGTTATTTTAGTACGAGTCGTTAATGTCTGGCTGAATCTAGCTTTTACAACCGGAAATGAAACCGAAACCATATTTTGTCCTCACTCTTAATTTCGCGCAAACCGAAAACCAAATGTTTTTTTAGATTGATTTTAAATACTAGGATACAACAAATGTATTTGCAAATTATTGATTGATTTGTCCGTTACTTTGTGATTGATCATTTTTTAAAAAGGAATAAAACAATTTTTTTACTTTGTTATCTATCACTTTTATTTTTAAACAAAATTTGTGTCACTATAGTTTCGTAAAACGACTTTACATTTAAAAAAAATGTATTTGCGTTTTTTTCCTTTGTTTATAAATGAAGGATCTCACTTCATTCCTTAGAGTTTTAATTCAATTTAAACTTTTTTCTTCTACAAATAAACATTCCTTTATAATAAACATTTCCAGTATTTAAGAGATTCCACTGCGAAATTTTCAGTCCACGGTTTTTAACAAAAACATTAAAACGAGTGAAATATGTCGCGAAACGAAGGCATTTTTAAAACATTATTTTAAAAACGGCTTCAAAGAGACTGACGCTGCTTGTAAGATTTGGGAAGTAGAAGGGTAGGTGCCGTATCAATCAGTACTGCTCAGTTCTGGTTTAAAAAGTTCCGGGAGGGAGACATGAGTCTTGAAGATAGAGAAAGATTCGGTTGTAGTCATTCACTCTGAGTTGGTTCCTGATGATAAGGCGATAAATTCAGAACTCTAGCCAGTTTAAAACTTGTGAGAGTATACTCTGTTCTGATCGTAAATTATCCAGCGTTAGTCAACCGTAGAAAATGAATTACAAATCCGAATCTCTGCTACATATACTCGATTCTCCTTTATGGCATGAAACTTTCCACTCTTAATAAGTAAATGATCAAAAGACTCGATGTTATTGAAATGTGGCCATTCACAAGAATACTACGAATATCTTGACTAGAGACAATTACAAATAAAGAGGTCTTCCGAGAATATCCACCGAAGGAGATCTAATAACAATCATAAATACACGCAAATTGGAATACTTCGGATATGTAATGAGAAGGCAACGTTATAAACGATTGAGCTCGATTGAGCAGAATACTTGGAAGTCCAAGAATGCCATAGTTACAAAATTTGAGATAATTTGAAGAACTAGTTATTTAAAGTAGCTGTGGGCAGGGTGAAGGAAGTTATGATAGTCGTCCATCTTTGACTACCCAACCATTTGAAGACGGCACGATAAGAAGTTCAGCTGTAAAAAAATCCTCCTCAATCATGACCATACAAGACCACACACTTCATATCTGACTGCCTCAAAATTTAACGAATTGGACCTTGAATTTCTCCCTCACCCAGCATAAAGTCCCGACCTCACTCCAAAGTTGTGCCGAAGAGGAATAGAGTTATTGGCCCAAAGGTGAGTTAAGGTCATCCTAAATAACGGCCTATATTTCGAGGAATAACCTCGATAATTTAGATTTTTTAAACAATGAATAACTAAGCACCTCGAAAACGCAAATATTTTTGTTACACCCTAATAGTTTTTTTTAATTTTAACTCCTATGAATCTACAATCTGCCCTAAGGCAATCAGCAAATATAAAATGTTGTCTTAAGTAAATAATTACCAAGTAGTAGTTAAATACAGAGCTAGTTTGAGGTTAGTTACTTACATTGAAGTACTAACAATTAAGTCTTAACTCTAAGGCCAGTTTTAATAATAGGATTTAGAGTTACCCAATAGTACGGTATGTTAATTATTTCTAATGGATCACATTTTTTTTAACGGTGGATGTTATTGGTATTATCATGTAGGTTTACAACTAAGGTATTGATGTGTGTATTAATTCGTATGAAGTATTTTTCATTCGCGCAATTTGTCACTTGTGACACTAACGGGATGTTTAGATCATTATGTAATGTTTCGTTACTAATATACTACGAAGCATCTTCAATTGTTCTTAGAGTTTTTGCTTGGAATGGCTGCAGTGTTTCTATATTTGAATCAGATGCCAAACTCCACAACTGAATATCGTAGCTCCACAATGGTTTAAGTATTACTTTGAATATTGTTATCATATGTTCTAAGGATAATTTGGACCTGATGTTGATCAACCACTGAAGCTTCGAGAACTTGAGTCCCAACTGGTTTCTTTTGGTAAATATGTGGTGTTTCCAATTCAGTCGTTTACTTGAACGCATTCCCAAGTCTTTAAGGGTGTCGAATTTCGGGAGTAGTTCTCCATTCAGGGAATGAATGTGATATGTATGTATTTCAACAAATTGATTTTAATTCGGAATTTTTTTAGTCATGTTTCAATATTTGTTAATGCTTCTTGGAGTTTCTCGGAGGCTAATCTGGGTACTTTACTGGTCGCCAGGATGTGCGCATCGTCAGCGAAGTCGTTAAGTGTGTGTGTGGTGTTAAACGAAAGTCTATAGAATGCAACAAATGTAGACTAGGCCCAATAATTCTATACGAGGCTATTAAATAACGAGGGGATGACGCTGCTACAGAAGGAGTACGCATGCGCAAAACGCCAGCGACCAATATATGTTTAGCGTGAAGCCTTCTCTTTCAAATGCAGTACCTCTCGCTTCTGTAAACAAATCTGTATAACCGTAGCCTTCGTTCGCATTAGAGTTGTTTTTGTGTTTCGCCGGAGAAATGTTAAGTGTAACAATTGAGTAACGAATTGTTGTGAAATTTCACTTGAAACTTGGAAAAACCGCTATTCAAACCTATAATTTATTGAAAGAACTATATGGCAATGAATGTTTATCGCGTGCACGTGTTTTTGAGTGGTTTAAACGTTTTTAAGATGGCCGAGAAGACGTTGAAGATGATCCCGCCCGGGTCGTCCTTCCACGTCAAAAAACGGATGACAATATCGAAAAAATCAGTAATCTAGATCGATCTGACCATTGTTTAAATATTCGTGCGATTGCTGAAATTGTAGGAATTGACAAAGAATGCGTACGGCAAATTTTACATAACAATTATAACTTGCAAAGAGTGTGTGCCAAAATGGTGCCTAAAATTCTCACATTTGAACACCAAAAAGCTCGCTAAAATGTTTGTACTGACACTTTGAATGCCATTGAAAATAACCCAAACTTATTGGAAAGGATAATGTGATGAATCGTGGTTTTTTACTTATGATTCTGAAACGAAGCGCCAATCCATGCATTTGAAGACGCCAAATTCACCGAGAGCCAAGAAAGCTCAAATGAGCAAATCAAAATTCAAGGCAATGATAATTGTTTTTTTTTCGATATTCATGGGATTGTGTACCCTCATTGGGTTTCTGAAGGTCAGACTATTAATCAACATTTCGATCTTCACATTCTTGCTGAACTCCGTGAAAGAATAAGGAAAAAATATCCGGAATTTTGGAAGAATTGTCATGGGTTTTCCACCAAGACAATGCGCCGCTTCATTCCGCTTTGTTTGTCAAGAGGTTTCTAGAAAGTACAGCATCCCAGTATTAGACCATCCGCCTTACTTACCGAGTCTTGCGCCGTGCGAGTTCTATCTGTTTCCTAAGGTGAAATCTGCATTAAAAGGAAGAATATTTGAGTCCGTTGAAGTTGTAAAAGAAAAAGCGGCACTCGTTCTGAAATAACTGTCAGAAGAAGACTTCCAGCACTGTTTCGAACAATCGAAGGTTCACATGAAGCGTTTTAGGGATAGATGGGTGTATATTGAAGGTGATAATAACTAAATAGGTATGAAATCAAAATAAAATGCTTTACAGCGTCAGTCTCGTTATTTAATAGTCACACCTCGTAGTTTCTTCTTTGTATTTACCATGAAAATTCGCTGTCTTCGGTATGATAGCACTACCTGGTGCCGACAGCTGAGTTTTTAACTTATACAAAAGACCATCAATCTAAACCTTATCGAGGGCCTCGGTGATATCGCTGAATACAGCTTATTTATCATCTCCACTAACCGATGCACTTGTCCACTGGTGGAATTCTGATCACAAGATCCAAACTGGTCTTTAGGAACCAAGTTATTCTTCTCCAAAATGGGTTTTAATCTCTTAAGAAATAACAATTCGATATTGATTCGTTTATCGGCCTTCCAGGTATATGAATTAATATAATTGTGGTAATATCCTAATAGTTGATTTTAATACCAAGGGTAAATGTTTATAAATGTAGTTTTTTCCAATAGTTTTTCTATAAAATTTAAATTTCCGAAACCAAAATTAAAACCGAACTTTCGGTTGGATACTACGTGTCGTTCGTGTCATGGTTTCAATTCAAACCATTAAAATCTAGAGGAAAAATTGTTTTTACCGTCCGAAATCCGAATTACAAATATTCGCACATTTGGCGCACCTGCAATTCGGCGACAGCGTCAGCGGAGTCTGAAAGTAATTAGTGCTTTTTTGCGTGTCTCACGTTTCGGCCCCTCGTTTAATTACGCGTGCGATGCGGTGCCGAACCGAACGCTTTTGGCCCAGCTCCCATCCCTGATTTATCATAAACAGACTGGTTTAGTCCAGTTCGGGTTTTCATACAAATGATGAGGTGATTCATTAATATCGCCAAATTATTTTTTTTTTTCTACGGTTTTAATTGGAATTCTGTGTTGTGATATTCTAATTGAGGGAATCAACCCATAGAACAAGCAGGCTTCAGAGTCAGATATGCTGCTAGTAACCATCTTTGAACTTTAAAAAGCTTTTTAAAATAACTTACTATTAATATTGGCTTTTCAATGTTCGGCAATGTCCTAGAATGGTGTTATTTCAGGTCATTTTCAATCTTGGAAAAGGAAGCAGTCTGGTGAATAAGGATTGAGGAACCACAGTTGAATTTTTACTTGCCAAAAACTCCTTAATTGACATCGTTGTATGGCAAGGCCTATTATGATGCTTCATCCAGGTGTTATTGATATTCGGTGTTACTCGAAGAACTTCTCGATGAAAATGCTGGTTTACCTTTTGGCATTGAGGCGCACATTCCTTATGGACCACCAAAAAGCAAATCAGTTCCTGGTTCTGGCGTTTCATGTTTCATTTCAGAAAAGATTTTTCGGGACGATTTTAGCTCAGATTTTCTTCATACCCTAATTATCGATCAAAATCACATTACAGTTTGTGGGAGTCAAATTCAACTTTTCCCAGATCATTCTGACCATAAACCGAAGATAGATCAGATTTCTTACAGTTGAAGGTCTTTCACTTCGAGGTTCATCTTCAATCGAATGTCGGCTTTCTGAGAATCCCCTAAACCACCCGAATACCTGGACCTTTGAGAAAACACTGTTCACATAGGCCTGTTGAAGTCTTGAAGCCTACAGTGTTGCCATATCGATCTGGTTGGAGGCGAAAATTGAAGGAGATCAAGACTCACTAACGGGGGGGTTGTAGCACCATAGAAAGAAGAAGAAGAATTGATATTGGCTTTTCTGGTTAAGAATGACAAAATAGGACTCAGTCTTAACTTTATTGTCGGCCCATAAAGGTTTCATTGAAGGCAGAACCTATTTGAATCAAAATTTGTTCTTGCCATATAGTTATTTTAAAGCGAGATATAATAAAGAAGCCTACTGTGTCAAATCGGTTTTAAACGCAGTGTCGTTCGAAAAGTAACATTTGAGTCATTTCTGTAGCTTTGGGAGATAATTCTTCAAATTGAGTTATGATTCAAAATGAGGTATGCTATATGAGCCTACTCTGAATATCACCTGAAAAATCAGTTGTAGACACGATGTCGTTCGAAAAACATTTGAGGCACGCCTTCTTTTCGTCTTTCATCTGAAAACAATATAGTGGAAGCTTAGCATATGAATTGTGTGGCTTGGGGAGATAATGCTGTTTCGTACAGTACTTGTAATAATTGGTTGCAGCAATTCCGAACTGGAAATTGGAACTGGAAACTTGAATAATGGAAACTGGAAATACTGGAAACTTAAATAATGCAGAACATCTGGAACCGCCAAAAAAAGTAGACTGGAAGTACTGCTGGTAGGTAATCATTGTACACAGCCAGAGTTTGGACAACTATGTACTCAAAGCTGAGAATAAAGTTTGATGTTGTTGTGCCATTACTCTCCAGATTCAAGAAAAATAAATTCCTGTTTATGATTGTGAATGATAACAAAACGTGGTATCCTAAGAGGCGAAAATTGTAGGTTAATCCTGGTTAATTTATCAACCAGTATCGCAAAACCAACCGTTGTTGATTTATATATCATTAAACATCGTAAAAACAAGTACATTTTTTCCCAAAATTGTTTTTTACAAAGACGCCAAGAAAGAACTTGGCGTCTTTGTGATGTGTCCGCAAATATTTCCGCAATCATTTCCTCAGTTTTTGGTTTCCAGGTCGAATTGATGTCGAACTGAACTGGACTAAATCTGATTTATTTCAAAGGAGGCAGAATGTTTGTGGACCGTTTCCGTACACCCCCATTTAAAATCATCTGAATGTCGTTATTGGAAAAAGTTTGCTGCCGTATTGATTCCTATTCTCCTTTTTTTTTGTTTTCGACGTGCAAAACCATCGGCTGCTCATTTAGTGTGATTAATGATAAAAGGTTCTGTTCCTTTGGCGGTCGTTTCAAATAGTGCATTCAGTATATTATTGAAAAGTCCCCGAACGTGTGTATATTTATGATTTTTTTTTATTTTTCAATATAGGGTTTTGAAAAGAATTTGAAATGATTGATTTGGATGTATTTCTTTATACAATTTAGGAACTATTTCAAACATAGTTTGATATTCAGATTATGTTGATAAATGTTACAGTATTGAAATGTTTGTAATTTTATAGGTGTGTTGTTTTTTTTTCTGTCTAGGGATTAAGATCGCTGGATTGGTTGAATAGAATAGCAATCTAAGCTAGACTTTGCTAAAATGCAGATCAACTAATGGGGACATTTCATTTATTTTGCTGGTTTACTTTTGTTTATTTCTTTTTTCTTGTCATTAATGTGATTCAATTATTCCTCAAAACCTTTTATTATTTTTTTTAATTATTTTTTTTTTCAACACCCGGATTTCCGAAAAGAGCACTCGGGGAAAAAATGAAAATGCAGTTTCGATCAATAGAGAACGTTACAGAAATGTGAATTAGATGATTTTAATTTAGACGACATATGGTTTCAACAAGATGATGCAACAGATCATATATCTCGTGACACAATCAATTTATTACGAAGAACGTTCAATGACCGTGTAATCTAAAGAAATTCCGATTTTACCTGACCACCAAGACCATGCGATATAACTCCACTGGACTTTTTTCTCTGGGGTTATGATAAATCATTAGTTTACACCAACAAATCACAAGCACTGAATGACCATAAAACCAATATCATTCGTGAAATAAATGCCAAATTATGTGGCAAAGTGATCAAAAATCGGAATTTCAGAATAAATCGTCGGCGATTTCATACCTTGTCAGTTATCTACAGACATTGCGAGAGTAAACTTAATAGAAAATTGCGTCAGTCGTTTTGTCTCGTGCGAGATATTTTGTTGTTGATTCGTGAGTGCTTAAGGATTCAAGAATGCCTAAAACAAGTGAATTGACTATGCTGAAACGTAGCCAGGTCATGTTGTTAGGTCAACAAGGATTTTCGCAAGCCATAATGTTCGAGGTGTGCTGTGCAAACCACCTTAAAAGGGTATAAGGAGATGAGGTTTTTCGAAAATTATGCAAAAGCATAAAGATATCCGTGTAAAAGTAGAAGAACCGATCGATATTTAGAGCGACTCGCTTTATAAGATCGACGCAAATCATCTAGGGATTTGAGAAGCGCTTTATTTGGTCAACAGGTAGTTTCACTTTCTGTCAATACAGTAAGAAGACTTCTCAAGGATTCTGATTTAAACGGAAGAGTAGCCAGACGAAAGCTTTACCTGACGGAGGTCCACAAGAAAAACCGTCTAACATGGGCCAAAATATATGCCCACTGGACAATTGAAGATAGGTATAGTAAGTAATTTTTACCGACGAGTCAAATGTTGAGGTACGTTCTTTCTTGTAAATACAAAAAAATTAAATCAGTCTGTATGGGGTAGATAAATGAAAACATATTTCTGTATTTCTTTTACATTTTGGCATATTTTTTGGCGAGTTGGGGCTCAGTACGTCAACCGAAGGAGCGGCAAAGCATTTTTCACGGAGTGCTTGACTCCTACTGTCTAATATGAGGGTGGAAGCATCATGGCTTGGGGGTGTATGTCAGCAGTAGGGATGGAAGACCTTTTTTTATGCGAGGGGCGCATGAATAGTCGGCATTATGTCGAAATGCTCGAAGAAATCTTGGAACCGTCTATACTTCAACTTTGCGGTGACAGCTTGGAGGAGTGCTATTATCAGCATGATAACGCGTCTTGTGATCGGACACAAGCAACAATACGTTGGGTCCGTAATAATAGGTTACGTATGTTGGAATGGTTGGCACAGTCTCTAGACCTCTCGCCCATCGAAAATCTTTGGCACATTTTAAAGAGAAATATGGCTAAATATCACTCTCATGGAAAAACCTAACTTCAACAAAAAATATTCTAGGAATGGCAATCTATTTATCGCGTCTAAACGTTTGAAACCGTTTGTTAAAGCTCATGATGGATCAATAAAATATTAAATTTGTTCCCAATAATGTCTTATCAACTTCCATTGAAGAAACATTTGGAATATTCATACCTAGACTGGTCACCAGAGATGTTAGTTATAATAAAGCTGAGGCAATCGTGATCACGTAAACTGTGAGGTATATTGAGTCCTGGCCACATCTTACCCATGCACTAAAAATCCTGTAAAATGCATGTGTATTGTTATTGTTTAGATTTTACATGCTATGATCGAAGAGTATATCTATATTGAACCTATTATAAATCCCTAATTTCTTCTCTGGGTTAGGAGAAAATAACGCGTTTTTACTGGTGGTTACTGCAACGAAACCTAATGCTGTCAGTGGATCACAACTATCATTTCCAGTGAATACTATTAGCCATTGTTTTTTTTGCACTAACATCATTTTTATGAAAGATGAGCCGTGGAACTTTTCAAAAAACAAATTTAAAAGAAAATAAACATTACGTTTTAATTAACATGATAATGTTACCAACGCTTTATTTCCCTTCTGCTCATTACACATTATTTTTAAACCTCGTAGTATAAAAAGGTATTTAACATATTCCTTTATAGAGTACATAAGCCACAGTAACAAAATTTATCGTCATTATAATTAATATTTCTCGTACTTAACATATTCTGTTAGCATGCAAGCAGGGAACTTCCACTTTATTCCTTAACAAAGAAGCTCTTTAATGTGCCATACCTTAAACACTTTAAGCTCCCGAGTATTAATTTTAACTTTCCCCCAAAATTCCAGATTCTACCTTAAGATATTCCCGACGATGACTACATTTAAATGAACTGTATACATAAGCTAATGCAAGATAAGTTTCCGTGCTTTATGTAGTTCAGGTATAGACTATAATGGAGGTAGATGGCTTTCAATTAACCTCATCGTGTTACCCACTCTATCCGCTGCGAACTCGAGTTAGTTTTCGATTAGACCCGCGAATATCGTTATCGGAGTGTTTTATAACGGCATTAATCCCTTATTTTAAATACGATATATTTTTACAAAATTGTATTATGATATAAGCAAAGTTCACGAATAATTGTTTCTAAGATGTTGGGAAATAAATTTTTAATTTCTTTAAATGTTATTTGGATTATTGACGATGAATGGCTTGGATTCATTAAAAAAACGTCTTTTTTGTCAACCACTTAAGGTTTTAAAAATAATTATTGGGGACCAGATCTGGAGAATAAGGAGGACATTGGAAAATAGTGAAAGCAGTAATAAAAAGTTAAAAATTAAATAGTTCTCTATGCTGCCATTCCATACTTTAATTTTATCCCTATTCTTTTTCTTGTGCTTTCTTTAAGCATAAGCTATTTTTTGTTGATGTTTCTGTTGACGAAGAATGCCATCTTTACATAGCCTACAACTTTTCTTGTAGTTTTTTCTCTTGCTTTTTGACAGTTTGTCGTCTTTTATCCTTTAGATCTGTTTAGTTTAGTGTTTTAAAAGTAAATAAGTAATCTCCTCTCATTACATGCACTTATTCCAACATTTCTTCCACTTTTCGAAACAGTTTTTGTACCCGACTCAATCAGCGATTACTCAGTACAAAATCCCTGCTTTTCGTTTGGTTTCTTCATTGGCTGAGGTGGAAGGTACTTCTGAACGATGTTCATTTTCAACTACTTCTTTACAGTTTTTGTAAGACTTTTGCAATATTTTTTCTGACATAGCTTCATCATCGTAAGAGTTTCTTAACATTTTTATTGATCAGCGCAAGAAATTTTGCTTTTTAGTCAAAATGTTAAACAAATTTTTTGCTCGATAAATTAATTGTTTTTAAAAAATTGCTTTAACATTTTTTTTGAAAGCGAAGGTTGAAGGAGATCAAGGTTCATTGTCGGGCTGTAGCATTACATGAACAAGAAGAAGAAGAAGATATTTTTTGGCAGTGTGTTAGCTTAATCTGCAGAATGTTGAAGGTAGTTGAGCAGTCCCTTTTCGTTGAGTCAAAAATTCAACGATTTTTTTAGTTTTGAGGTATAAAGTGTGTGGAAAAGGTGATAGTTAACCATATAGGCTTTTATACTGACTTTATAATATACTATAATTCTTTCTTATCAATCGAGGAAAAGTAAGCAGCCAATATGGCTATCAACAGACATAATCCAATTGTGATCAGCAGGGAGCGAATTTTTGCCCGAGCTCGGGCAGTCATTGCTTATCCAGTGTGTCTAGTCATAGTGGTACACTACTGGATCGTTCTCTATAAAAAATTTTAATAGCAAAATTAGCTTAAATAATCAAATGTACTTATAAAAAATAATTGAGATGCATTTCTAAATATTTTAGCAATATACTTATTTGTCGATCAATTTGAAGTGATGGCTTATTTCTATATCTTATTCTTCTATCTTTTATAACAAGTCTAGTCTTTAGTTATCCGTGTGTTTGGTCATAGTCGTACACTACTGGTTCGTTTGATAAATTTTTTTTATTAATACTAAAGTTAGTATTTATCGTTGTGCTTTATCGTTGTGTTTACTTCGTGCAATAGCAAATAGCAAAAGTAGTAATACTTTTTACCATAAAACGTAAAAAACGAAACAATCGAACCTACTTACAAAAAATAATTGAAATTAATTTATAAACATTTTGACCTTATAGATTTTTTCATAAATTGAAGTGATGGCGCACGCCATTGCATGAAACGATTTATTCATTTATCTTTTTTAACAAGTCCGGTCTCTAGCGATCAGATTTGTTATCACACATGCCTCAATTACCAAACTTAGCATCTTCGGACTACCACCTAAAAAATACCCAACAAATTAATTTAAATTATGGATACATATTTTGAAGAAATTAATATGTCTGAATGTTTATCAAGGCATAGAGGTTTTGTTATCATCGCTGTCAATATGTATCAATATGATAGAGCATTATATTGAAAATAAACATCATTTGAAATCATTACGTTCTTTTTTTAATTTTCATTCCTCATACTCAACATGTTCATCCTCTTTCGAAAAGCTTCAACTAAAGATGATTACGTGCAAATAGAAAAAAATATGATTTTAGTTGGGATTGTAGTTATTTCTCTACTTATTCATTAAAAATATGGTATTATTAGATAATGTGTATTGCTTTGAACAGACTTTATTTATTGTTGTTTTGCAAAAACTCTTCCTATAAGGCGATACGACCGAAAGGAAACGACTAACTCACGGTAATAATCTATTATATCATTTAACTTACCTACATGTGTTTTAATAGTTTAAGTAGGTACTTTTAAATTAAAGTGATTTTATCCCGTGGGTTTTTATGGCGATGCTGCGCCCGACAATTTCTGTAATAGAATAAACGTCCCCTGATCCTAATAAAACTATATAATCTTGTCTTCTTATCATATCAAATTGTTTGAGACATTTTTAAAAATATAAGATAATATAAAAATATCTAGTTTACTATTTAAAACAGTGACATTTGAATTGGATATACGAGGTGTATAAATAAAGTAATGAATTTGGTGGCGTAGCCTTCGATTTGGCAACATTGTTGGTTTCTCCTTTGGAGGGGAGGCATGTCAATAGCTGATGCGTCTTCGGCGCGAATCGAATTTTTCCAGTCGGTTACGGCCTTTTCAATGTTCTCATATGTCCCAAAATAGTGTTCTTTGATTTGAATTTTTAATATTGTAAAAAGCAAAAAGTCATAAGGATTGAAGTCTGGAAAATAAGGCGACTGTGGAGCATTAGTGATTTTTTACTTGGCAAAAACTCGTTTATTGAAATCGCAGTGTAGCAAGGTGCATTGTCCTGATGCACTCAGGTGTTCTGGATCATCTGGTGTTCAGTCTCACACGAATGATTCTTTTTTCGAAATCTTTCAAAAACTTCTCGGTGAAAATGCTGGTTTATCGTTTGGCCTTGAGGTACAAATCTCCTATGGACGATCGCGTGGTCACCAAAAAAAGCAAATCATGCTTTTGATTTTTGATTTGCATATTCTGGCTTTTTTAGCCGTGGTGTGGTTTGATTTGGTGTCATTGCATCCACTAGGGTTATTTTCAGTCTGCCCCAAAAAGTCAAGGTATCCCTCTTGTTGTATTTTTGATGCTGAGAAAGGTTTGGTTGGGTTTTTTATGTTATGCTTCCATTTTTCATATTTTTTTTCCGCACATTTCATCCCTTAAAACTATAATAATTGGGGCCAATTTTTGGCTAAATGAAAAGGGGCTGTTCAACTACCGTCAGCATTCGGCAGAATTAGTTCTTGCTGTTTACTGTGCTTCCAAAGGTAATATACTGCTTGAAAGGATACCTGATTCCATTTTAATCAGTATTTCTTATAAGGTGGTATGACTGTCCTTGAGATATGACAGAAGTTTCAGCATGTTTACCGAGATGTTCTAGAAATATTTCTAATAGGATCATTCGCCTGTTTAAGGCGGCAAGTAAGGCGTTAACTATTTAATCTTTTGCTTGGGTGATTCTGCAGATTAAAACTTTAGTCTGTCCTGGACGTTTTTAAATCAAAAATCACGCTTAGTTTATCAAGCTAAACACAATAATATTTCGCACTTATGGTTTCATTAGGATTCAAAACCTCATAGTGAGCAATTTCTGTAAAATCCCACCATACTGGCAAGTAACACTTTTTTAGGACGGATACATGGTTTTCGAGTGGGCAGAGGTTGTTGCCCTGATTTTAACCACTGTTTTGTTTTATGTGGATTGTTGCAGTTGAATCTACTTTTGATCTACAGTATCAATTTCTGAACGGATATCTGCCTTACCTAGACAAAAGTGCACTACAGATGATCTCACGCTGAATTTTGTTTTGAACTGAAAGTTTATGTGGTACCCCCCACATTCCTTCTCTTTACACTTTGTTCAGTTGTTTTAAAGACCGTTGTATTATGAAACATGAAGTTTTAAGCTTTGTGGCTAATTCCTGGATGGTTTGTTTGGGATCGGCTTAAATATCAGACAATAACATATCCTTATCAGATTTTATACTGTCTTCGAGAAGATTGAAATCGCCCTTCTTACATTTTTTAAATCAAATCTAAAATTTTCTGTTATCTAAGACAACAAGATATAATATTAGTGGCATTGTAGTGCTTTTGAAGCTTATAAAGCATCAAATGTCTAATATGGATATCATATCAACTCTTTGCTTTTCCATTTTTATTGGGGTTACTTTTTTTTATTTAACAATAAGCAACCTATTGCTTTTCGCTTACTTGTGGAAACTTACGGTAGCAATGTTTCTACGCAAACGCTTATGGGCGTTCATATAGACGATTCAAAAGCGGTGATTTCGACTTGAAAGGCAAAGAATGCCCATGTTAACCGAAAACATTTGAAGATGTTGTATTGCAGGCATTGTTGGAAGAATACGATATGCAAACTGTGTATTTAGAGGGATCAGAAGGGTGTCGCGTACCATGAGCTTCTAAAAGTACGTAAAACAGTTAATACCTTTCGCCATCGTCAACAAATAATGAATTTGAACAATGTATTGATCCAAAAAGTGACTAGAATAGGTTACAAAATAGTGAAAAGTCATTTTACAGCACGACAACGCCCCACTACACATAGCGAAAGCGATCAGAGACCATTTCTGCATTTGGCTAAGAACTCTTCTGACTATCACTTGTTTAGGCTACCTCAAAAGATGCACGATTTTCTTGTGTGAAAAAATGTGCAGCTAGCGATGACGCATACTTTGAATAAACGATTTATTACCTTGCTGCCAAATTAAACGTGTTTTTTTTAAGAAAACAATAACAATTATTAATTACCACACTTGGTATATATCTATATATTTAACTAGAAAAAGTTATGTTATATTAAGTTAAATTATTGTCAGTAGATGACAAAGTTTTAAAAATTTGAAAAATAAACGTTATTTCTTATGGCTACACTTATTAGATGACAGTCAAATAAATTATAAATAACTTTACGGAATGGAAAATGGCGCTTAGTTCAAATCCTGTAGTTTTTGCCGAAGCACCCTTTAGACTATTATGAAAAACAATAAGGATCTCATGAACTTTCTGTAGCAGATTTGAAGAACTGATCAAGAGCTGGAAGGAGATCATTTTCAGTACAAGGAAAGTCGTAGAAATATAGCTTATGCTGCTGTTCAGTCTCCAGCACCTACACTTCTACTACGTCCCTTGTACTGAGAACAAAATTACGCAGTCACTTTATACAACTAGGAATAGGTAACTATTTGTTAGAGTTTAGCTAACTTGACTAACATTAACATTTATATTATATCTGAGGTGAAAATTTTCCAGAATACCCTCGTAGATATAATTATGGTCATTTTTCTTTCAAATGTATAGAAGATAAGGTTTCCATCCGCAACTCAACCTTGTATAATAGCTACAACAAGAAATGCAATTTACAGCATATTGTTCTCAATTAGTTATTCTACTCGAATCCCCATTCTCCTCCTCCAACGCAGATTTACTTAAATATTCCAATAGACTCGTTCCGACCCCCCGTTCAAAATCAGATACCACCTCGAAATACTTTATCACTTCCCAGTTTCACCCGTCGGGGCCTTTCCCCCCTCTTTCGTCTGCTCCCCTTCTTCCTACTGACGCTTCTTCGTCATCCCACCCAGCCCGCTCCTTTACCTTGCCGATAAAATCCAATTTAGATCCGAAGATGTTGTTCCTGACGACGGACTGCTGACGGGAGTCTCGTAGCCACTTACCGGGCCGAACCGCATCACAACAATGAGTGTTTATGATGGCGCCTACTCGACTATCACCATGGCAACGTCGGCCGTAGAACACCTCGATTCATAGTCGAGCGGATTTTTTTGATCGACGGTCGGCCGAGAGCTTTCTCAGGAACTGGACTGAATGTCCTAACCTTATTAAATGTTAAAAAACTTAAGATTTTTTAGTTTTGCTTTATTTTAATTTTATTTATCGTTCATGATTTTATATTTTATTTTATAGTCGTTTCTTCTGTCAATTAGAATAATTAGATGTTCTAACCATTTTAATCGACTATCCATTAGTATTTTTTTAAATTTCTAAATTGAATTATTTTTTAAAGTGAAAACATCTTTAGGCGCATTTTTGCTGAGGAGTGAACGTAAGTGAACCGTCACGGTCGGGTCGGTGACGCTAAATCGGGTTTACTCGGTTCCACTCTACATCAAGCTCACTCGGGTCGGTGACGTACTGAATCGTGTATACTCGGATCCAGTCGTCATCAGCCACGTTTTGCATGTGATCAGTGTAGTATTTTAATCTAATAGGCGTGTCTTATTGTATATGATCTGTGTTATATTTAAAGTGGTTACAATATGTGCTGCATTTCACTAATAGCGAAAAATTTATTAACTAATATTACTTCACAGGTACAGAGATAAGAATAGATAATTTTATATACCAATATTAATATCACCTTGTTATTAATTCACCGAACTAATCCATTAAATAACATAAATGTAATATATGTTATTTAATTGATGGTTTTATAAAAAAATTATTTTTATTTTTTTTCCTTATAATTAAAAAGTTATATGAAATTCAAAATAACTTTTTAAACCTAGTACCGATGACGCGCCGATAGTACCCGAAAAAACCCGAACGTATGTAACCTCAATAGTACCGAAGGGCAATATCACTAATATCGGATCGGCTCGGAACAATTCGGAAGTTACGCCGAAATTTTCTTTAACCCTCTTTCCGAGAATGGGAGTCTCAGACAAACAAAACAATTTATCGATCTTAGTCATTGTTCTATAGGTTTAACCTATATCTTTGACTGCATTTGTTTGTTTGCTAGCTGTTTGAAAATATGGTTGAGATTAATTGTGATTTAGACTTTCGATGCTGTTTTCGACGTTATATTCATATATCTTTACATAAGATACATACATATATATATATATATATATATATATATATATATATATATATATATATATATATATATATATATATATATATATATATATATATATATATATATATTAAAATTAGTTTTCACTTCTATCGTGTGATCAAAAGCGCACACCCATTTTTTTGTATTAATTTACTTTTTATCTTATTTTTTATTTACACTTCTGGATAAAATGAGTATCAACGGTGAGATCATTACACTAATAAACTCAGTATTTGTTTTTACTTGGATACGCACCATTTTTCTATCGCTCACTCGCTGTAGATCCAGTCGCTAAATTACGTCTAGTGCATTGACACGCCTTACACTTAAATATACTTCTTTTTCTCTCTAAAATGGAATAATCCATATACCAAGTGTACCTATTAATAATCCTTTATTTTTTCTTAAAAAAAAAACTCTTAAAAAAAGGAAAGTAAAAATGGTTTATTTAAAGTATGCGCCATCGCTAGCTGCACATTTTCCCCATCTCTTTGGCAATTTTTAGATGCCCTCCCAGAAAAACCGTACATCTTTTGAGATGGTTCGGTCATCAAGCTATTTTTCGACCCATAATTATTGAAGTGTTTTATGGAAAGTGTGTGGGACATTGATTAAAACAAGTGGTAATCGGAAGGGGCCAAGTCTGGTGAGTACCGCGAGTGGGGTAAGAGTTCCTAGCCAAGTGCAGAAATGGTGTCTCTAACCGCTTTTGCTGTGTGCGATGGGGCGTTGTCGTGCTGCAAAATAGCTTTTTCGTGTCTTGTAGCCCATTCTAGTCACTTTTCGATCAATAGTTCATGGATAGTTCATGATCATTTGTGGACGGTAGCGAACGGTATTAACTGTTTCACCTCGTTTCAGATGCTCATGGTACACGAAACCCTTCTGATGCTACTAAATGCACAGCATTGTCTTTTTTCCAAAGCGATTAGGAAATATATCCATTTTGCCTCTCCAGTCTGGATCCGGTGAAAGAAAGTATTTCTTTCTGGGCTTTCTTTCATGGCCTCGTACAACTTCGTACGCCATTTTTCCCTTTTCCATCTGTGTGTCGTTCAACTGATGACTGACCAACAAGCGCCTTGCGTTGGACCATTGTCACCGTTTTCAACTTTCCACAATACGACAGTTCTCACTCGCGTTTTTCTTTTGATTGAATAAGAAAAGCAGTACGTGCCGAAAAAGTTCTTTATTTGGCTCCAAATTCGACATGTTTACCGCACGAAAAAATATGACGTCTAGTAGAAAGCGTAGCAAAGACAACAAAATAACATAAGATATTAGACTGTGAGCCGACCATTGTTTTCAGCGCCATCTCTTAAAAAAAATAAGAATTATTAACCACCATACCTGGTAGGTAGATATAGAGCTGTATATCAGAAACTATGCCTCTTTCGATGTTGAGGTCAAATACTCCTTCCATCGTTTTCGAGGTCTTCCTCTTGTTCTCCTTTCTGTTGGTCTTTGTTTGGCACCTTTCACAAGTCTGCTGTTTTCCATTATTTCTACATGTGCGTTTTAATATTTTCCCTTCTTATCTTATTCACTTTGTGCCATCTTGTATTTCACTTTAATCTCTCTTTACTGTTCGAATTTCTACTGTTCTCATTGCTTGCATTGTTTATCTGAACTTGTGTCCGCTGCGTAAGTTAACACAGATCTTCCTGCGGCTTTTTATATTCTTACTTTGCTTTCGATCTTAAGTATTCTTTCTCCGCACAATATCTCGTATGCATCCCACGATACGTGCTGCTTTCATTGTTTGCGCTCTAACGTCACGTTGTAGGTCTCCACTGCTCGTTATTTCAGTTCCGAGGTATGTGAAGTGACGGACTTGTTTGATTACTTTCCCCTTAGTTTCGAATTTGTATTTTATTGGATCTTTAGAAGTTACTATTTACTTAGTTATCATATTTAATAATTTTGCTTTTTCACTAAAGGTGAGAACAAGTCATTGTAGATCCATCCTCCAAGGTAGCAATAAGCACAGTATCGTCCCATAGCATACAACATCGAATAAGATATTTTCCATTTTATATCTAGTTGTTCTGGGTAGTTTCCCCATGATTCTGTCTATAATCATGTTGAAAAGGAATGGGCTAAATGAAAAGAAAAATCATATTGCCTTATTCTTTTGCTTATTTATATGTCCTTAGATACCAGATATCCTATTCTCATGCTAGTTTTACTGCTTCGGTTTATATCTGAGTTACATTCTTTTAATGGATAACTGACTCTTTTTTTATATAATTTTGATAAAGTCCGTTAGAATAAATTAAATATACAAACAACAAATTAAAACTGCTTTATATACACTCTCTTTATACACTTCATTGACGTCAGAATATAGTAATCTATAATTTTCTTACAAAACTATTTTAGTTGAAAATAGTTAGGGAAACATCCACTACACTAAACCAGACCTTTGTAGTGATACAACTAGACATTCTGGCACTCGTCGTTCGTCCCTTTTAATCAAAGTTTTCCACAAGTTTTGGGATATATTATTGGACCCCTGCTGGCATTTGAGAGTATTTTCTTTTTATATAGGACAGCTCCGAGAGCAAAGCAAGGTAACCTCTGTCTTGTGTTTTTCTTACGCGCATATTAAGATGGTATTGTAAATATTTGATTTTTTGTTAATCGTTGAAACAAAAGTTATTTGGCTAACAAATGAGTCCTACTGTTTTACTCTTACATATTTATTTTTCTTATTAACGAAATCTCAAATCTATATAAAATCTGTTAAATTTCAATAAGTGATATATAACATGATGACAGTTAACATGGGCAATAAATATCCAGTATCACTTTCATATAATTTTAATAAAATAAAAAAAGTGATTTAGTCTAGGGGGTGGAGAATTCAAAATCTGTTTAGCAGGTGGTATGGTACGTGTCTCCTAAGTTTTCTGTTCAAGTTCAAGTTCTTTGCCAAGCTTTTGTGATGAACTGTTAATCTACTGTCGTATTTTTGTGCATATTTAGTTATTCCTTTCCTGACGGTTGTAATTTGGAGGCCTTGTGCTATGATGTAGTTTACTACATACTAAGGTGCGTTACTTATTATTCGAATTACTTTCGGATGGAAAACTTTTTCTCTAACTGTGCAAAATTGGTTTTAAACAGTTTAAGTTACATAATCTGAAAGTTTGGAACACTTGAGAGTGTTTCTTTGTGTATTTGTAAGGTGTATAATTTATTATGTTAGTGAATCCCCATAAAATCACGTATAAAATGACGATAATTTTTATATTGCAATAACTTTTGAACGGCTCAGTTAATCGATTTGAAATTTCCAGTGACTTAATACACTCTTAAAGTTAAAAATATTTTTCATTAATAATTATCAAAAATAAATAATATTTATAGGTTTTAATCAATATTTAAGTATTAGTTAACGTTAAAATCAAGGCATATTTAGTACCAAAAGTTAGTTAATTTTTTTTCATATTATTTGTTATTATTAATTTAATTCTGGATTATAAGTGAATTTAATTATACATTATTTTCTAAAAATATCTTTATTAATATTTCTTTTCTGTGTTCTGCAAAGTAAGGATATTTACGAATTTATTATTTTCAGTTCTTTTGCTTCTGATTGTACCTACGATACATCCTTTAACCTAGGACTTGGTTATGTAGCGATATTATTTACCTACGTTCGATTAGTAAAACTTACCTAGTTTAAACCTCGTTTTCTGGTTGAAAAATATGTGCTTTGTCCAAGTTAGTCTAGAATTAAGATACACGAATAAATATTTGACGTCATCAGATGCTGCGGCAATCTCTGAGACTGGTTAGAATTGAGCTATATCTACCAAATCTTTCAGAACACTGATATGAACCTCTACTGAAATTATTTCATTTAAGTACCGAAGAATATGTACTTGATTAAAAAAATGCAGGGAACACAAGATATATTTACCTTGATAGATATATTTTTTGAAATTATTGACATCAAACAATAATAAAATTGTCGACATCAAGAGGTAGATTGTAGATATATAATCCGTTCGTACACGAGACCAGTTGAAATATAAGTTATTTTTGCGTTCTAAATACGTTCGAGTCGCGTTCGAACTAGATCCCGGTAGATTTTCCCATATAAATAAGCGCCCATCACATATTCCGGCAAGGTTTTAAGCCGCTCTCCTGTAACGGTACGCATCTTTACATAATTTGTCAAAACAAACTGGAAAGTAACGGACTATTAGTCAAACGATTTAAATCTAGAACAAGTTGCACCTGTCTTATCCGAGTTATTAATCAAGATATAAATTACAGCAGAAACGGAAGAAAATTAATTGGTTTCGCTCTTTAACAATATGTTGCATAACCATGGTTAACATTTTTGTTTTGTTCTGATTCAGAAAATACCAGAGTAATATTTTAGTTGCTTGCAAGGATTCAGTATTCATTACATTCTCATATAAAATTAAAGAAGAATAATAAAAATATGTTATTCTGCCAGTTGTTCATTTATAGCAGCGATTATTTCTGAAGTAAAAAGGCTTCCTTTCTTCCCTTGCTTGTATAAGTCCTTATTTACATCAAGAGCGTCACTAATAGGAATCAGTTGCCCGCTGATAATAGCCAGCAGTGACGCCCCTATACATATCAACACCTTTTTTGTGTTGATATTTAGTTTTACGGTACGGCTTGAGGGCTTACTCAGATTAAACCACAATAATCGCCTCTTTGGATTATTGTAGAGGATCCACATTTCACCACAGGTCACAATATCACACAAGAAGTTATTTTTCTTGAGTCTGGCGAGCTCTGACATGAAAGAATTTATTCTTATTCTCTGAGTTCATAGGGAATCCAACACCTCTACTTTTGATCCAACCGTCTATTAGACAAGTCTATAGCTAAAACGTAATGTGATTCCGATAATACGGTCTAACTTGCCACATTCCTGTCACAGTTCGTATAATTTATCATCTTACGATTTTTGACAGGGTTATACCTTCCTGTATGTTTTTTTCGAGAAATTTATCAACAGAACCAATGCTTCCAGCCGAAGCCGAGCTGGTTTTTCATCTAGTATACTACTATGATAAAAAAATAATGCTACTTTAAAATGTGTGTGCTTTAAGTATCGATACAACCATTTGTTTATTAGTTGGTATGGCTATTATTGACAATTGACAGTAATTTTAAATTTTCGGTAATTTTTTGAAATCGGCACATATATCGAGAAAATGAAATTTGTTTTGTTGGTGTATTAAGAATATTAAGATTAATCGAACTTAAGGATTTTTTGTATTGTATTCAAAGTATTACCGACATTCTGGATATTACTGAAATATTTGTATCAATTCAATCAATTTTGAAGAAAAATTTAAAACTGCCTTATATAACTTCTCGTCTTAATTCGAAGAAATTTACCAGTAAACACCAAATTATATTGTTGCACTTCTTGAAGCTCATTTGACTAACCATGCTAGCATCATCAGAGATGATTCAATCCAATTCTAGAACTAAACTATGTCATATTTATATGAAAATCATACCTATTGAACTGTGTAAAAATCTTGAACCGTTAAGTTAATTAAGCGTTACATTAATAATTCAAATCTTATATTATTAATATCTATATTATGGTCATGTTCGAGTATATGTTGGGCAACACAAGATTGTTCATTTCTCCCACATTTAATGTGGTCAGTGTGGATCTTTTAGATTACCCAATATACCTTCGATCACAACCTTGACAAAAAATTTTATATATTTTTTATGTTCGTCTACTTTATCCTGGATTACCCAGGACTTGTCTTAATCTTAATTATATGGTTTGTAGACTACCTTAATATACACTTTTTACAAAATCTTGTCTAGTCCTCGTGATTATTGGGCATTAAACAGTATTACCATTAATTTATTTTTATTGTCTTCCTTTTGAAAAGTCGATGATTCTTTCAATAATTGTCTAAGTTTATGTTTTGTAATTATTCTAACTAGTGAAAACACTGATTTAAAAAAAAAATATCGTGTTGTTTTTTCTGAAGATATGCTTTCTTTGCGTGATTATATTCTAATATGCATAATTACTGGTGACGAAACATTGATCTATGGTTATAATTCAGACACAGCGTAACAATCAAGCGAGTATCGTGTTAAAGATGAGCCAAAACTGAAAAAAAAACACGTCAAAGTCAACACGTCAAAAGTGTTTTCTTCGATTACCGTGCTATTGCTCACAAAGACTTCCTTTTAACTAGTTAAACAATTGATATAGAATAGTATTTAGGTGTTTTTCATCATTTCCGCGAATTCATTCGAAAAAAAACCAATTCATACTTGTTGTATTACCATAACGCACCATTACACACCGCAATAAGTATTCGGCAGTTTTTAGCAAAATTCAACGCCAATACCATATTCACCAGACTTGGCATCGTGTCATTTTTTCCTATTTCTTCGATTGAAAGAACCGTTACGTGGATGTCATTAATTAATATCCAGTCATAAATTAATTGTCAGATATGTTTTAAGCAATTGGGGTTTTGAAAAAATAATGTTTGTCATAAATAGAAAGATCATATATAAGTTTTACACCAAAACTATTTTTATTTTAATTTTTTCTTATAATTAAAAAAATATATCAAATTGAAAATACATTTTTCAACCTAGTACCGATGACGCGTCGACAGTTTCCGAAAAAAAACCAAGCGTGTGTGACGTCACAATGTTTATTTTCCCTCATCAATACAGACAGCTGATACGAGTATTTTAGTTTTTAATAAACTTATTCTGGTTAGTATCATCAGTGTATTGATAAATTTATTGAAACTTTGAAATCTAATTTTGTACGAATACAACAAAAACAACTCCCGAAAAAATGTTTTTAAATGTGTCACAAGATATTAAACGTCAAAATCAATCGTTCCAAGCAGTATTAACATATTAATTCTAAAACAACATTAAATTTGTACAACCACCTGTCATCAAAAATATATAAAAGATTATTATTTATAACATTATATTAATTTTTTATATCTGACTATTTATTACCTGCTGAAGCTATACAATCGTAACATTGAGTGTCTTGAACTATTCTTAGTTTTTCATTAATAATTAAGACACTGTATAAGCTTTACTGAGAAAATTATGTTCTGGACATATACGTTATTACCGTGCTAATACAATTTTTGCGGTTAAATTAAATATAACCTATAGCATTTTCACCGTAACTTTCGCGTGATATCCTAGAAATAATTTAATTATATTTAATAGAAATATTTTGTTTCTTATTTGCATTTACATTATTATTTTTAGAACAACTCAAATTGATGCTTTAGCGTCTCGAACGTCAGCTGAATTGAACCAAATTGTTATTGTTGAGAAAATCTGTGACCATAAAAATATCCACACCAGGTATATTATCAGAATTGGCCTGTATAAACCCTTTGTCGCACAGTATTTAATTAAATTAGTAACCAACAATATTATTTTTGAAATAATTTTCACAGACAGGTAAAACTCGTTGATACTACACAGGTAAAAACACTTTAACATAATGAGGTCACAAATATCGCAGCTAATCATGGCGCGTTCGTAGCCACGTGATTTTATTTTAAATTTTATTAATTTTAATTCATTTATAATTAATTACAAACAAGTTTTTTGCATCGATTATTTTTTATTCAAAAAGTTAGTTTATATTCGATAGTTATTTTTTATTCAAAAATCCAATTATGTATCGGCTTATCTCAGTCGAGATCTTGCTGTAACTTACCTCTTGAAAGTTTAATTTATACATATAGCTAGTATTCAAGTTAGTGGTTTTAATAAACCCATCGCATCTGGTGCAAAGCCGTCCCGCTCATACGAATTAGGTTTTCCGTGGAGATCTAAATACCGGACTCAAGGTAACTAAATTATCGGAGCTGTCTACTGCCGTAGCCCTTATACTCTCCAGTAATTATCTCTTAAATTTGGCGAGGGACCTGGGGATTTACTGACCCCTGGACGTTCGGTGCGGACACCTTTTCAGGACGACGACGAAAACAATCAACCTAATGATGGATTGCAGGCACCTAGAATAGGACAGGCTGAGAATTAATAACACCGGAGCTTAACACGATTGAGAACAGGAAGTTTATTGGAAAAATTCTAGCGAAATCAATAACAGCTGAAATGTCTCTGCTATACGTTCTATTCTAGGGAATTATAACTAAAAACATACAAGTGGTCTAAAAAAAGAGGCCAAATTTTTCAAACAATAATTCATTTTACAATTCATAGTGTCTTTATTTATTCGAAATGTGCCACTTTTGTAACAATGCATCATCTATGTAATCTGTAATGAAATGAAAAAAATGTTTTTCATTTCACGTGTTGGCACCATTGCACTTCTTTAACCCCAATCTTACAAGTGTCCTTGTAAGAATCTCTTTCTTTGGAATATACAGTTTCATAAAGAATGAAATGGTTATTAACGGTATAGATATTTGAAACTAAAATATACCATATTAATAGTAAAATTTCTATATAAAGAAAGTTGTTTGTTGTTTCAAAATACTTATTATTTACCCTTAACAGTTTTTTTTAGTTCTTCTTTCATTAGTTCTTCTTGATGTTCTCAGTCTCTCTTTCTAGGTTGCTAAAAGTTTCCTTTACTGCATTTTCGTTCCTATTCATTATGGCATTATGTCCATCGCACATAAAGAGTTATCTTAAGTTAAGTGTTATTTCTAAGAATTCATATTATATGCACCTTTGATAATGTTGCGTGTAAAGCTAAATAACAGAGATGACAGTACATCTCTCTGTTTGACTACATTGTTGGTTTTAAAACCTTTTGTTTTTGTATTTTCGATCACCACTGTAACCTTAGTTGCAATGACACTCAATTGCGACAGGGTTCTGATATCCTGTTTTTATATGTCCAAAATATTTTCAGAACTATGCGGCATAACCAGCTTATGCCGCATAGTTCGCTGGTTTACGGGCCCCACCCATCCCTTCCATTGGAGGGCACATGTTTCGTCTCTTGATGTTTGGACTCTTCAGTCAACTCACAGTCAACAACCCATACTTTTCGCCGACTTCCCGTCGGATGGCGTATATATGCAGTGTTAGAATTCTTTGGACTGCAATATTATGTATGTGCTATTTGCTTCTGATCTCCCATCTACGTCTCAAATCACCATCACTGTAGTCGACTACTATATTAGTGTTATACAAAGAAGATTCTAAACTTATACTGAAATATCTAGAAAAACTTGAAGGATGGCTTCATATGACATAGAGATATCTAATTGTTTGATATTCCTTGCAAGCCACTGTAACAAAAATTGTTGTAAAATTAATGTATTTCTCGAAATTGTATAATGAACAGATTGTTTAAATAAACTTGCTAAAATTTAAAAAAATGACAATTACTATATAGACATTTTGACTATTTGTCATTTTTTTCTATATGTGACGAATATATCTTTGGTATGCTTTAAAATCATAAATAATTGATGTGCGATGAATACTGTCTTCGTTAGTAAAAAATAATAAAACAAACATTTTCTTTCAGATTTTACCTAATTCTAATACCAAACAAATGTATGGTATATACTACAGAGATAAAGGGTGTCTCAGAATGTTTTTCGTTTTTGATACTTAAAAAATTACACATCAGAATTAATTCAAACTTGTTTAATTGCTGTTAAATTACGAGTATTTTATGAATTTTTATTTATGAAAAACCACCATCCGCAAATGCGTACCATCCACTTCTTCACGCTCATTTAGCCTGGAACTGAAATTTTTAATCACTCGCTGGAGCATCGCTCTTGGAATCGCATGGATTTCGTCTGTTATTATTTGCTTTAAAACATTTAAGTTGGGTGGTAATGGATTTAAAACCTTATTTTTTAAGTAGTCCCATAGGAAAAAATCAGCAGGTGTTAACTCTGGACCCGTCGCTGGACAGTTGATGCCCCCTGCCGACGACTAATCACTCTTTCAGTGAATAAATCGTGAAGAGCTGCTAAAGAATCATTCGTGACGTGGGAAGTTGACGGTTATCCTAAAAAAAGTAGGGGTCGATAATTCCTTCGTTTGATATGGCAGCTCAAACGACAACCTTAGGCGAGTGTAATGGTTTCTGGTGCAGTTCCAGCGGATTGTCGGGAGCCCAATATCTGCAATTTTGTTTATTTACGTGGCCTTTGATGTGGAAATTCGATTCATCAGAAAACCATATGTTATTGAATCTACTAGAAGTATTTTTCATTGTCCTGGATCATCGGGTTTCATCTCTTGCATAATAACAATTTGGAGGAGTGGAAATATAAATCATTACAAATAATGCGATGAATCGTGGATTTGTGCAAATGTCTGGTCAACATTCGTGCTCGTTCTTGATGCGCACCCAATGCTTGATTAAATTCGTACTTTGGCACATTTCTCATGGTTGCTAAATTGAAATATGTCCTGTACAGACGTCGAACAATAGTGTAGGAATTGTTGTTTTTTTAAATCGCCCGTACGCAAAATATGCTCTATCCCGTGAAACGATCTATTGCTACTAAACTTTAAAAGCCCGTCAAGCGTTTGACACCACTCTCCTTCCCCCGCTATATGTGTTTGGCGCGTAACAGACGTTCTGAGAGAAATGTTATATACTTTAATCTAAAAACCCATAAATGTGGATAACCAACACGACAAGTTGGCAATGATTAACACGAAATCACTAATTTTCTTAAACTACGACATACGTTTATTTGTATTTTTTTATAAATAATCTTTTTCTTTAAATTATAAACACTGTGTAGCACTAATAACGAAAATAAACATAACATTTGACCAGTCCTACAATATTTTGAATGTAGAGTAAAAGGCTAATGATAAAAATCTCCATTGGATATTTCTTGGAAAATAGTGTTGATGAAAAGTTGTTTTAAATAATCAAATGTGTTTAAGAGGTGCTTTAAAATATTTTTCTTGGTCATGGAGCACAGGAATTAATAAAAATCTTACACGTTGTTTTATGACAGATCCAGGGGACATTTTAGTAATATTTTTGGTGACAAATGATACCGCCTTTAAATAATTTAATATAAAATGAAAGTTCCTAAGTTAAAATAAATTGCAGTCACGTGGGTTACAAGATTAAATGAAGGTTCTGTATTATACCTAGCAATTTAGCACGTACGTCTATATGAAAACATAGTTACTCATTAGTTAATCCAATAGCAACTCTTGGATGTTTAGCTTGCTTTTATCCACCAATAAGCTAAAATTAAACGAATCGAACTTTTAATTAGTACTTTCTTCGGTCGAAAACTTCGCGAAGCGTTCTCTCTACGAGGTGGAACGAATTAAGCTTATGACCACGTTTGCGTCGCCCAACTCCCGATTCGGGAGTTTGTTTGTACGATTCACGTTTCAATTAGTGGTTAAAGTGGCCTGTCCTTTTCATTGCCCCGGCAATGATTTCTTCTTAATAATTCAAGCTTGGCTTTCGCCCGTGACCAACTTCACTTCGGACCGAGACCGTAGGGACAACTTCTGTTCAAAGGTTTCAACCGGCCCCCAGGGTGAGGAGTGGGGAGGAAAGGGTGGGGGTGGGACGGAATGGACAACGGTCGACGATTAAAAGCGGCCAGGAAACGTTTATGCATTTTAATTGGACAACGGAAGGGTCTTTGATTTTGGTTTATTGAGAAAAATTGAATAAGTGGAGGGTGTTGGGTTTACTTAAAGGAGTAACTAATGAGCTCAGACGTGACTAATTAATTTAATAACATATGATGATTATTAGATCTCTATTGTTAATCCTAGTGTAAAGTAGATATGATGATTAGTATATGATGATTTAATTAAAATATATAGAGCTTTCATTTAATCCTATAACCTACGTGAAAGTGATTTATTTAAACTTAGAAACTTTTTCATATGCGTTTGTGTGCACCTTGTGTTCCGTGCTAAATTTGGTTACTGCATTTATCCTTAAAACTATTAGGTAGGAATTTGTGAATTTTTACATCTATATTTGTTGTTATATAGCTTATATTTTATGGTTTCCCTTTTTTTGAGGAAGATTAGGTAAACTCAGATGTCACTTGTGAAATATCTCACACTGACTCAATGGGTGAAAGATCTGTAGATACATATAAAATATACACAGAAAATGGACATGGAAAAATCCATCTGGACTCGCAACTATATTTTGCAATTGTACTGGCCTTAACAATATTAGTGTTGGAAGTAACCGCCGAATGGTACGAGCAAAAGTTAGGATTAACTGTCGAAGAGACCGCGAAAGAATGGTAAGGTCAAAGAAGGACAAAATGGATTCTGGGAAATTGCTGGAGAGGGACAGCGGTTTTGAGATTGCTTTGTCGAATCACTTTGCTGTTTTACTGGTTATATGAAGAAATCACCAACAAACGGCTTGCTTCAATAGCACCAAAAGAAAAAATAATTTAATGAAAAAACGACGGACAATGAGAAATGCAGAGTCCTTTTGGCAGGGTCGAGTACACTGAGCTCTGCAAAACAATAAGTAGAACGTATCAGAGACGAGACGCGTCAGTTCAACATGCAGCTAGTGCGAAAAACTAGGAAAGAAAATAGGGGAATTAAAAAGGCTAAACCGAAGCTGAGAAAGAAAATAACGCAAATGTATGCCTTAATGAGTGAGGATGGTACAGTGTGCAGGGCGCGTACGGAAATATTAGAGGTTGTTCGAAAATTTTATTCATAGTATGAAGATCAGAACCAATCAAAGACAACAATACCCACTAGGGTGGGTCGAAATTCGTTTTTTTCGAATTTATTTTAATAACACCGAAAATATTATTCATTATGCCAAAAAAAATTGTACCAAGGGGAAACATTTTAAGTCGATATTTTTGAACTTTGACTAACTTTGAGAAGCCTAAGATATCGACTTAAATTTTCTTCCCTTTGGCACAAATTTTTCTTTTGCCATAATGAAAAATATTTTCGGTATTATTAAAAGAAATAAAAAAAAGGATTTTCGGCCCACCCTAATACCCACGGAAGAACAGATGTCAGATATCCTAGTGTGAGGAAGTGAGAAATGCTATAGAATCAATGAAAAACGGCAAGGCTGTAGGAAAGGATAGTGTAACTGTTGAAATGCTAAAAGCTGGTGGTCGGATTTCACATAAAATACTGGCAAAATTATACTTGAAAATGTTTTTCCTTAAATTGAATAAAATTGCAATTCAATACCTTAGTATTCTTATAACAAGTTGGTATATTTGGTATTCTTACACCAACGTTTAAGTATCTCTTCAAATGCACAGTCGAATGTCATGTTGAAATAGTACTTTTGCTGCCATCTGGACCTGCTTTGTCGCATGGATACCATCCTTCAATTGGTCCAGTAGTAAAACCCAAAACTCCTCGGTGATGATCTTACTTTTTGCCAGATAGTTTATGCGTACCACACCACGACAATCCCTGAAAACCGTAGTCATGACTGTTTCTGCAGATTAAATTATTTTAGTTTTTTTTTGCCACATTTTCACCTTCTTCCATCCACTGGTTCTCCTGTTGTTTCATCTTTGAAATAAGTCTAAACAATTAAGTAAACAATATGTTAATCTAATCTAAATACACACTTTTGATAAGTGTTTATTCAAATGTGTCTTTGGTTGACTGTTAACAAATGTGGCACCCATTGAGTAGAAATCTTTTTCATACCCAATTAATTGTCTAAAAAGATGTTTACAATGCCAGCAAGCTCGTATATCTTCAGGCAAAGATTATGACGATTTCGTCAATTGTTGCGGTATTTAGGTATCGTGAGCATCCATCATCTTCAATAGTCGTTTTAATAGTTGAACATTTTTTGTGCGCATGTCTCAACTTCCGCCATGTTTTTCGGGCACTTTATACGTATATGAGCACTGTATATCATGTTTTCAATATAATTAGCAAAAAAACAAGTTATAATCAGTAATCTATTATCAGCAGTGCAATTTTTATTATTATACATTCATAATTAAAAAATAATACAAGTATTTCAGTTAAAGTATATAATTTTTATTTCTTTATTTTTGGGTTTTTCGCCACGAAAAACCCAAAAAAAGAAAAAATATATGAACACGCCACAATCATTTGAACATTACTTAAAGTATATAATGTTACATGTAAAAAAAGGAGCAAAATAAACGTTGTTGTGGAGTATGTCGCAGTGATACACGCAGTAAAGCATTTTTGGAGAATTTATATTATATTAAGTGCGCTAAATGTAATTTGTCGGCTAAGCGATGTGGACGAGGTGATGGTCGATTCCAAGGGATTGATCATGTCAATTAAGACACATACATTTGTTGACTTCATTTTAAAAGAGAAAGTGGTCAAACAACAGAACATCCAGACCCCTCCAGCTATGTAAAAAAACAGCCATGTAATACGGTAATTGAAATATTGAAATTTTTTTGCCTCACATGCTGATGCTAGTTGTTTGATGATATTCATTTTTTTGGTCTTCTAGCTTCAGCCACTTTCTTTTATCAAGGCCTGGATCTACTGAGGCACAGTGCGCGCAGAGCATTTTTTACCCTAAAAAATTTAAAAATAACAATTATTTTTATTGTTTCGAAATAATTTTAATTTATTAATTTATTAATTTAGGAATACAGTTCTACTGCACAAAATATTATTCCTATCCTAACCTCTCAACCAGTTCTGCTTTATTTTCGCTTTGAGGACGACGATAGCACTTCAACCATCGTCGCAACTGAAAACAATTGTGGGCTTCTACAGTAGAATGTACTATTGAAGCACCATCAATCAATTTTTTCCACTTTCAATTCCACTGGTAACAGTGGCAATAATCCTTGTTGTCCGGACATGTCTACAAAAAGTGCCCGAAACTTTCATATTGCCGCCTTTTAAACGGCGTATTAAAAACGGCCATTAAAAGGCCTATTGATGTACGACTATGTTTAAATTTAGCAGCCCACTTTTTTACCTTCAAAAATGAAAAGGAAAATCATTTAAAGTAAACTAAAAAAAATCTAACCCTTTTTGTATGTCCGTCGAGGTTCAAAAGCAATAGTACTTTATAACTATTTCAACTTATATTTCGCTTTATGCGCCCCTCAAGCAGAACTACTTTAGAACAGCTCAAACTTCTTATATATTTTTAAGAAAATATTAAAACTTTGTTGTTTTACTCGATCGGTATAAGCAAACAACTAGCACGCGTCTGAAACTTCGCAGAGACCCATCTAACGAATCATACTTGACAAATGTCAGTCATTTGGTTATATCTGCGCCATCTCCGGGCCAGACCGAGGACTTTTTGAACGAACCTCGTAACTATTTTGTAAACAAGTCTTTATTAGAAATTAGTTTGAAAATTACATTAATAGTTTAAAATGAATAAAAACGAATTATAGTTACATAACATTACTTATTTTTGCACCGTATAATGCTGTAAAATTTTATTTACTGCGAGTCCTCGAGGCCATTTCCAAGTCAATAACTAAAATGCCCAGTCGATTTCCAGCTATTGACAAAGCCTTTATGTTTCCACGCCGCAACATGCTAGGTACATTTCTTATTGCAACGGATGTCTGTCCGCAATATTTTACAAAAATAGCGCCATTGTCACTTTATATTTGCCCACTATTACCTTCCTATCGTGGCAAGAGACCATTTCAGAAGCACATTCAATACTCGTAGATACTATTTCGGTCTATTTACGATACATTAAAATGAACGACTATACACAGGAATGGTTAAGCTGTAAAAAGGATTGTTTTGTAGTTTAAAAATATACTTGGACAGTGGATAATGTGAAGAATGTTTGTAAAGTCGCGAAGAAGACACGATGAAAATATCATTTCGAAAACATTGCTTTTGAAATAAGTGAGTTTTTGCTCATAAGGTCGTTTAACACCAAATATACTATTTAGTAAAAATAAATCAAGTAAACTCTATGCGCAAACAAATTTTGAGTTTAATGTCACTATGTATAACTATTTTTTTTAATTTTGAATTCGACAAAATGTGTTTCTTTAATCTGAGTTTTTCAAAATATTTACGAACAAGGAAAATTAATTTGTGTTCCACGCAACAATTGCCCATTCTTTGAGGCGCCACCAAACAGCTAGAAAAGCTAGCTCATTAAACGGGCTCGAGCTGAAAGAATGGCCAAAACTACAACCATATATATCGGCCATTTCGGATGTAGCGTGTAATATGAGGTATATGTTTTAATAAGATTCCTTTTTTAGTAAGAAAAAAAATACTATTAATATGATTAAAACATATTTTTTTCCATATTCTACATACTTCTATCTACTTTTCTACATACTTTCCATTTTGTTTAAACATTTGTCATACCACTCAACAAGTTTTTGAATGCCGACTACAAATAAATCTGCCGTCTGTGAAGAAGCCTAATCCATGACTGAAGTTTTAACTTCTTCGTCGTTCGTTGAACGTTAACCACCAAGGAACTCCCTTATATACCGAAACAAGTGAAACTCACTTGGTGCCAGGTCTGGACTGTAAGATGGATGATATATTTCTTCCCATCCAAAAGTCCTGATTAGACCTTGTGTTTGAGCAGAAACATGTGGCCTTGCATTGTCATGGAGCAACATCACACTGAAAGAGCCTAGGCCACGCCACTTGTTTTGTATGGCACTCCGGAGTTTTCTCAAAGTGAGACAATACGCATCAAAATTGATTATTGTGCCTCTCGGTGTAAAATTCACTAACAAAATCCCTTTCTTGTCCCAAAAGACAGTTGCGATGATCTTTCGTGCTGAAATGTCTGTTTGGCTTTCACTCCGGTTGGTGACGATGTGTGTCGTTATGGCATTGACTTTTGCTTGGATTCCGGAGTAATGTGAGACACCCAAGTCTCACTTCAAGTAACGATGTGGTCTAACAATTTATCTTTTTTCTGATTCTATCGAGTCAAAAACGATAAAGTACAGCCCAATCTCTTCGCTTTGTGATCGTCAGAAAACAGTCTTGGAATCCATCGAAAACACAGTTTTAGATAATTCAGTTTCTCCGAAACAATGGTATACAAAACTGACCTTAAAACATGTGGAAATTCACTTTGAAATCATGAATCGAGATTTCTCTCGAATTTTGTTGTCCACATCACGAACCAAATCTTCAGAAATCAGAGAAGGTCGGCCAGGGCGTGGCTCATCATGCACATTAACCCGCCCGTTCTTGAACATTCTCTCCCACTTTGAAACTTTACTGCCACTCATAGCATTATCATCGTAAACCTCACAAATCTGACAGTGAATTTCCGCTGCTGCGTTTCTTGCACACAAGAATCGAATTACAGATCATATCTCACAGTCGGCGGGTGACCCAATTTTCTTAAACATTATGCATTTCTACAGCTCAATACACAGACAGGCGATACGGCTATAAATGGCGCCTAAACGGCTGTAAATGGCGCGCAAAGCATGCTGGGAGCAATTGCCGCTGTGCGCTTGCGCATCATTCTCACTCTCATTCACATACGGACTTTATTAAAAAAATCTCCTTCAAACAATGTAGCTCACGCCACCTTTTGTTGAATGTTTGCAACAGTCAGACGGCACGAAAACGTCCGTGACTCGCCAAGGCCCTGTCTAGGTACGTATGATAAGTTTATAGTGGACCCGTCACCACGATCCCCTCGAGACCGGTTTCTGGTCTTAAGCCGTCATCAGTCTGGTTCGAACTAATTCTCGGCCAGAAACCTGTCTAAACTACCAAGAAACTAATGAATGTTGTTAAATAATTTTTTTTTATTAAGAAACACACCCTACATTAGTCAAAATAGAAGCGGCTACATCGTATTGCCTAATTGAAGTGATCCCCACTACAAAGAGTGTTCCTGACACAATTATTTCAAATTTAACTGAGGTAGCCGATACTTGATGGAAATTAATTTTAAATAAATAAGGGGATATTAATATCTAAAATTTCCGCTATACTTAAAATTGTATGCATATGAATTGTTTGGACACACAGTGCCTTTTTATTCTGTTACTTAGTTTGGTGGTATACTCGGGAATAAGTTTTGTACATCGATATAAATTAGTTTGGATTTTTTGGGTAAATTAATATCTTTTATTTTATTTGATAAGATCATAGGTATTTATTTTGTTTTATTATTATTAGTTTTAAATCAAAATATGTCATTCTAAATATCTATGATCTTATAAATAAAATAAAATATATTAATTTACGCAAAACATCCAAACTAATTTCTCTCCATGACAAAATTTATTCAAGAGAATATCACCAAAAGAAGTAATAGAATTAGTTGACAAATTACTTCTTAAAAATAAAACTAATTGAATAATGAAACAAGAAATTTTAGAGCTGTTGTTAATTACGTTGGACCAGAATTATTTTGAATTTAATAATTCCTTTTATGTTTCGAATGACGGTTTGATAATGGGGAACCCTTTAAGTCCTTTACTAGTGAAAATGATTATGAATAACTTAGAAAATAAGATAAATCAACATCAGTTGTTTAAATCATCACTTTACCGGTACAGATATGTTGATGACATTCTAATTTATTTTACAGGTTCTGATATACAATTAAATCAATTCTTAACTTACATAATTTTTAAGAACATTAAATTCACAAAACTCAAAGAGATTTACCACTAAACACCAATTCACTTTTTTTATAAAGCTCTCGACGCACGTTTTACTAATAAAAAATAATATAAAAAAAGTGATTTTGTGTTTAGTGGTAAATCTCTTTGAGTTTAGTGTTTCACACTGAAGGTTCCAACAGAAGAATTGATCAAATTAACGGTTGAAGAAGAGTAACATAATAGTATTAACTTTTTAGACTTAACAATTACTAGAAAAGACATACAGATCAGACATCACATACAGATTTAGTTATACACAACAAATATTATACACAGATTATTAAATATCCCCATGTCAATAGATAATTATGATAATGAATTGAATGTTATGAAACAGATCGCAATAAATAACGAATTCGAAACATTATAAATAAAATAACTAATAACAATTAATATATCCTGTCAATAATATCAAGAATGCTGCGTGCGTACAAAACAATTACATATACGGGAAAAGTTATCAACTTAGTGTCTAGATATTTATCCAAAACAAACGATATAAATATTACATTTAAAACAAACAATAGTCTTGGACGCCTCATTACAAACAGTACAAATCAAAGAAATAAAGTCTATAAATCCGGAATTTATTTAATTGAGTGCGGGTCGTGTCCAAAAGTCTATATTGGTCAAACAGGAAGATCTTTCTCTACTAGGCTCAATGAACATAAAAAAAGTTATACTAAACAAAATAATTCTCATTATGCTGACCACTTAATGTTAGAAAAGCATATTTTTAATAATAATTTTAAAATGTTACATAATGAGAATAAATCCCAAAAAATTAATCTTTTAGAGAGCCTAGAAATTAATAAAAGAAAAAATTTGGATATTTTGCTAAATGACCAGCTAGACTTGAATGGTTCACCTTTATTAAACTTATATTGCCCTCCTAGACATTGACAAAAATGGGTTTCCTCACTATCATGTTTTATGGTATTATTAGGTCGATTAAATGTTGAGGTTGTAATTACTTTTCTTACTCTTACTTTAATATAGTTCATATTTGAAAAAGGCTCTGTGTGTCGAAATAATTTTTATACATACAATTTTAAATATAGTGGAAATTTTTAGATATTAATCTTTGCTTATTTATTTAAAATTATTTAAGTGTCTGTCAGTGTATACATTGACATTCCATTTAAATCCAAATTTGTATTCTGTACGCGAATATCACGATATGCTTATTATTTAAGGAGGAGTTGCTGTTAATCAGATTAGAGATTTATATCAGAATTTTTTCAACGTGTTCGAGAAAGTTCGTTAAAACGGTGCCAGGCTTGCATAGACTCAAATGATGGCAATTTTGAACATTTAGTGTAATAAAACAATTAATCATATGTGAAGCCTCGTACACACTATACGGTTTCGATTTTATAATTGTTTCGGTTTTGTCGTTTCGATTCCAGTAAAGTATGAATTTTGTTTTGTACGTTCACACGCTGCGATCGAAAAACGAATTATGTGAACACTGCTTTGGGTTTACCCCGAACCGATTATAAAACCAAAACTGTATCCTGTATACGAGGCCTGGCGTGAATCGTTTAAAAAGTGTCGTGGTGTGAAAAATTAGTGCTAGTAATTTCCACTTTGGTAAACAACATTAATGTGTAACGTATCGAATAAATTGCTATAAACATATTACATTATATTTTCAAATAATACCTTAAGAGAACAATGAAATAAAAACTGAATTTTCCTTGGCGAATTCGCGACGTTGCCAAATAAAATAATTATCTGACTTGTTTTCGGCGGAAATGGTTGCAAATGTGTTTTAAGGAAACTTTTTGTTCAATATAGTTGGATGGTATAAAAATCGTTGGTTAAATTTACGAATTTTATTTCCTTTCCTACTTAGTGTAAGTACTATTACTTATACGTTTCTACCTATTTCTACTCTATAAAAATAATTAAAAAACATCAAAATTCCTTATTATTTTCAACATTTTTCAAATTCGAAATAAATCCGTACATATTTCAAAACTCTATGCAAATAAGTCTTGGATTTATGAATAAAAATTAGAAAGAGAAGATTAAATAATAATGCCCCAATAAAACAAAATACAACCATTAACGGCAAAAATACTTGTTTTCGCGATAATTTTTTTCGATGGACCAGCAAAATCGATAAGGAAGTGAAATACGAAAGCAAGCGTTCGAATGTGAAGGTATACCTTAGATTTTTCTATAGAAACGATCCGTCAATGTCACAATAAATCAATCACAAAGCTGTGTCGATTCATTTGCTGCTCATAAATTCAACTGGTTTTATATCGATATAGATACGTTAGCCTTCAGTCGTTAGCAGACAAAAAGAATTTCTCTGAAACAACTTCCTCCATATTTATCTCTTTTTCTTTTTTTGATTTTCATGTATTAATTGATTTTGTACTTATTTAAATCCTTCTTGTAAATAATTCTTCTTGTAATAATTTATTTTTACCCAATATTCGAAGAAAAAATTGATATTTATGTATCCGGAATTGGTAACATTGGTGTTGCTAGGCGCCATATGACATATACATTGTAAAGTTTGACATTGTTGACTGTATATATACTCAGAATGTTTTGTCATATGAACGCTATTTGTGTTGTTTAGTAACTTGAAAAAGTCAGCTCAGTCAAAAAATGGAATTAACTCGTGAGAATGTTGGTGCGATGATTTACTACGACTTTCGACAAGATTATCTCAACAACAGTGGATCGATCAACTCACTTCGATGAATGGTGATGGTCATGAAGCACCATCTAAAACCATTATATATTACTGGTTTAGTGAATTCAGTCGTGGCTGACGTGGATGAATGACGTGGATAAATGACGTGGATAAATGGGCATGTGGCTACAGTGCCACTAGAGAATCATAGAACGTCAATTCTGAATGGTACACAACCATTTGTTGGCCAGAAGTCTTTGAAAAAATAACCGGCTACGCAGGATCATTTTTCACTATGACCGGTCAAAACATCTAATTGATAGGTTATCCTCAGTACAGTCCTGATTTGGCATCCAATAATTTCTTTTTGCTCCCATCCGTGAAGAAACTACGCCATCAACGATTTTTGACGCTAGAAGACGTGGTTGATGCGTTCAAAATGCATATTTTGGAGATACCTCAATCAGAAAGGAAAAAGTGCTATGAAAATTCGTATGTAAAATTACATCGATCATCGCGGAGAATATTTTGAAAAACAATAAAATTATTTTCAATGACAAATATTTTTTTTTATTTATTATTCCGTATACATAAATAGCAACGCTCGTAAAGGTAGTTAAGCTGGAATTAAATGAATGAATTAAAAAAAAAAAGTTGTCCGAGATGTATGTCTAAATTTTCACTACATTTAAAATTTATAAATTTCCAATAGGTACTTCAAAATTTCCTTCTTAAATAAAACCAACAATTTTAGAAAAATATCATGCTTGTTTGTTTTGTTAAATTGTAGAGACATACAGATGGCCATTCTTTGCGAAAACTTGTCAGTAATAATTTGGCACAATTAATTGTCAGCGGATTGTTAGAATAGATTTTTTCTTGACGAAGCTCATAGAAACATGTCGTTGGGGGTTAGATCGGATGATCTTGCAGGCTACTGAATATCACCATTTCGAGAAATGATGCCGCCAGGAAATCATGTCTGTAACAAATCTAAAGTTTCCTTCGCGGTATGAAGGTGGCGGCATTTTGTTGAAAAAACATACTGGGTTCATATTATCCAATTGGGGTCATAAAACTTTCTTAGCAGTAGCATTTACTGTTTCACCATCGTCATTTTCATGAAAAAATGGTCCTAGAACTACTCCAGCCCACACTCTGTTACTGGAAGAGGATGTAAAAGATCTTTTGTAATCACTCGAGGATTTTAATTTTCTCAAATCCAACAATTTTGCCTGTTCACATAATCTGTGAGGTGAAAATGGATTTCGACGGAAAACATAACGTTGTTGTAAAATCCTGTATTATTTCTAACTAAAGTTTTAGGTTAAGTCGTTGAAAAACGGCGCTAAATTTAAATCCCGAATTATCTATTGGGACACCATTTATAACAATTCTTTCGACACTGTATCTTTTCAAAGATGAAACTTCAATATTAAAATTTACAGTAAGAAAAAGTAATATATACTAGCTTGTACTTAAAATGTACATTAACCTAATAATACAATTGATGATAATAGTTATTAATATATCCTGTCAATAATATCAAAAATAATCAGTACTTAAAAATACTTATACAGAAAAAGTAACCAGATTAGTTTCAGATCATTTATCAAAAATAACTAATATAAAAATTGCCTTTAAAATAAATAATAATGTGGAGCGTCTTATTAAAAACAATAAAAGTCAAACGAATAAATCAGGAGTTTATTTAATTGAGTGCGGTTGTGTTAACAACAAAAGTCTGTGTTCAACAAACACGATGCTCCATTTCTACTAGAATTAGCGAACAAAAAAAAGTTATCTTAAGGAACAAAATAATTCCCATTATACTAAGAATTTAATTTCAGAAAATTACATTTTTAACGAAAATTTCAAAATGTTACATAATAAAAATAAATCTAAAAATCTAATCTCTTGGAGAATCTAGAAATTAATAAAAGAAAAAAATGGGTATTTTGCTAGACGACCTGGTAGACTTGGTAGAATTTAATAAGGGTTCGCCCTTATTAAATTTATATTGCCATCTGAACATTGAGAATGGAATTCCCGACCATTATTAATAATTGTATTATTAGGCTGATGCACTTTTTAGATAGTAACTAGAATATTTTTCATCTTCTAACTGTAAATTTTAATATTGTAGTTTCGTATCTGTGTGTCGAAACAATTGTTATATAAGATATTTAACATAGTGCGAATTGAGACATAAGTTTCAGTTCGTTTATTTATATTTTTTATTTAATCGAAAATCGTTCTATTTTTCAGGGTAGTCTTCTAGCTCGATACAATTGGCCAAACGATTCACTTTTGTATGCCTTCCAAAAAGTACAACTTTCCGAAATCCATTTGATGCGAATTTTTTTCTACCCAGCCATTTATTTGAAAAGAGAAAGAAAGCCAGGGGTCAAATCCTGAGAATAGGATGGATACGATTGTTTCTCGCTGTTGCAAGGGCGGACGAATATGTGGGTGCATTGTCGCGCTAAATCAATATTGATTTCTTCACCAAATGAGGGCGTTTTTTTAAACAACTCTTCATGAAATTTGATTAATAATGCAGCATCTTATTCTCCTGAGGTCGCCTTTCCTAAATTCTTAAATAGTCGATGAGGTTAATAATATTCCATAAACCAGTGACAATGGAAGCTGTCGGGTCAACCAAACCGTCTTCACCTTCTTCGGGGCACGTTTATTGGGTAAAAATCACTATTTTGACAGTTCCTTCGTTTCTGGTCTATAGTGATGAATATAATTTTCATCAATAATCATGAATCGTCGCAGAAACTTCTTCGGATTGTGGTTCTTTATGTCTAAATACCGCTGAGAACTAATTACTCGATTCCGTGACCCATCGCGCTGGTAGCTTTCTTATGTACAAATGTTTTTGTAGGATATACCGTATATTCTGACGAGTTTATTGTCTCTCTTACTTTCACTCTGCAGACGGTCAATATGATAACATGGATTTTGTTGTCTATTTCTTCAATAGTAGGGGAAGGTGTGGTAGGTTGAGACACCTGTTGTTTTCTGGTCATAAAATTTTGCTGGGTAAATATATCGAAGAGGTTATTATACCGTTGGAAAACTAGACGCCATACCAACACTTAGATAATAAACGTTTTTCGATTTTTCAAAACCCCATAAAAATATATCCAATTTTCCAATAATTCCAATGATTGATTCGATGATTTCAACAATGATTCCTACCTACTTTAACCTACATTCCTATTCCAAACCTACATTTTGGCCAAAAAAAAAATTGTCGGGTAGGTTAAGACACCTTAAAAACTTGAAACTGAGAAACTGAAGTAAATACACCAAAAATTTAATGTTTACGGAATATTTATTAATCGTTTTTATTTATTAATCGTTTATTATCGTTTTCGTTCCTTCAATACTGTCATTGTTTCCGGTGAGGTTAGAATGGCACTTTTTATTGGCCTTTGTCCACGGTTTGTTTTTTTTTGTCAGGTGTAGTTGCTTGCACTGGACCAATTTCAGTCAAAATTGAAGAGAAACTTGACGCATGAGACATCGATGTTGATGGCGCTTCAGATGTTGTCACCTATTGAGGAGCAGCAACATCTTCTGGAACATCACCAATCACAATACGACGCTGTACATCGCCATCGACACCTTTCCTTTCAGTCGATACAGGTGCCTCATTTTCATAGCTGATAACGGCTTGTACAAAGACGCATTCCACAAAAACATATCCGGATTAAATGGTGAAATTCCCCTTGCTTCGAATCCATTGACAATGCTTGTTAAAGAAGCAATGTGATTTTAATGATGACTGCAATATGCCGAATTTCAAATGCTTTGCTAGATGTATAAGCAAAAAACACGATTTATAAGCAAAAAATGACGCCTGGATATGAAAACCGAAGAGACACCGATGTTTCAACTGACCTGAATGACGTCATTTTTTGTCACGCAAAAAAGCGTATCAGGAATTTTTACAGGAAATCTTTTTATACGTAAAAATACATGTACTTTATAACACATTGATGGTATTTACCTTGAAAAACCGTTAAAAATTGAACACTTTATTGATTAATGAACAAATCACGAAAAAATAATAAGATAATGCATGCGCTCTCTTCAATACTTTACGAAAAGTGAGGTATTGGTCCTACAACAATCTATATATATATATATATATATATATATATATATATATATATATATATATATATATATATATATATATATAGCCGGTCGTGTTGGTGCGGCGGTAAGAGCGGCGGCCTGCCGATGCTTTGCCTAATCCTTATTTTTCTTTCTTCTGTCCGTTTATCTTTCCTAAATGTTTGTGATTGTTTCTAGGCAAGGGTGTAAAATCCGACTAAGAATTACCCCTCAGTCACGCCAGTTAAAGGCTGAGTAAGACCGGATGCCTTCTGAGAAGTGTTCTACGTTGGTCACTCGCCAGTCGGTAGGTTTCCTGATAGACTTATGGGTAGGCACATAACCAAGGGTTTATAGCCCGAGCGGGGTGCTGGCCTGGGTTTGTCGGAAGCTGATGACCGTGGTTCGAAGCCCACGTGAAGCTCTAGGTCCAGTCGCTAAATAGCCTAGTTGCTGATTCGCCTCTAACCCTTACCTTTACCTTTTATATATTATAATATATAGCATATAATGTATAGTATATACCTTAAGGGGCCGTCCTGATCCCGGAACATTACTTGTGTTTGTTCGACCACATCAAAACTCAGTAAACCACTTTTGAACCATGAAATGTAAAAGAGTAGAATCCCCATAATACTTTTTCAATTTTTCTTTGATTTGAGCGTTGGTTTCTCCACGCAAAAAATAGTGTTTAATCAACACACGATTTTTTTATGATAGTCAAAATTGAGGACTCTCAGAATAAAGCTAGATGTCATATTGAATTGAAATTGGTGAAGCAGTACTAGAAAGAAAGTTTTTCTTCTTCTTGGTATTCATCTTTACAGACGAGTCGTGACTTATGCTAACTTATTCCGTTTACGGCCTTTTCGGACTACATCTTTTGTTTCTCTAGTTCTAGATTTCTTGTTGCATATTGGAGATATCAACTACTTAGGTCTTTAATTTGATTTATCCATATTTTTGGAAGTCTGCGGCGCGATCTGGAATCCTCCATCCGTCCTTGCAGCACATGTCTTTCTAGGTTAGACTATCATCCGCAATAAACTGTCATTCCCATCAAACATTGTTGGAAGAAGACGATCTGAAAACTCAACAACAAACGGCAGAGAGGCATGGGAAAGATCTAGAAGGCAGGGAAATGGGTACCATATCAGCTGAATGACATACAGATGGAAACGCGAAAAACGGCGTGCGAAGTTTTTCTTTCTCGTCACAAATAAACACTTTCTTTGTACCGGATCGTAACTAGAGACAAAAAAATGGATATATTTCGACAACCTAAAACGTAGAAAATGTTGGGTTGACCGAGAACAACCATCAACATCGACAGCTCGACCGAATCGCTTTGGAAAGAAGACAATGCTGTGCATTTGGTGTCGTCAGAAGGGTGTAGTGTATCATGAAACCAGGCGAAAGAGTTCATACCATTCGCTGCCGCCAACAAATGATTAATTTGAACCGTGCATTGATCGAAAAGCGACCAGAATTGGCTACATGTCTCGGAAAAGTTATTTTGCAGCACGACAAGGTCCCATCACACACAGCGAAAGCGGAAAGAGATACCATTTCTGCACTTGGCTGGGAACTCTTGCCCTACCCGCCGTACTCATCAGACTTGGACACAACCGACTACCATTTGTTTCCATCGATGTCTTACGCACTCCATGAAACACTTCAACAATCACACCGATCTCGAAAAAAATGGCTTGATGATTGGACTACGTCAAAAGATATACTGTTTTTCTAGGAGGGTATCCACAAATTACCACAGAAATGGGTAAATGTGCAGCTTGCGATGGCACACACTTTGAATAAACCATTATTATTAACCATTAAAATTAACAATAAAGGAAAAATTAAGAATTATTAACCGCCACACCTGGTACATACATAGGAAATCTCTAAACGACTCTAGAATTCTTCATTGTCCAGTAAATAAAGATCACACTGTCAATATATAATATCATATTTTTTAACCGAGTTACTTTTTAATTCTCAGTCCTCATTAATTTTGGTCTAAACACACCTTGACATTGTAATTGGCAATTTTAAGGTTTTTCAACAAATACTATAACTCACCGTTTGGTCTGCTTAATCGTGATGGCCACCAAGGTCATATCAATCAACTGGAGTGCATTAGCTTGTTTAATGTTAGCCAGACATAAATGGTGGACTCATACTTTTAATTTAACCTGAAGTTAAAACATAACGGTTTATAAATTACGTGGAATTCTCTAAGAGGTAAAATCGTCTTGTAATTATTTATATTAGTAGTTGGTGCTGACGAAGTAAAGCTTTTTGTTCTGACTAAAAAAAACAACGGAAAAATATATCTGAGACTGTTTGATTCTCTGCTATGTTTGATTTACAAGCTTGGTTTAAATTTAGTTTTGTTAATTAGGATTTTTTCGTGATGGTTACGTATGAGAAATGTTTTATATCATTCTAGATATTTATTTCAAATGGTCTTGGTTATTTATTTTTGTCAGTTATCTCTAAATATGTTTGTGTGTTTCTACAAAATGAACAATTAATATCAATGAATAATGTGTTATGTAAATCCTTGACCGTTTGTTTTACCATTGGAAATTTTTTCTTTAGTTTCTTCATCTTTATTCAAATCTTCATTTTCAGTTTCAATAGAGAGAAAACGCAACACTATCCTTTCTCTCCAATGGCTTCGCTATTTCACGAAAACTGAAAAGTGCTTCTTTCATACCAATAGCTCGTACCTTTTCAAATTCTTAATCTCAAGGAATTGTGTGATCTCTCAATGAAAATTGTAATTGGCAAATTTTTCTTTAGTTTCTTCATCTTCATTCACATCTTCGTTTTCAGTTTTAATAGAGAGCAAATGCTACACCTCATAATGGTAGAAGCAGCAATGGCTTCGCTATTTCACGGAAACTTAAACTTGTCTCTTTTATACCAATAGCGTAGCAAGTAATAAACGAACTAGCACTTTTATAGCATTCTAATACATTCTAGCACATTTATCAAAATCATAATAATACTGCCTAGATATAGCAGCATATAAGAAATATCTCACAATATGATAAAAACAATTTTTTTAGCCGTTGATTTTGCTACAATTTTAGAAATCACACAGGAACAAGCAATAAATGTACGAGTTTTTGAATTCAAGATTCGCTATACAGCTGATTATGTTTTTTTAAACATGTTTATTAGGTGTTTTGATCATTTTTTGTTGTTCTTGTATTGGATGATTTAAGTCATCAGTATTGCTCGATTTTCAGAATTAAAGACTGGGTCTGGTTCGGTTACTTCGAGAGAAAAGCATCCGAGCCTAACTGCTGAGTTTCTTAGAACGAAACCGTTAAGATGTGGATGTATTTTCCTCCTAGCAATCCAACGAGACGTAGTTCGTCTAGTTGTACTACCTGCATTTATAAATACAGATAATTATTATATACTGATAATTAGTACAGTCAAGTAGACATAATTTTGCTTCTGTTTAATTTAATTTTTACCCCTCCAGCTTCTTCTTGTCCCCCTTCCCACTTCCTGTTTCCAGTGTTTCCTTACTATTCCTCTTAGCGTCCCTCTATCTTCTCCACTTTCTTCTTTCATTTTGCTATCTTATGCTGTAATATGGTATTCGATGTCTATCTTTGGCATTGTATATATTTTATTTCGGCTTCTTCTCACATCTATAGGTCTATTATTTAATTTTTACGTTATGCATAATCATCTAAAAACCCTTCAGTCCCAAACAATTTATCACCCTCCACCTGCACATATTCTCCAGGTCTGATAACATTTAATCAGTTATTTTTTTACTTTACTACTTCAATTTATTTGTATTTGTTTTTTGTTTTATTCCAGTAAAATTAATTTAAAAATAGGGAAAAAGTCACCATAATATTTCTCTTATAAACAACGAAATAAATATTTTAGCGACTAATTTATAGAAAAACTTCTCGTAAACAATTACTAAAATGCCTTTTTACTTCATCTCGTGGTTCAACAAAAGCGGAAACTATTCAAGTCTAGAGAAAAGGTGATGAACGGAAAGGAGATAAGCAAACAGTAAATGAAATTGGTGTTGGCTGTGATAGATTCAGACCTAAAACGTTACATTTGAAAAAAAGGTCAGGACCGGCTTAAAGGATAATTTAACTAACAGCTTTATACATATATATATATATATATATATATATATATATATATATATATATATATATATATATATATATATATATATATATATATATACATATATATATATATATATATATATATATATATATATATATATATATATATATATATATATATATATATATATATATATATAGGTCTATTAAGATATTGTTAACTCTAGTAAAAAGATTGTTAGTATACAATACTAAAATCCCAGTAAAAACTTGAGCAATGCGAGGTAAATTCAGTTGATCAAAATCTCGGCAGTTTAAGAAAGCTTGATATATTTGGAATAATAATGTGAGATGTGAACTGGGGTAATTTTGTCCTACCTTTTCGTGATTTTATTAAGTCAGTTGTATTTTAATTTTTGTCTTTTAAATATTTGGCATTTATTGTCCTATTTTTATATCAGTTGTCGTTTACGATAACACCTATTGTTGAGATCATACATAGTTAAATTTGGAGAAGTTTCAGTGTTAATTTGACGTAAAAAATAGATTCTGTAAAATATGGTGCATTATAAAATTCAAAATTTTACATTTAGCAATCATATATGTTAATATTGTTTATATTTGGTATGTCTGATATGTTTGGTTATTTTTCATATTCATCGGACCTGACACCCTTTAATTTTAATTGTCTTTAATATGGCAACTTATATAAAATTTGGTAACTGATGCAGAAAATGGAGCTGGATCGAAAGGTGATGGGTGGAGTTTGATATCTCGAACGGGTTTGGAGATACTCGCAAAAAAGTTCGAGAGAAAAGACAAATTTCCATTCTAAGGGTCCCCCTTACGACTTTCGAAACATTTTTATAACGGTAACATATCTGAATAGAAAAACCATATCTAATAAAAGTACCCAAGTATAAAATGACTTAGGAACATATACAATTTTTAAACAGTGAAGAGGTTGGACAAGTGTTACTCTACCAATTTGTTTTGGCTCCATTGTTTTTTCATCATATTTGTGACATTTTCCATTTGGTTATTATAATGAATAAATAGATACTAAAACAACGCAGCAAAAGATCAAATATTGCAATACAACATGAATTTAAGTGAAAGTAAAATTGTTTATTCGAGCAATTTCAAGCAATTTGGGAACTGTTGGGGATGGGCCCCTTATTAGAGGTCTAAGAGTGCGAAGTGCTGAGAATATTGCACGTGTGGAGCAACATTCGCCGAACAATGGAGAAACAATACGCTGAATTTTGAGAAGCGACGTGTTTTTCTATAAGATTCTAATTGTTCAAGACTTATTGCCGACAGACAATAATATGATATTAGAATACTGGCATACCATCGAAAACCACCAAATTGACCATTTTCATGCGAAATTATTAATGAAGTCTGGATTATTGTTTTTGGCGATTATTGAAGGAAAAGGTTTACAAAAATAAACCCCAAACCACACAGCAGCTCAAGAACATCGTCCGAACTGAAATCGCTGCATTAATCCCACACGACAAAAGTTATGGAAAATATGTTTAAAGGGCACAAACTTGCATGACTTGTAATGGCTCGGATTTGAGTGATTAAAATTTTCAAAAATTAATTAACACAACATTTTAAAACGAAATAACCTGGAAACAAAATATCTCTTGTTTCTTTTAAAAGTTATAAATTATTAAAATGGTAGCGAGACACTCGCCCCATCCTGTAACCAATTAATTTGTATATAATTGTTTAAAATTAATGTTTGTATATTAAATATTTTGTTATACTTTAAAACACCAAAACAAACTTAACTGAATTAAGATAATGCATCCACAATAGCCTGTTTAGAATATTTTTTGAGCTGAACCCAGTCCTGTTTACGGATACCTAAGGGGAAAACAAACTACTGCAGGTGGCGAAAGGAATGTGTGTTGTTGGGAATTTGGTCACGCGTTCTTACCTTACGGGATGAGAAACAACGTGCAGTCGACCGATTAAATAAAGAGTGACTATTATTGCCTTCGATTTAGGGATTTGATGCGAAATTGGGGTTTTATTGAATTTGATGAAACTCCACTAATGATGTGAGAAAACGAAACGAATAAAAGAAACACTTTCTAGAGGTAAAATGTAGTGAAGTGTTTTTTTGGTGAAAAGTTAGAAAAATATCTGTGGATCGTTTATTATAGCAGAACATACTTTATAGCAAAAACATAATTTTGATATTTGTTCATTTGATTCGTCTCAGATTTCTTGATATTTTTCATTTATAATTTCCTAAATTGGTATGGTAAAAAAGAACAAAAAGAAGAAGATCTTATAGATCTTCTCAATATAAATCACTTCAAATAAGAGGTTTTAATGCCTACAGATTGAAGAAATAATTTGAATGAGACTTGGTCATTTAAATTATTATATATCACCAAAAAATAATTATTTTTAGCACAACTGCCATTAAGGTTATTGTTTAGAACCTGGCTAATCATCATTACCTCTAATGAGCTGGTGAACCAGCAATCCTATTATAAATGAACAGACGATCGTAACCCAATGTTTCACTGTTGCTTTTTCAAAATTAGTCCATTTTTAAATAAAGCAAAACATGTCTCTTTCTCCCTCTTTCTCTTTGTCTATATATATATATATATATATATATATATATATATATATATATATATATATATATATATATATATATATATATATATATATATATATATATATATATATATATACAAAGGGATATTATACACTGCTAGAGGCGTTTCTCGTTGTTAGCCTTCCTTTGCGCCCATATTGATTTCATTCTTTCGCCATGAGCTTTTCTCCTCTCGTCAGACCAAGTTGTTCCAGTCTTCCTACATTTTTCTCTCTGGCCAACCTCCCAAACGTTAACCCTGTGTCTGAAGCAGCCTCTATCCTGAATTTCACTTTGTGTAATATTTGCTGATCTTAGGTTCTCTTTAATTGCAGTAATCTATTTAATTTTTTCTACTTTAGCTCTACTCCTATTTTCATAAAATTCGACTATTTGTCTAGTTAAAAAACTTAAACTTAAGTCTTCTTTTTCTCATATCGCTATATATATATATATATATATATATATATATATATATATATATATATATATATATATATATATATATATATATATATATCCGAAACTCAATGACAAGCGGGTGCCGGGCGAAAGGTCAGGTTATACCAGTTCTGGCAAAAACAAGAAAAAATCCATGTCACTGTGTTAAGTGATAATAGGCATATTTTCGAAAATCTTGAAATTCGACACCCTAGGCTATATCTTTAAGTACTGTGATCACAAATGTTCCAATTTTTCAATTTTATTTTTTATAACGTGATTCTAACTAACAAACGATGAACGTTGTTAATTTAGTAAAAAAAGTTTCGTTGAGTCATGGTGTAAAAAATTACGTCAGCTAACTATGACACTTTATCTTTTAAAAATAATGTATTACACTACCCTGGGCAAGTTACTTCAAAAGATGGCCACTTTAGTCAAGATTCCAACATGGTACAATAATTGGCACTTTTCTTTCCACAAAAAATATTATTGCTTATTTTTTGCAAAAGGACCACATTTCAAAAAACTCATACCATCATAAAAAATACTTTTATGTGCTCAAAGATCGACTTCACCAGTTTAAGTGAGAAGGACAGACGTTATAGAGTTAGATAGATCTTCTCGTAATCGTGTAACTTTCGTACTGACGACTTTGGCTTGTGTTACCCTGGATTTGATATTATATTTCTGCTGACGACTTTGTCTTTGTTTTCCTGAACTTAATTTGTGTTATGCATACTGTGCTAGTTAGTATTTAGCAATACTAACACGTTTTGCGACACCCCGTATCTGTACACAGCTGAAGAATATGCGAACGTGCATCTTTTCTGCGGTGAATGCCGTTGTAATGGCTCTGCCGCAGCCAGATGTACCTCAATGCGTCACCCAGATCACCACGTGTTCATCAATGTACACATGTCATATTCGCAAGGGCGATTGCTTAGTGTTCGTATGGTCGGTGAGAGACCTGGCGGATACGACGACGACGCGATTTTAAATGGTAATCCAAAATGACCCCTGCATTTCAGTACATGCAATTGATAGAAACACTGGAATTCCGAAAAGTATTGTTCATCAAATTTTAAAACCAATATCACCCGTATCATTTGCAACGTGTACAAGGTTTGCCACCTCGTGACTACTTTCCCAGAATCGATTTTGGCAGAACAATGTTGACGAGAAAACATGAAGATTCCTAATTTGTATACAGCATTTTATGGGCTGACGAATCAACGTTTAAAAAAGATGGTTATATAAACTTGCATAACGTACCTAATTGGTACAAGGAAAACCGGCATTTAACGCGTGAAGACCGGTCCCAGTATCAATTTAAAATTAACATGTAGACCGGAATTTTAAACGGACAAATAATTGGACCATTTGAGCTGCTTGAAACATTCAATGGATTTTCTACAAAACGGTTTGTAGACTTTGTTACAACATCTACAGAGAAATGTGGTTTTCAATAAGATGGTTACCCAGTGCATTATGCTCGTCCTGTACAGTATTATTTGAACAGTGAGTATCCCGAAAGGTGCATTGGGCTCCGTGGTTCAATTGAGTGGTCTCCTCGTTCTCCGGACCTAAACCCCCTTGATTTATTTTACTGGGACTGCATAAAAGAAAAAGTGTATTCAAAACCAATACAAAATCTATCCGAACTGAGTTACAGAATTGTTGAAACAGTATGAGGAAGTAAATGCAAGGTGATTAGCCCGACTGGTGAAAAGATCTTTTCTGAGGCGATGCAGAGCATGTATTCATGCCGAAGGCACACAATTTGAGCATTAGCTTTAGTTTTAAAGAAAAATATTGCGATAGATCAAAGTATTACAATAATTTCTTTCATTTCATTTTGAAGTTTTATCTTAATAAAATAATAGGCCAATTATTAATTTGACTCGTACCCATTGCCTTTGGGTTGAGTTTTTTTTAAATCAGGTTCTTTTGCAAAAAAAGGCAATAATATTTTTTGTGGAAAGAAAAATGCCAATTCTTGTATTATTTTGAAATCTTCACTAAATGGGCCATCTTAAAGTTGAATGGCAATCTGTCTCTCTCTAATTCATCGTCGAACATCGACACTATCTATATCACTCTATCACATCTGCCCATCTCACTTACATACGTGAAGTCCATTTTTGAGCATACAAAAGTTTTTTTTTTCACGGCATGAGTTCTTTGAAATGTGGTCCTTTTGCAAAAAAATCAGCAATAATATTTTTTTGTTGAAAGAAAAGTGCCAAACGGGCCATTTTTTGAAATAACTTGCCCAGGGTAGTGAAATACATTTTTTTCAGATAAAGTGTCAAAGCTAGCTGGCATAATTTTTTAAACCATGACTCAATTAAACATTTTTTTACTAAATTAACAACGTTCATTGTGTGATTTGTGACTTTGTGCGACTAATAGTATGGTTATTTAGAATCACGTTATAAAAAATATGCCTATTAGCACTTAACACGATGACATGGATATTTTTCTTATTTTTGTCAGAATTAGTATAACCTGGCCTTTCGCCCGGCACCCGTAATATTTAATGGAAGCCATAAGGTGACGCAGTTAGCCATAATATTAGCAAAAATAACATATGATTCACACTATCCATTCAACAAAAGAAAGTATTAAAATCGGTCCAGAAATAAACATTTTAAGGGGTGGTAAGTCCTTATTCTGGACACACTATATGGTTTAAAATTTAAATTCAATAAATTTAAACATTTTTGTATGATACAATCAGGGTTTTTGGAAAATTATTCGATATAGATTGAATCCTTTTGACGGTGGCCATTTCGCAACCGTAACGGTTAGGTGCAAATAGTCAGGGCAGACAGGCAGGCTTTCGCCGTCGACCTGCTACTTCTGCTAATGGCAGCAACAGTGCGACTATTAATCATGTCAAGTGTTAGTGCAACATGGCCGACCGGTACACGGAACATCCATCCCAGATAAACACATTATGTATGGATCCGGTACACCGATAAACAATTCCGTAGAGGTGGTGGTGTTATCGGAGAGCGGTTTTCGCTCCTACCGGGACCATTGGCGGTTTGCTTTATAATGGCCTGGTGGTAGAATACGCCTGATTTCGATCTAAACTTTTTTTGTTTTAGTGCTTATGACTGTTATTTTATTCTACGCTCTAAAAATTCTAGTGTTTTGTCAATACCAAAATGTGTATATGTTCTACGAAACATCATAATATTACGGGGATTACTGAAAAGTTTTCATAATAGACAAATATTAGATTTAAACGTTTTGTGAACGCCACCATGCTCTAACGTATAAATTTTTTTGATCATAAATGGTTTTTACAGATTAAAAGTTGTACAAAAGTACACAAGGTTTGAAAAAATATTTTGCCAAAAATGAAATTATTACTTAGAATATTTTGTTATTGCGATTTTTGCTATTTTAAATTTGGATTAACTCAATTATAACGCAACATTTGATTTTTGGTGATAAAGCGCCATGAATCTTATGCCATATATTTTTTAGCGTTTTAGTATTCGAAAACTGGGTTCTAAATGAACGACAATAGAGTAGAGTACAAGCAGCGGAAATGAAATGATTTCATAATGTAGATGAAATAAAAAGAATATACAAGGTCAGGAGTAACACAGTCAGAGACAACCTGGAACAACTTGACAACTTGAAACACATTACCTGGACTCGTATCAAAAATAGAAGAAAAAAACACTGAGATGGTTTGTCCATCTAAACTGAATGAACCAAGACACACAAATCAAGAGAGTTTGGGAAGCTAAAGCGATGGGAAAGAATAAAAATGGAAGGCCGTGTAAGGAATAAAGACATCACAGAAACATTTCAACAAAGAGGCAAAACATGGCAGGAAGCAGTTAACCTAGCCAAAGGCCGTAAATTTTGGAGAAACTTCGTTAACACATGCAATGTAATTTCACATCGACACTTTCGGGTATTAAGATGAAGGATTAAGTTAAGTAAGTTTAACTGAGTTATAGAATATAAATCTTAACGCACCAGCCTTAGTGGTTAAATTGTTCTGAAGATCATACGAGGGTCGTTTGAAAAGCTTCTAGCAAAGAAAATACATATTTTTGAGATTTCAGTATAATGCGATTTGCCCAACCCTGCAGCTATTAACCTCATTATTTGAAGTGAATCTTTGTCAGCGAGCTATTTCTTCAGGTTAACGAGAAGAGAAAGTATTTATTGAGAGCAGACTCTGGCGAAAACGGCCTCCTCCGGAAGCACGAGGTTTTGGTTGAAGCAAAGGTTTTGGAATTTTGCAACAAAAATTTGAGACGTGTGTGCAGGTGCATTATTGTGAAAGAGCACTCTCTATTTGGTTGCATCTGGATGTGTAGCGTAATGGCACCCCCATTGTTGGTCTTGCCTTTTGCCAGATAGTCTATGAGCTCGAGAATTTCAAAAACCGTAGGCATGACTATTTTTGCAGATTGAACCGTTTTGGCTTTTTTTAATACATTTTAATCTATTGTTTCATCTATGCTGTGTATATGTAGTTCATATATGTTTCATCAACTATTATAAAACATCGAAAAAAACGCATCAAAATCGCATTTAAATAAGATTAAACAGTCTTGAGCCGTGTTAATATGAATACGTTTTTGGTGGACTTTTAAAAAACGAGGTGGAAAGATTTTCATACTCAAAATATTGTGTTGAATGTAGTGGACACGGTCTCTATGGACATGTTTCCAATGTTAACAAGTTTACGTAGTTTCAGCCGGCGATCATTTAATGTTACATTCACTATCCTCAATGGGTGACCTCAATGACAACGTTTAAATTCACCAACTCCCTTTTTATGGTCAAAGGCGAAGGGGAAGAATCATTAAAGTTCAATTTCTTATTCTATGTTTGCCGGATAAGACAAAGTACACGACAAAACTTTTTGCTTTTCCTGATCACCATAAACCAGCAACTATACGCACGCGCTTGAAACCTCACAGCACGACATCTATCAAATCATGTTTGATAAATATCATAATCATTAGGTTATACTTGCGCCATCTACATGTGAGGTCGAGGAGTTTCATAACAACTCTCGTATATTACCCGATAATAGAGCGTCCGTGGGATGGGAATGGGGTTACTTTAAAGATAGGGTGCATGTACATGTTTATCTATTGGACAAACATATAAAGGGTAATTTTTTAATATGTCTGAACATCCGATAGGGGTTTCTGTCAAAGGAACTGTGAGTTTACGTTCATAGTCGTTAAAATTATTTAGTATAGTCTGGTAAATCATTATGGAACGTTTAACATCAGAGCAACGGTTGCAACTTGTCGAAATTTATTATTAAAATCAGTGTTCTGATTCTTCCAAACTTATACAGCACTCTGTGATTATTTTTGTAATCGCTCAACCGAGCGATGTATTCGCAGAATTATAAACAAATTGCGAACGCATTTTATCCGCATTTTTGCGTCTCCGTCAAAATGAGCATTCTGTTAGTTGCTTGATCGGGACCGAGCCTCACCCATCCCTTACAATAGAGGACACCTGTTTCGTCGGTTAGTGGTTAGACTCATCAGGGTACCGACATATGCGCTCTCGTCAAGAATACGGAGACCCTATCCACAATCAAATCAAATTTAGATCAGGTTTAGATCAAATAACATTAGACATGATATCGGAGAATGACCTTTTTATTCAAATTTTCAAGCCGAACCGTTCCAACATACTTATAACTGATTAAAAAACAACTGACTCGTTTGAGTGAAAGTGAAGGTAATGTGTTGATAGAGAAATGTGATAAAGGATTCTGCGGTAAGATTTTGGAAATGGTGTAATTGGACTGATTTGAGTAATTCACAGGATGTCAAATGTTTAACGATGTTTTCACGAAGTAACATTGACACAATTTTCGAGACAAATAGCCAAACAATTTTCTTTTTCCTGAACTTTTGTCGGTTGTCTGAAATATAGAGTAAAATCATCAGAAATAATGGAGAGTGTCTTGAATAATAAATATAGTGGAAAGGGTTATTTCAAAGATAGCGGTAGAGACCCTGAGTTTTACATGAAAAAGCATCCCATTATTTTCTGCACCTTTTACTGTTGCTTTGTTCGTTAACAAACACAATAATTGTAACAGTGGTGACCTTCCCACCTTATGATTGATGAGAAAGATACTAAGACAGAGGAAAGTTCAATAAAACCAGAAATCCGAATACTTTATGGAAATTACGAACAATAACTTTGAACGGGTCGGCATAAAGAATAGACTAAATAAGAGAAAACTTCTCCAGATCTATCCAGATATTTTAAACAGTGCTCGGAATTTAGATTTATTGAAGTTTTGAAAGAATCAATCTGTTTACTACAAGTAATTTTATACGGGAACGTTGGGTTTTGTTGTTTAACTTTTTTTTCGTAAATTTGTCTTCTAAAGTTTTATCGCTAGTAAAATGGGAAAGTTCACTTATAATGGTTCATTTAAATTTCTTGAACACACGAACAATATAAACGATTCTTTTCAGTAGAAGTAAAATATATATTTGTATTCTTAAATGAATAAACATACAGGGTGTAAGGGGAATAACTTTCGTAAAATAAATTATAGATTCTTCAAATTATTTGAAAGAAAAAAAGTTCTTTACAACAATGGTCAAAAATTTAAGGGTTTCCGCGAAAAAAAAGCAGTTAATAAGAATTACTATTTTAAGCAAATTTGTGTAAAAGTATATTTGGCAAATAATAATTGTTTATTATTTAATGCATAAACTACAAATATACTAATGAACATTAAAAAAAGCTATACATCAGCCAAATGATAACAGTGGTAACGTAGTATTTAATAATTATGATTCCTCGTGTTGGCTGATAAAAATAATTTTAGTGTGTGTATGAACAATGAACTACTAATGAATAATGTTACAACATTTTTTTTTAATCAAGATCAGCCATACATCAGTCAAAAACTGAAAGTGGCATCGTCGTATTGACTAATTGAGATCCCGATGACAAATGGTTGGTGACAAAAATTCAGTGGCGGCTCGTGGGTTTTCAAAGTGGGAGAACGTAGTGCACGAACGTAGTGAACGAAAGTAGTGCTCCTGAAGATTGAAACCCTATATAGGAGGTGAACGAGGAAAATAAGTTAAAGAAAAGAAACTGAAGGGAAATTAAATATGGTGTTTTGCTCTGAAAAATGGTTTACTGTGTTAAATGCTGGAGAGGCGGCGCCCCAACGCCCTCCCTCACGAGCCGCCATGGCAAAAATGATTTCAGTGTGTGTAAATTAAATTCCATTTAAAACCAAAGATGTATTAGATAGGTGAATATCATATTCTTGAATCGTTTAAAACGTGTTATGGTGTGAAAAATTAGTTCTAGTAATTTTAACTTTGACATTAAACGATATTAATGTGTAAGTTTCTTTTATTGTGGAATAAATTGTTCTAAAAATATGACATTTTTTAAAATTTTCCTAACAATTGGCCATTTGAATCGTATATTGAGCGAATGCTTATGGGATTTCACTGGCCTGCCTGGCGAGCTCCGATGACCGTCCCAGGGTATTATCGCTAACTTCTGAGCGGCCAGAAGTGTTCAACATTTGTAAAGATGTTTTTTCAATATGATAATTTTTAAAGCGGTATTATTATTTATTATGCCTTTTCATTAGAAAATATCTATAATTTCTGTATTATTTTCTTCTTTTTCTTAAACTTTAGTCATTAGAAATATTTCACGTCAAATTTTAAAATTTATTGATAGAAATAAATAGTAAATTGAGAGGTAGGTAAATGGAATAACGAGTTAATTAGTACGAGAGAAGACGAAGTGGAATTATAGACGATTAGATCGAAATTTTGTCAGACAATTAGTCTAGATTAGAATGGTATTATCCACCTTATCTTACCTCTGTCTGAGAAGTTACGGACATTTTTCGTTTTCAGTTATTAATTATACTAAAATTATATTGGTTCCTTTTCTAAAACTATTAAGCGAATTAAGTATTAGAAATGAGTTGGCTAAATATATTCCAATAATATATATATATATATATATATATATATATATATATATATATATATATATATATATATATATATATATATATATATATGTGCGTGTTTATTTTCATAATAATATAAATTGCCTTAATAATCAAAGTATTGGCCATCGTTAGTTATTACTTTTTCCCATCTTTCTGTCAAAGAATGGATTCCGCGCCAAAAGAACTTTTGGTTTTTTGAGACCAACCATTCATTAAGCCAAATTTATTTTCACTTCTTCATAAGAATGTATTATTCCGAAAGTCCGTGCTGCATCGATCGAATTAAGTGGTGGTGTGAAAGGACTAAGTCCGGTGAATACGGTGGGTAGGTTAGGACGTCCCGTTCAGTGTTTTTCAAATAGTTTTTTACGCATTTTGCAACATGGGGCCGAGCATTGTCATGTTGAACAATTACTTTTTCGTGTCTTTGGTCGTATTCTGGTCATTTTTCCTGTAATACTCGGTTTAGTTTTATCAGTAGTTGTCGGTATCGACCTCCAGTAATTATTTCACCAGGTTTCAGCAGTTCATAATACACATCTCCCCTACTATCCCACCAAATACACTGCAAGGCTTCTTTCGATGTTGAAGGCCGGTGTTTTAATGTTTCTTTCCTTCAATTTATATGGAACCCATTTTCATTCCTTCTGGATCTTTCCCAAGCCGTGTAGACGTTCGGAAACGGTGGATTGGGCAATATTGAATGTTTCTGTCATTTCGTTCAACATATGAGTTGAGTATTCATCCAATAATACCAATAATGCTTGCAAATCTGCACGTTTAAACATTTTTGGCTGTCCTGGACGCTCCTTGTCTTTTATATCAAAATTACCACTTTTAAAGCATTGCGAGGCGCTGGAAATGTTGCGTGTGTGGAGCAAAGTGTGGAGGAGTCCCCAGAAATGTCCATTCGACGACGTGGTGCACAAGTGGGAATTTTTCCAGGCAGTTTACATCAATTTTGAGAATGTATGTTTCTCTATAAAATTCAAATCACACGTTTCCTTACAAAATTCAAATAGGTCAAAACTTGTTGCCTACAGACTATAATAAGTGATTAGAATACTATGCCATCAGATCTCCTTATTTGAACGCTCTGAGTTATTTTTATGGGCATTTTTTAAGGAAACTCAAATACAATATCTGTAATGAAATCACTGCATTGACACTAGATATGTTCAATTCTTTTATTGGAAATTTCAGTATGAAACAACTCGAAGAGTTTTACCACTAAACACCAAATCACTTTTTTTCACAAATCTTTTTCTCTACGCGCAATGCGTTAACCATGTTAGTATCATCAGGAGATCGAATCATGTCCTGATGAAGCTAACAATGGTTACCGAAACGTACGTCGAGAAAGTGATTTGGTTAAAAAAGTGCTTTGATGTTTAGTGGTAAATTTCTTCGAGTTTACCAGATATGCTGACAAAAGTTATGAAAAATGTCTTCAAAAGTCCACAGAGTTGTATTGCTGCTAACGGCTCACATTGGATTAACATAATTTTCAAAAATCACATAATTTCAAGTCGAAATAAACATCTGTCTTGTTTCTTTTAAAAGTTATAAATGATTCAAATGTTTGCGTTATACTTGCCCCACCTTTTATTTTCATTTTAAATCGAATATTAATTCAAACCTGATAGCAAGATGGAAAATAATTCAAGCTCGGTATAGGAGAACAAAGTGTACGATCAACTTCAACTTCATAGTGGAAAATAAAAAGGACAATTTTTAATTTTTTTTATTGTTTCCAAATTCAAGAAAATGCACTGTATAAATTCTAATATGTAGGGTGGATATAATATGGTGGTATTCTTAATTAGTTTTGTATTAGGTGCTTCCATAAGTAAAGTTGTGTTTTGATACTGAACGAAATTAATGTTATATGTGGCATATTATTATTGTTATAAAAGCACTATACAAGGCAGCAGGTTCAATGACATTCATATATTTTCGAAATACAAAGCCTCAAATATCTAATATAGAACTTTGTAATATAGATTTGTAATATCAACACTTTGCTCTTCTTTTCTCATAGGGTTTACCTAATTTTTTCAAAATTTTAATGCAATATTTTTAAAATTAGAAAATTAACATTATTTGCATATATCCCTGAAATTTGGTTCAACATAATTAAACCGTGATTTCACAGGACCACTTCTTAATTTTTTATCTTTTCAATGACTTTTTGTCTTTTGGAAATTGTTAATAATCTGATGGGGCTAAATCAGGAGAATGTGCTGGATAGTGAACAATTTCAAAACCAATTTGGTTGATTTATTGCAAAGCATTCCGAAACGAGAGTTGACGTACATTATCCTGAAAAAATGTGAAGCCTATGAAATATTTCCTTCCACGTGGTTTCACAAGTATAGTCTTATGGATATTCGGTAAAGATGTCCATTTCAAAGCCATTCTTGCCTTGCGTTTTATTGTGGTGAGACAGAAATTACTTTTTTATACCCATTATTATCAGTAACATTCTGAAGATGAGCGCGGTACTTCCAGTATTATGACAGAACTTAAGTTTTACCAGATCAAACCATTAGTTTTTTAATCAAATTTATATTACTTTTAACTTATTTAAAAGTTACTTTAAATTATATTAAAAGTTAGTTTTAATTTAATTAACAAATTAAGTATTACTTTTTTAATCAAAATCTAAAAATTATATAACTGTTTCTGCTAAAACTTGAAGTACATATTTGTTTATATTTATATATTCATATAAAACAAAAATCCTTATGCCGAACAATCATTTGTAATTTTTTTCTCCTTAAATATTCCATCTTAAATTCATCTAAAGCTTTCATCTTCAACTTAAATCTTTATAAACACGGTTATCAAACAAACGGCCGGAACTCCCCCTTTCGGATTTTTAACGGTGGATTATTGAGAAACTCACCCTGATATTTTTCGTGTATACACATTGGGAGAGGAGAAGCGAACTTCGCCTCTTGAAGGGAATCAGGTATTAAAACAATGAAAAAGTTGTTTGTTTTGCAACAGATGCAACCTTTAGCGACGGTTCACCTTGCGCGTGGGAATCAGTGGTGGAACACTGAGAAATTTGGATAGTTTAAATAAAACTATTTTTTATCGCTACTTTAAATCAAATATATAATAAAAGATTAAATATAAATTTTAAGCAAAGGCTGGTCCAAATACCTCAGTTCTTAGCTCAATTGTCAGCGTTATGTCGACATGCTTCAATTTTTTTTCGCATTTGCTCTTCAAGAGTAGCCCTCCCCGAAGCCCGGACATGACTCCCTGTGACTTTTTATGGGGATATCTTAAAAGTCAAGTATACCGCGACCGCTCCGCTACTCTGGAAGATCTAAAGAAGAATATTCGGCAAGAAATCGAAGCCATAACTGCGGACACTTACCGCCGCCTTATGGCAAATTTTAGAGATCCGCTTCATGAGTATCAAAGCAAAATAGAGCACGTTAAGACAATGTAATCTTCAGAACATTAATATCCAAGAATTTTTTTAAATTTTAAGAATAAATTTGTTAAATTTTATCAACTTGTTTTTTTAATTTTATTTCAGAATGTTAACACATCTTTTGACCACCCTGAACAAGTAAAACAATACAGTTATATTGCCATACATACATATCAAGATTGCAACATGACAATCATGTTTTCTCTTCTTTCCTTGATAAATCGATACGAGCTCATCACATCAGTAGAGATTTCAATACCCGCCCGATGAGGTGCGGTGGTTGATTCTTTCAATGCGTCTGACGATGATCTGTCAACTGTTCTTGTTATGTAGTGCTCAACCAACTTAGCTTGGCCTCTGAGATACGCAAAAGAAAGAGTGAGAGGGTCACTGTCTAACAGAGACAGAGAACGGAGAGTTCCTCGAATGTACTAAACTTCCTATGAATGTATTAAAATTAAAATTCACATTTTTTCTGGCGACATATTCTGGCATTTCGGCCCAAACCAACTTAATGGGATTCAGATCTTGATGATTTGGTGGCACTCGCAATACGCCGTGATCTTTTGCATTAAACATTTCGTCTATTTCATATCTCTTGTGCCTCGGTTTATAGGTTTTTATAAGGTTGTAAAGTTGTGGTTTTAACATCTTATTGTCAAAAGGTATACCTCTAAGCGGTAACCATTCTTGTATTTCCGCCTTCATTGACAATGACGTTGGTGCATTTTCCATTTATTTGTTATGGTATGGGGCGTTGTCGATTACCACAATAGTTTTCAGTTGCAAAGTCGGAATAAGTTTCTTCAAAACTCACTTTTTGTAACTGTCGTAATTCATGTCATGTCGTTTGTGTAACTGTCCTAATTCATGTCATGATGGTAGTCTCCACTTATGCTGCTTGATTTTCATCTAATATAGACATTAGGAACAAACCCATTTTCACCACCTGCGGGTACTATGATCAGTTGCGGCCCCTTTCTTACTGGTTTTTGTAAGCCTTCTAAAGTTCAATCGCTCATCCCTTTTCGTGGGTATGTTGATGAATGAATGTATGTCTCGTCCATATATATTATAGGGCGAGCTTCTTCCCGGTGCTGACGCATTCTTCTAAAAAATTAAATTCTAAGCAGCCTGATGGGCTGACGTTCCATTAGTATCCATAATTAGGATTATCCTAAGTAAGTATATATTAGGATTAGTATCCTTACTAGGATTATTCCTAAATTTTCCCCATCGAAAACCAATCTAGTAAATTTCTTCACGTAAAGATTCTGAACAGCCTTGGTAGCCAATATCATCTACAATTTTTTTATGAACTCTCTTTAATGTAGGGACCGTCTTTTCTGTTATGTGGTGATTTAACAATTGTTCTTCGCAAAATGACCAAATGTCTGCCATTAAGTTTTTTTTTCATTCTCACTCGTTGTTGATTGGGAGTTGAAAATTGTGTTGCATGGTCCGATTCAACTTCTTTCGCTTCACTTTTAATTCGTCGAATATTTCTAATAGAAACACGCGATTCTAATATCAAAATCTATACCCGTCACTCGGAATTTTATATTGATATATCACAGGAACATAATAGTTAATTCATTATGAAAATTAGATGTGGAAAAAACTTTCCTTTTAACTTTCCTAAAACTTTCCATTTCCAGTTACTGCTTCTGTTTGCATAAAATTTAATAAGTTGCTAATTATCTCACGACTTTGTTCACTTAATACTTTGTTTTTTACTTTAATTGTAAACGGTATTTTAAAATTGACAACTTTTGATAATACACAAAATATCACAAGTTTTAAATTTTCTGAGGAAAGTGTACTTAACCGATGTTACCACCACGAATGCACTGCTTCGAATGAGCTCTCGGGCATTAGACTACTGTGCATCCAAACCTCGGGGGCCAAGCCATATTGATTGAGCTGTAGTTACCTATGAATAAACAGATATTTTGTTAAAGAAATCAAATGGGTTGCTAATTTTTTACAGTAGTCTTCCGGACCTTGGGATGAATATTAAATATACTTCTAGAATTATAGAAATATAAACATTATTTCTATAATTAGAAATTATAGAAATATATAAAAAATAAGTTAGAATATTTAGTTTTTAGGCATTTTTGTCGGCGATTTAGTAGAATAGATAAATTTATCATGCATTAAACCATTAAAACTGTTAAGAAAGTTATTCAGCGATGAAACTACAAGTGTTAAACAAGATAAAAAAAAACAAGTTAAAAAAATACAAGTGGTAAAAGGACCTTAGTGATGGTGAAGCAACTGAAGTTGTTCGAGAAGACCTTCCACCTTAACCAATGAAAATATTACCAAAATCAAGTATTTTATACCGAGTTTTGGCCAATTAATTTTTAGAGACATTGTAGATAGTAATATCTTCATGTGCGGCAAAACAATTCATGCTTTTTTTCGCTAAAATTCAAAATACTTTTTAACAAGCTCTATATTCACCAGATACGGCATCGTGTGATTCTTTTCTCTTCCCTAAATTGAAGAACCCACTTCGAGGTCGTTGTTTTGAGTCTATAGAAGTTATTCAAGAAAGTTGGCTGGCTGCCTTGAATAAAACACGAGAAGTACATTATAAAAACCGTTTAGTAGATTATCAAAACGTTGGAATAAGTGTGTTGTACTGAGAGGGGATTACTTTGAAGGAGACATAATAAATTTGGATGAATTAATAAATATTTGGTGTTTTATTTAAGATGTCACTTTTCTTTTTAATCATATTGAAGTTTGATCAAAAGATGGCCTTACCAGAAGGTTATGTTGAAATTTTCAGATGTAAAACGTAATATCGTAAGTTTGGTCATCTGGTAACAACATAACCTTAAAGTATTAGTGACAGTATCAGCATCACATAATTTTTTTGTGTGAAAATGTCAAGTTTTGTGCCGAATAAGCGTTATTTGCAGGAACTTTTGATTTACATCTTTAATTTGAAGAACTCTGCAGCTAAAGGGCATCGATTGCTTGTAGAAGCATATGGTGAGGCTGCTTTAAGTGAGAGAAGTTGTGGTGAGTAGTTTTAAAGGTTTAAAAACGGTTAGTTTGACGTGAAAGTCAAAGAATGCAGTGGAAGACCGAAAGTGTACGAAGACACGGAATTGGAAGTATTATTTGAGGAAGATTAGTTTCAAACGCAAAAAGAACGCCAATAGACGTTAAACGCCGATTTTGCATGAGTGAAATGCTGCTTGCCAGGCATAAAAAAAGGTTTTTTTGCATCTTATAGTCACTGGTGATGAAAAAAATAATCCAGAGAAGAGAAAATTATGGGGACCACCTGGCCATGCTTCAACATCGACAGTCAAATTGAATATTCATTGAAAAAAACCCATGCTGTGTATTTGGTGGGATCAGCTTGGTGTCGTTTGTTATAAGTTGCTCAAACCGAGCGAAACCATTACTGGAGCTCAATACCGAACACAATTAATGAGATTGAGTCCGGCACTAAAGAAAAAATGCCCCCATTACTACTCCAGACACGACAAAATTATTCTCCTACATGATAATGCTCATGATAAATGCTAAATGATAATACAATGTCCACATGTTGCGGCGCCGATCAAAACATATTTGGAAACACTTAATAGGAAAATCCTACCCCAACCACAGTATTCAACAGACATTGCCTCTTCCGATTATCTTGTTCCGATCGATGGCATATGGTCTGTCTGAGCAGCGCATTACATCATATATAGGTACCAAAAATTGGGTCGATTCGTGGTAGCCTCAAAAGGTAAAGAGTTCTTCCGACGTGGTATTCGAATGCTGCTAGAAACATGGGAAAAGGTAGTGGCTAGGGATAGACAATACTTTAAATAAAAAGTAATGTACCGTTCTTTCACAATAAATTCCTAATTTTATAGAAAAGGTCGACAACTTTTTTGTACTCCTATAGTATTCCAACCAAATATTTTTAAATATATACGGAAATATATACAACAAAACCAGAGATAACAGTAATGAAAATAGAACTGCCACAAAAAAATATTACTTTATTTTATGGTGTTCGTGTTCACGTACGCCAGGGATCCAAGCTGGCAACCGCACCAGGTAAGATGATTTGTAGTTGGCGCGAAAGCTCTGTCAACCCTGTAAATACACAGACTGTTTCCCAGTGATTTGTGACTATACAACTCATTGAAATTCTATTTAAAGCACTGGAAAGAGATGGAACAACGCGCATAAAATATTTATCTCGGTTTCATCTCGTTTCCAACGAAACAAACGGATCGCTTTGCGGATCCACCTTTCCAGTAAAGAGCTATGTTATTACCATGCACTGTGCTTGTTGCCAAATTTTCTTTATATATCTATAACTTTATTATAACTATACTGGCCAGTTTGGAGATTTTGGAAATATAGCATTAATGCAAATTGTCTTTATATTATGTATGATAAAATTTAATTATTTGAATCTCGATCATCAAAAAAGAAACTGCTTATCTATTTAATTAATTGGGCTTAAAGTTAATTATAAAAAATCTTGTTCCTTTTTGTTGATTTAAAATCAAATACAATTTAAAAGTGGAGTGGATGCAATTTAGGTTTTGAAAATATTACCATTCAAATACCTCTTTTTTTCTCCTTTGTCAAAAAAATTTTTGACAGTAATCGCGTTACCTATCTCATATACAAAAAGTAGTTATTTAAGGTAAAAAAATCTAGTTTGGAGTTACTGGAACCACTTCTTACAAGTACTGTATGAAACGGCATTTATCTTCCAAAGCCGCACAAATTTTGTCCTGAGCTTCCGCAGCAACGTTGTCGAACAACCTCGCTTCTTCAAATGATGTTTTTAGGTTATATTCACAATAGGCTTGTATATCTCATTTTGAAGCTGAAATATGGCACTTTCAAATAACTACACGGATGGAAAAAATTCTGTTTCGAATAGGTTTTGCAGTCAATGAAATATAGGAGCCGAGAATTAACTTGAGGACCTAATATATAACGACTCTTCTCGTTCGTAAACTACACCAAACATTAGCCTTTTAATTATGTAGCAATATTGCAATAGTCGCTCTTTTTCGTCTCGTCAATTTTGTTAATTTTCTTTCTCTGTTGAGCCAACTATGGACTACGAAAGTTAATCAAAATGTGGCGGTTTAGCACCTACAAAAACTGACGTTAGCTATTATACAACAGCCGAAGCAGAAACCAAGGCCTGCGAAAGAAGACGTTTTTGGCAGCTTTTCAAGGTGTCCAATATTGTTGTTGATTTTTGTAGGTATAATTAATAGAAGTCGCTTTAAGATATAATACTTTTATTATTATCACATTATTGTAGAGTGTTTGGAAATTTATTTAGTAAAAATAGTACTGTCGAGATGGCGGCGTTCGCATCGCTGGCGCCCTTGAAGGCATGATCGAAAATGTGCTATCGCCCTGCCGCATATATGTCTGGATATCGAATGGATCTCATGAACAATATTCTCCTTTAGTTGCAATATGTTACGTGCTTTATTTGGAGTGGAGTTAAGTCTAGACTTCTTCGGGATATCACTTTTCCTGGGAATAATTCCTGTACAGCTTTCAAAGAATCACGTGAGATACGACACTGCGCCGTATTGCTGAAACCAACTCTCCTCGTTATATCCTACAAATTCTTGCAGCGATTGGTGGAAAAATCATATCATCTGCAACAACTTTTATGCATGTAATTGTTTTTCGTGTCTTTCCTTGGGATTTTCCTCTGCCCAGTACCTGAAGTTTTGCTTGTTTATATAACCATTTAAATGAAAGTTAGCTTCGTCATTGAAGAAAACATTGTCACAATTCGCATAAAAGGCACGTTATTGTCCAGTGAAATGCTCCATGGCAACTAATTTTCCCTGAACCAAGCTTCGATGTAAAGTTAGCACGACCAGCGTTTTCTGCGCCACCTAAAAGCAAACAAGTAATTAAATATGAACGACATTTCTCGACACCTGGTAGAAAGAGGGAGGGTGGGTCGCACCATGGCTCAGATAAAATTCATTGTCGAATTGCAGGGTAATTGCAAATAAAGTGTTGAATTCGGTGTTTCGTTCACCTACAAAAATAAACCATAAAACATTTTTTGCAGGTTAGGTTGTTGGGACTGCTTATGTATTTTTGAGGGCTTTGTTCTTTGCCCATTCTTTGATATTCTTTAGCTTTGTCCGTGTTTAGCATCTTCTTATCAGCGTGTTAACTCTCTCTTGATTTGTGAACCTTCTGGTATTATTTGTTTGATAGCTCTTTTGTGATGTTTGTATTTTGGGGATGTTAAAAGTTTCAAGATGTGGTTTGGCCTGTTTGTCCCAAAGCGTTGTGGTTTTCTTACGCAAGTTAGTTTTGCTGATGATATTGAAGATAAAGCGTCTTTTGATAATGATCCATTAAAAGTTCTGCTTTAAGGTATAGTTATTCATTAGGTTTGGGATATCTTTGTCCGTTAATGATTATTGGGCTTGATTAATAAATTGTTGTGAAATCAGAATCAGAATTGTAAAGAATTTGTTGCCAACCATGTGTGGCGATTAATGACTCTTTAATAAAATACGAAATAAAAAAAAACGAAAAAGGCAAAAAAATGATTTATTCAAAGTATGCGCCATCGCTAGTTGCAAATTGTTCCCATGTTTCTGGCAATTTGTGGACGTTCTCCCAGAAAAACTGTAGATCCTTTCAGATGGTCCAGTCATCAAGCTATTTTTCGTCATCTCCATAATTGCTGAAGTGTTTCATGGAAAGTGCGTGAGACATTGATGAAAACAAGTGGTAATCGGAAGACTACCAACAATGCTTACAATTTGGCATCTTCAATTTTTTTCGGTTGATCTGGACGTTCTTGGTCTTTGAATTCGAAATCACCATTTTTGAATAGTATAAACCAAGGCCCACCAGTGTATTGCGTTAGGGCATTGTGACCATAAGTTTCCACAAGTATACGACGGCATTCAGTCGCGTTTTTCTTTTGATTGAACAAGATAAGCAGTACGTTTCGCAAATGTGTTTGCTCGAAACTTGACGTGTTTACTTACCACACGAAAATGTAACACTAACTCAAAATCGTTCAAACATCAGTGGCGTCTTGAAGTGTACTGCCGTAGCAACAAAATGACATAAGATACTAGACTGTGAACCGACCCTTGTTTTCAGTGCCATCTCTTAAGAAAATAATAATTATTAACCACCACACATGGTAACCAGAAGGCACTTAAAACAAATGCATGTACTTATTTTGAAACCAATAATGTTTTCCTAATTAACAGTATTCAATTTATGTCATAATTTAATGAATTAAAATGCTATTATATTATTTCCTAGTTGAAATCTTATACAAATTTATTTTTATTGGAGATTTTTAAAGTTATATGTTGTTTATAAACAGTATTTACTTCATTTTGCTTCACTATGGAACCGTGCGATTGCGATCAGACAAACGGTTGTGCAAATAAATTTTACTTGTCAACCTTAAGAGTCGTGCCAAGAAACTGAAAGTTTTGATATCGCTTGACCTAGGAAATGAGCAGAACACAGCAATTGACAAATGAAATTCGCTCCCGACACAAGTTCGTATACGAAAACATTTTGTAAAAACGGCATGTCCAATTATTAAATGTTCATGTCTTGAAAACATTTTTTTTGTTATGCAATAAAAATTATTGTAAATAAATGGAGTAAAATTAATATCTAAGTTTCCACATTTCTTAAAAGTGTTTCGACACATAGTGCGTTTTTCAAATTCGAAAACTATATTACATTTTACAGTGAGAAAGGTAATAACAATTAAAAAGGTCCATCGGTCTAATAATACTATAAATAATAATAGTCGGCAATTAGATTTTTCTAGATGTGCAATAAAAATGTATCAAAGGCGAACCATTCAAGTCGACTTAGTTATTTAGCAAAATACTCAATGTTTTTCGTTTGAGAATTTCTAGGATTTCTAAAAGATTTAATTTTTCAAATTTATTTTCATTATGTAACATTTTCGTTGAAAGTGAGGCTTCCTAAACTATTATTTGTTTTGAACGAAATATTTATTATTATTATTATTATTATTATTCGCGTATGGGTCCTGGTGGACCACGCAAAGTACAGCTAGAGGCGTTTCTCGTTGTTAGCCTTCCTTTGCGCCCATATTGATTTCATTCTTTCGCCATGAGCTTTTCTCCTCTCGTCAGACCAAGTTGTTCCAGTCTTCCTACATTTTTCTCTCTGGCCAACCTCCCAAACGTTAACCCTTTGTTTATATTTATATTTGAATTTCACTTTGTGTAATATTTGCTGATCTTAGGTCCTCTTTAATTGCAGTAATCTATTTAATTATTTCTACTTTAGCTCTACTCCTATTTTCATAAAATTCGACTATTTGTCTAGTTAAAAAACTTAAACTTAAGTCTTCTTTTTCTCATATCGCTATATATATATATATATATATATATATATATATATATATATATATATATATATATATATATATATATATATATATATATATATATATCTGTGTATTGTTTGATTTCTTGGTTTTCTAGAAGTCGGTATGTTGTGCTATTTACTTGTTTGTGGCCTAACATTTTTCCTATGACTTTTCTTTCCTTCTTTTCAATCTCCTCGATGTCTCTCTTTCTATTTAAAATGAGCGTTTCTGCCCCATACAGATATTCTGGCTTAATAACTGTGTTGTAATGTCTCAGTTTTGTGTTTTTAGATATACATTTTTTGTTGTAAACATTTTGTGTAAGTTTCAATGCAGTTTCCATTTTTTGACATCTACCCTTATCGGCATCTTTTTCCAACCCATTTTCTATGATTATTTCACCCAAATATTTGAATTGTCTGATGTGATGATTTGACTCGTCTGATGTTATCATAATGGTGTTCTTAGTCTGTTGCTGGTCATGTATTGTGTCTTTTCAAAGGAAATTTGGAGTCCTACCTTTTCTGCTGTTTCTTTTAGGATTTCTTTCTTTTTTTTTGCCGTTAATATATCTTGCTAAGCCAAAATCGCTAGATCATCAGCAAACGCCAGGCAATCAATTTTCATGTTGGTTCTCCCCAGTTTAATGGGCTGGTCAATATTCAGGGCCACCTTTTTTTTCACGCCACTCTTGTATTACTTTTTCTAGAACACAGTTAAATAAGAGTGGCGAGAGTCCATCCCCTTTTGACCTTGTGTTAGTTAGCGTTGCTTTAATAATTGCTAGCGTTTTCAGATCTAGTCCTTGTTCTTTCAAAATTTGGAATAAAGATTCACGGTCAATAGAATCATATGCTTTTTCGGAATCCACAAATGTACAGACGAGATTTTTATTGTATAGTTTTTGATGTCTTAGGATCAACTTTAAATTCAGGATCTGTTCAGGGCAGAATCTGCCCGGTCGAAAACCTGCTTGATATTCACCAATTTTAGGCTCTAACTGTCCCTGTGCTCTGTCTAGTAAACATTGAGATAGAATTTTGTAACAAACTGGGAGAAGAGATATCCCTGTGTAGTTGTTTACATCCGTTCTATCTCCTTTCTTATGTAGTGGATGGATTAGACCATCTTTCCAATCTTCCGGAATCCGTTCGGTTCGCCAAACTTCTTATGCAATTGTGGTTATTTCCTTGATTGTACCTGGACCAGCGGATTTCAAAAGTTCAGCAGTGATTCCATCTTCACCAGAAGCTTTATTATTTTTAAGTCGCTTGATTTGCCTGTTTATTTCATCTTCATTCGGTGGTAATGAATCTGGGTTTGTTTGTTTTTGGTTTAGTGTTGGTAATCTAGTTAAGGGTTCAGGGCAGTCTAGTAGTTGTTCAAAATGTTTCACAAGTTCTTTGCAATTGTTTTGGTTATTTAGAGCTAATTGTCCGTTTTCCTTTTGGAAACAAATACTTTAGGGTTGATAGCCTGTTAATATAGTTTTAAATGTTTTGTAACAATTTCGGGTGTTATTTTTTTGAAAATCTTTTTCTATTTCATTAAGTTGATTATTGTCGAATTAGCTTCGACGTTTCTTTTCTTACTTCCAAAAATATGTTATAGTTTATTGCTGTTTTTTGACTGTTCCACTCTTCGGCTTTACTTCGGCTTAATACTGCTTGCTCGCAAACTTCATCCCATCACTGATATTCTCTAGGTTTTTGTAAAGGGACCAACTTTAAGGCTGTTTTAATAATTTTTTGTTTCAATTCTTGCCAGTTCTGTGCTGGTTGTTTATCAAGTTCTTCTGTTGGGGTTGGTTTTATTTTCGTAGGGTCGAACTTTGGTATTAGCAGTCTCTTTTGAATAAGTTTTCGAGGTTTGAAGCTAAGTTTGATGTTAGACAGCCGTGTCTATGTTAGCTCCTTTCCTAACTTGAACATTCAAAATTTCTTTATAATTTGGGTATGAAATGGCAACATGGTCAATTTGAAATTCACCCATGTACGTGTTTGGACATCTCCAGGTCTTTTGTTTTATTATTTTCTTCTGAAAATGAGTTGACATTATTTTTAGATTAAACTGCAAATATAATTCAACCAATATTCTGCGATTATGGTTAGCCCATTTATGAGCCGACTGTTTTTCTGTACTTTCTTTCTTTCCACAGTTGGGCGTTGAAATTACCCAATAGGATTTTTACATGGTTAGAGGGGAGGTTTTAGAAATACTCTTTTCCAGAATTTACTAGGACTTATTTACTTTTTCAGCATTAGATTTATTTTCTTCGTTAACTGTGAGGTGTGCATTGATTAATGTATAGTTTTTGTTAGCACACTTGAGGGATAGTGTCATAAGTCGATTATTTACTGGCTGGACATTTGTTATAGAACCAAGAATGTTTCTTGAGACAGCGAAAGCAACACCGAGATGTGGTGTATTTTTGAGTATTCTTTTGTCCGTTTTATTTTAAAAAAGTCTGTAGTTGCAAGGTGTTATCATCTGTCAACCTGGTTTCTTGCAGAGCTAAAATTTGGATTTTTTGCTGATTCAATGTTCGCCCCAATTCGTGTAGTTTTCCTTGGCGCAGGAGAGGGTTGATATTTACCGATCCAAAAAAAGTTTTTGCTTTCGGTTTCAGACGTTGGCCAGAGGTCTCCGACTCCCTCTGAAAGATTTTGCGTTTAAGCCTGGACGCCCTAGAATCCGAAAGTCCGGTTCTTCCAGCAAAGCTAAGTAATTTTGTATTTACCAGAACGCTTTATCTTGTACTTTGAATTAAAAGTTTGAACCATGACGGTTCAGAGGTTAAGGAAGGAGGGGTTAGTTTCAGAATTTAAATCTCAGCTGCACCACTAATGAACAGAGGCTGACCACTCAATCGCTTGATACAAGCCAGACGCTAAGTGGATTTAGTTTTTTTGCCTTGGTTCGGGGCTGCTTATTTTGAGATATTCGCAGCTGTTCATTAATATCTAATGGAACTTTCACTATCTCGTGACCCGTCCAGTACCTTAGGCGAGGTATACTGGATATAGATACTAGGATTTCAAATAGTTTTAGTTTTTCAGATTTATTCTCACTATGTAACATTTTAGTTCAAAGTGAGGCTACCTAGACTATTATTTGTTTTTGATAAATCTTTAGAAATTTATTTAATTACTTTTCCTGTGCATGTAATTGTTTTGTACGCGTTATTTTTGACAATTTTGACAGGATATATTAAATTAATAGTTTTATTATTGCATTTTTTATTAATTATTTTATTTGTTACATTTGGGTTATATCCATTATTTACTGCAATCTGTTTGATGACATTTAATTCTTTGTTATAGGCATATAGGTGTTTCGGTTAATAATGTCGATTTTTTCGCAAAATTTAAGAGTTTATTTCTATAACAAAATAAATTACCTTAATAATGAAACTATTGGTCATCGTTAGCTATTTCTTTTTCCCATCTTTCTGCCAAAGAATGGATTCAGCACAAAAAGAACTTTTGGTTTTTTGAGGGCAATTATTTATCAAGCTAAATTTGTACTTAATATATTTTTTGTTCTGAAAGTTCGTGCTGCATCGATCGAAATAACTGCATCGATCGTAATAAGTCCGATGAATATGACGGGTGGGGTAGGACGACTGATTTAACGTTTTCCAAATAGTTTTTACTCATTTTGCAACATGGGGCGACTCGTTTTAATTTTATCAGAGGTTGTCGGTCTCGATCGCCAGTAATCGCTTCACCAGGTTTTAGCAGTTCGTAATACACAGCTCCCCTACTATCCGAAACCAAATACACATCAAAGCCTTCTTTCCATGTATATTGTGCACTGGTTGTGATATTGAAGGATAGTCTGGGTCTACCCATGATTTTATGCGCTTTGGGTGGTTAAAATCCTCTTTTCAGAATTTTCAGATTGCCTGTTAGAACTCGATACAAAAACCTTTTCTTTTCTGCCTAACAAGCAAAATTTCACAAGAGATATTTCGCCTTTCAATGTCTCTTTCCATCAATTTATATGGAACCCATTTTCCTTTCGTCTGGATCTTTGTCAATGCGTGTAGACGTTCGGAAATGGTGGATTAGGCAACATTCAATGCTTGTGCCAATTGTTTCAATGTATGAGTTGAGTCTTTATCCAATAATGTTTGCATATTCTGTATCTTCAAACTTTTTTCAATCTGAAACTTTTTACATCTTCAAAAATCAAAATCACCACTTTTAAAGCCTTTAAACCATCGTTCACAAGTTTTTTGGGTTAAGCATGTTCACCATAAGCTTCAACCAACAATCGATAACTTTTAGCAGCCATTTTCTTCAAATGAAAGAAGGTTATTAAATTGCCCCACAAAACGTTTTTTTCTGATACATAATTCGACATATTCAAAGCTATAAAACATGTTTTTTGCACAATCACAATTAATAACGAACTGGTTTTCGATGGCGATGTTTAATTTCCAAAATGTACTAAAAAATGAAACAAATGTACTAATAACGCCATCTCTTAACAAAATCGAGAATATTTACTAAAACACCTATTATTAATAGTGGGATGTTCAATAATCTGTGTATAGATGAATTAAACGCTGCCATCTTTTGAGAATAAGGATGTCAAACCATCATTCGAAAAATAAAACTGGGTAATATAATATAAAATGTTCCACCACTCTTCTCAATAGAAGAAAAATAATTTCAACATAATTTCATTGCTATAAAATATTGTTGCATCTCAACAAATTATACCCATATACCCATAGAATGTTATTGTTGATGCGTTACGATAGTATTTTGTATTTGGGAATTCCGTAACTAATATCTAGTAATAATCAGCAAGTAAACTGGGGCCCCATTTACCTTGATATAGCTTTTCCATTAAAGAAATGTCTTCTGGAAGAAATATTTATGTAACCTTGAAGGGGATTCCATCCTTTTAATATGGATGCTAGATAGTAATGACTAATTTTTATAGGTTTAAAGCTCGAACTAAATCATTAGGTTCAAGCTGTGAGAAAATGTACAGAAATTCTGTATAATTACTTGAAGAATCAGCGAATTTAGATTCTTCTTTATTCGGAGTGTTTAAGATTCTGATGGCTTTGGAACAGGAAGTTCCTTACTGTGTTCGATGGACCATAAAGCTGAATGTAAATTAAGATACTGCACAATATGTTTAAACTTTTGTTCATTACCTGCTATATTAGTGCGGTAAAAACAGCAATCTGTGACATGGTATTTTGGTTCTCTCTAAATCATTAGCACAGCAAACCACATTTTACAATTTATACTTTTTAATCAATCTGGTACCAATATTAGTCAAGTTTTACAATCCATGCCTTGCCTTGGTTTCCAATTGTAATTTCGAAATAAAGTTCGTAGTACTATTACACAAGCGCGGTGAAATTTCATTTTTGAGATTTAATGATGAGCTCTCCACACTGTTGGTACTACGGGCTGCCTGGGCCTACTGCTGGCAGCCTCGGTCTTGTACAGAGTGGCCCAAAATAAGGTTCTTAGTTTGTTCGCTCTGTAAAATTTGAACCAAATATAATAAATAAACCATCTGTACAACAAATGAAGTCTCTAGTTATTTTTTTATTACACATGAATAATTACATCAAGCAAATGACCACCGTTCTCCTGCTCGCAAACATATACTCTTCTCACAGCGCTTTTAAAGACTCTTCTCAGCATTTTAGGAAATATTGTGGCTCATGCCGGATGACGTCCTTTAAAGCCTCGATAATTGGTAGTAAAAAGAGGGTCAACCTCGGATTGAGAGATAATAAGCTGTAAACTTGTATAAACTTTTATTTTGGCATTCTAAAAGTTGTCTCAAAAGTCTCATAAAATCTCGTGTCTGCATCTTAAGATATTTAAGGTCAAAGTAAAAAAAAACGGTTTTTCGCAAATATATCGCTTATGGTTTCTATGATATTTGCATCTATTATGAAAATTGTAGAGCATAAAATTCTCTACAAATTTTATTTCAAAAAATGTTTTAAACGCCCAACCGTTCTTGAGATAAAGCGCGGAGAGCGCGCAGCGTTCAGCCATACATAGCATAATGCAAGGTCAACCGTAAGTCCCGGTAAATAATACGTCGTATAAAATTAATTAATCACTAAAAACTCTATAATTATGAATAATTTGCATTGTCTGTTAATTAATACATTCTATTTAATAATATTTTTCATTTATCAAATATAATCGTTTAATAATACTTACCTACTTAGAGTAATTAAAAAAATGCTAAGTGAAATAATTTATATGCTATACTTTATATACTATACTTTATATATTATACTTTAAATATTATGGCATTGGACCAGCGTGGCAGATTACAGTCCATTCCTTCAACATGACAGTACAACTTCAAACACGGCCCTCATTCCCCGGAGGACAAGGGGCAACTACCTACGGCAGCGGGAAGAACTGCCCCAAGGTAGAGGGTGCTAAGAATCACCGGGTTAGATCAGGCTGCCATTGGAATTTTGACATTGCTACGCTTAATATACGGACAATGAAAACGGAGACCCGACTGCAAGAACTGTTATTCGAACTTGACAACATACATTGGGATATTATTGGGCTCTGTGAAACACGAAGAAAGGGCGAAAAGTTAATCAAATTAGAACCAATCGGTCACGTACTCTACACCCGAGGTACGGAGAATGGACGATGTGGTGGAATTGGATTCCTCATCAATCGAAAGCTGAAAGACAGTGTAGTCAAATTTGAAAGTATATCCGACAGATTAGCCCAATGTGTCATTCAGCTGAATAAAAAGTTTAAGCTTCAAATCGTCCAAGCTTATGCACCAAGTATAAGCCATAGAGATGAGAAAATTGAGGAATTTTATGATGATGTGCCCCAACTATTAGACAAAGAGAAGTGTAGGTATAAAATCCTGATGGGCGACTTTAATGCCAGAATCGGAGAAGCGAGAACTGGTGAAAATGCAACTGGCCGATATGGAAACGGTGAGCGGGACAATAGAGGTGACAGGCTGGTTGACTTTGCTGAAGGACATGAACTCTATGTTATGAATTCGTTTTATAAGAAAAAGATCAACAGAAAATGGACATGGAAAAATCCATCTGGGCTCACAAGTGAAATTGATTACATCATGTCAAACGATAAAGCAATATTTTGCAATTGTACTATCCTTAACCATTTTAATATGGGAAGTGACCACCGAATGGTACGAGCAAAGATTAAGATAAACTGCCGAAAAGAGCGCAAAAGAATGATAAGATCAAAAAGGGGCAAAGTGGATTCTGGGAAGCTGCTGGAGAGAGCAGAGGTTTTGAAATTGCTTTGTCGAATCGCTTTGCTGTGTTGCAGGACCCGGAGGAGATGGAAATTACAGACCAATATGAAGAAATCGCCAACAATGTGCTTAAAACTGTGGCTTCAATAGCACCAGAAGATAAATGTTTCAAAGAGTCAAAATGAGTCCAATGAGACCATTAATTTAATGAAAAAACGCCGGACGATGAAGAATGTAGACAGTCCTTTTAGTAGAGTCGAGTACGTTGAGCTTTGCAAAACTATAAAAAAACGTATTCGAGAGGAAATGCGCCGATCCAACATGCAGCTTGTGCAAAAGACTTTGGAAGAAAACAGGGGAATTAACAAAACTAAGCAGAGGCTAAGAAAGAAAAGGATACGAATGTTTTCCTTAATGCATGAGGATGGTACAATATGCAGGGAACGGACGGAAATGTTAGAGGTTGTCCAAAAATTTTATTCAGGGTTGTATGAGGACCAGAATCAAGCAATAAAAGCAATGCCAGCTGAAGAACAAGTGCGGGATATCCTGGTAGAGGAAGTGACAAATGCTATAGACTTGATGAAAAATGGCACGGCTCCAGGAAAGGATAGTATAACTGTGGAGGTGTTAAAAGCTGGTGGTCGGACTTTACATAAAACACTAGCAAAATTATACTCAAAATGTCTCAAACAACAAGAAGTACCCAGTTTATGGAAAAATGCAGAAGTGATTCTTTTACATAAGAAAGGGGCACGGAAAGTTTTAAAGAACTACAGTCCAATTAGATTCCTATCAGTGGTGTACAAAGTTTTCACCAAGATAATATCCATAAGAATACTAAGAAAACTTAATGACGCACAACCAAGGGAGCAAGCAGGATTCAGAAGTGGATTCAGTACAATGGATCACATCCAGGTTCTACAGCAGGTCATAGAAAGGCACAACGAATACACTATGCCACTGTGCTTGGCTTTTATCGATTATGAAAAGGCATTTGATTCAATTTCAAAGCGGGCCATAATGGATGCACTACTTAATCAAGGTGCAGAGAAAGCCTATGTAGATCTACTAGATCTATATGGGATGAAGCTACAGCGACAGTCCACCTTGACGATCTTGAGGTTGGAATAAATGTAGAGCGGGGCGTACGGCAGGGTGACGCAATATCGCCTCTTCTTTTCTCTGCCTGCCTGGAAGAAGTGTTCCGTAATCTTGATTGGGAACAGGATGGAATAAGGATTAATCGTGCATACTTAAATCATCTTAGATTCGCAGATGATATCGTTCTTCTTTCACAAGACCCAGAGGAGCTGCAAAGACACGTACAAGAGCTGCAAAGGGCTGGGGAGCCATTTGGCTTAAAGATAAACCAGAAGAAGAGTCAGATCATGTTCAATAAATTTGCTGATGACAAAAGGATTTCTGTTTTAGGAACGGATTTGGAAGTTGTGGATCACTATATATATATCTTGGGCAGAGGGTTTCAATGGAAGGGGATACCGTCCGGGAGGTGGAGCGACGCGTTAAATGTGGCTGGCAGACATCTGGCAGGCTCAACATAGTGTTTAAGAGCAAAATACCACTTTGCCTGAAAAGAAAAGTCTTTGATCAGTGTGTCCTGCCCGTTATGGCATACGGAAGTGAGACCTGGACACTCACATCACAGTCAGTTCAAAAACTTCGAGTAGCACAGAGGGGAATGGAAAGATGTATGCTTGGCATTACTAGAAGGGATAGAAAGACCTGCACATAGATCAGAGAACAAACGAAAGTAAGTGACATCGTTGGACGAATAAAGCAATTGAAATGGAAGTGGGCAGGCCATGTAGCGAGGCGATGGGACGAAAGATGGACCAGGGCGGCCCTGGACACCGCTTGATCACAAACGTCCACGGAGAAGACCGAAAACTCGATGGACTGATGACATTATTAAGTATATTGGACCCGAATGGCAGAGGAGAGCTCAGGACCGCGAGAGTTGGAAGCATGCTGAAGAGGCCTTCATCCTGCAGTGGATTCGTACGGGTTGATGATGATTATATATATATATATATATATATATATATATATATATATATATATATATATATATATATATATATATATATATACTGTTATTACTATACTGCGCGTTTTCCGCGCTATATCTCCAAAACGGTTGAGCCTATAACAAAATGTTTGGTTGCAAATATCATAGAAACCATACGAAGCGAGATATTTGCGAAAAAATTTTTTTTTGGACTTTGATTATCTTTAGACGCGGACATGAGATTTTATGAGACTTTTGAAGCAACTTTAAGAATGCCAAAATATAGGTTTATACAAGTTTAGAGATTATTATATCTCATTCCGAGGTGAAACTGCTAATGTGACTGGACTATAGGAAAAAATCTAGGACGGTCAGATCCGGTGAGCAAGGTGAATATCTTACATCACCATTTCAGATTTATGGACCGATTATTTAAAAAAAAAATGGTGACTATTCTGGTTCATTGAGCAGTTGTGTATCTCTCCATACTTAATTCTCTGACTTTTACCTGTAAAATAAAAAAGAAAAAATTAAAAACTACAAAGAACTAAAAAAGTTATGATTTTTTAAAAATAGTTACCTTATTTTGCGCAATCCTGTGTTTAAAATGAATCATAATCAAAGTAAAATTTAAAAGACAAATTACGTAGAACTGAAAAAATGTTATGACTTGATGAAATACTTACGACATAGAAAATACTACACATTCGTAAACCGGTAGCCAAATATTAATGGACGCAATCTGCATTGAAATAATACTTTGTGGATTTAATAAACAGGAATTACCAGGTCTTAAAAAGTCATGTTCATCACTGCTCATAACAGATACTCGCATGTTGCAAAATATGAATTTGCAAAAATTTCCCAAAATTTATGGGTGATAGAAAAATTATGATAGTAGTAGGTGATAGTAGGTGATAGTATCAAATTACACCATAAACATAACAAAAATATGTCACAAATACTGTATTTAGCAGTGTTATTAGATGTAGTTCTATAGCTACACCGTAACATAATACAAGGTGGGGTAAAGAGAACGCATTTTTTTTAAATGTGGCAGTTTGAAGTGAAGGGTGGTAGTTTGAACACGCCTTTATAACTAGATTAGAGAGGTTATGGAACTGGAAGGTCACTGCTCGATGTAAAAATATAGAGCTGGATATCCCTAGGAGGAGGCCAAGGTCTTTGATGGGGTGTCCAGTCATAGATAAAATAATGTAGTTGTAATTTGATGCCATGGGTTCGCTCGTAGAATATATTTAGGATGTGTTTGGGTAGAGAGCTAGAAAATTTGCTTGAAATTTGCTCATGAAGTATGGGTAGCTTGAGCTACCATACATCATGAACTACACTACCTCATTTAATTTGCAGTAAGATGTGTTGGGGAGTGTGTAGATGACTTGTAAAAAAAAATACAGAATCCTTAGAGTTTTTTATCAAATATTAATCGTTTACTTTTTGCTATAATCCTTTGACTTTTTAAATGTTTTTCTAAGAAATTATTAAAATCGAGCACCCCCTTTTGGCTGTTGCAAATTATGTCAGTCGATATCGATAGTTAGCGAAAATATTTGACAATAATTTAATTCTGTGATGGTAAATTTAGTGACTTTATAATAGCGTTCATCCCCTTTTCAGCAGTAACATTCCTGTTTCAGGTAAAATCGGATTTAATCGAGCAAAAAAGGGCCGCATGAAAATCTCACCCTAACGAACTTTTAAAAGAGGAACGGCGAAACAACGCCGGCACAAAATCGTCGGGTGATTACGAATAATTGTTTGGCCGTACACCGGTGGGATAATATAAAGGTGAGTGACATTCACGGGGGATGATTTCTGATTGCGCTTTACAGGGTGGAATAGTCTGTATTAACTCTTGTGGAGCGAGGGAGAGGGAGACATGGGGAGAAATCCGATATTTGGTACATATTGTAGTCATATGTCATGTTGTAATGTATTTTTGTTATGTTGCTTTATCGTGAAAGAGGAAAAGTTTGGTGTTCGATTTAATTTTTTTGTGTCGAAGTGATATGAGGATGATTTTGAATTAATTAATTAATTTTTGGCATATGGATTGTAATTTATACAACAGCATATGTTATATAAATATACACATACACACATATAGATGTATATATATATATACATATATATATATATATATATATATATATATATATATATATATATATATATATATATATATATATATATATATATATATATAATCATAGGGGAATCACATTACTCGATGTAGCCTATAAGGTTATTACAAGAGCTATAAGAAGCAAACTTGATATATTTAAACGGACAAGTAGGAGAATACCAAGGAGAGTTTAAAAAAGGCAGATTCACTACTGATCAGATCTTCGTCCTGAAAATGATCCAAAACAATACGTATGAAGGGAAACTTAACTTGAAGTTATTACTCATCGACTTCAAACAAGCCTATGACTCAGTCATAAGGAGGAAGTTGTATCAAACATTCAACGTGCTACAAGTCCTGAAGAAGATCATTCAAATGACAAAGATGACACGAATGAAAACAAAATACAGGGTAGTGGTAGAGGGGTGTCTTTCCACAGAAAAAATTGAAGTGAGATAATACTCCGAGAGAGCGGAATAAGAGCAGGAGGAACAATTTACAATAGCAAGAACCAACTATTAGCATACGCAGTCGAGGTAGTATTCTTGTCAATAACAACTTAGCTAGTAAGAATATTTAGACTCTTTGAAAAAAAAGCGCAATGATATGGACTGCACATTAATGAAAATAAGACAAAATTCCTTGAGATGGAAGGGGACGTGGATGATGCAGAACAAGTTATTATTAAAATGGAATAAAATAAACATTATACATTTAAAATAATCAAAGAATTTGGGTATTTGGGAGTTACCATAACGATAAATAGCGAAGGCGATTAAATAAAGGAAATTGAAAAAAAGGATGGCAAGGGGAAGCACATCTGTAGGAGCGTTACACAACATGCTTAGATAAAAAAAATAACATGGTCAGCAAAGTTTAGGTTGTACAGAACATTTATTCAACCCACGTGAATGTTGGGTAATGTTAGGTAATGTATTGTGAATGTTGGGTAATGAATAAAAACGAAGAAGAAAGATTGAATGTGTGGGAGTGAAGAATACTGAGGAAGATATTTGATGGAGTGAAAATACAGGAGACAATATGGAGAAAAAGAATCAATGCAGAAATGAAGCTTTTATACGGAAAACCATCTGTAAGTCAGATAGTTAGGTCTTGCAGATTGCAGTGGTTGGGTCACGTATTAAGAATGCCAGATAGTGGATGGGCAAAACAAGCATCGTTTGGTCGATGGACGAAGAAGAAGAGGACGACAAAGAAAGAAGTGGTTGGAAGTAGCAAGGAAGATTTACATTATTATTACTATTTTCACATTATTTCAGTGTGAGAGCTGTCTATCTACGCACTTCTTTTGCGTTGCTCAACCTCTTTACCTCGGATTATTTTCTTAATAACTTTTTATGTGATATTCCAAGCCTCTTCTCCACCATTAAGATTCTTCATCATGTTTTCCAAAGTGAACAACTCTCCCGTCCTCGAAACAGAATGTTCTATAGGCGCTCCAGATTCTCATTTAGATTCTCGTTAGCTTTTGTTTTTTTCTACCTTTGTAGTCTCATTATGCCATATCGGGACTTGGTATAATAACTGGGAGTGAACCACTCCCATATATATATATATATATATATATATATATATATATATATATATATATATATATATATATATATATATATATATATATATATATATAGTATAGTATATATATAGTATAGTATATATATATATATATATATATATATATATATATATATATATATATATATATATATATATAGTATAGTATATATATAGTATAGTATATATATATATATATATATATATATATATATATATATATATATATATATAGTATAGTATATATATATATATATATATATATATATATATATATATATATATATATATATATATATATATATATATATATATATATATATATGTACGTATGTATGTATGTATGTATGTATGAACTCTGTCTTTTTGCGTGTCGAATTTTTATTCAACAAGGAAATTCGTTTCATCAGTGAAAGGGATTTGGCCCCTTGGCGATATTTTCATCTTTTGGGACTCTCCTGTTTTCTGGGCGGATTCCAGAATTTCTTTAGCAATCACTTTGGAAACGACTACTGGAGTTTTGACCTCGGCCACATCTTCATATGTCGATGGGGAGATCTCATTCTATGGTTTCACGTCGCGATAAACGATCTTTTTCGATATTTTTAACTGTATGAGCAAGTTGAAAATCTTCGTTGTAGATTTATTGCACTTGTATTGCGCCTTAATAGCTATACCATTTTCTTTATAACCCCACTCCATGTTTGTTGCTTGACGTACTGGGATGAATATATTTGTTCAGATTTGTCTAGAAATCTAGTTAGCCTTATTGAAAAATTATAATAACAATTTTTTAATTATTCTTTATAATGGTTGTTCGTTGTTCTGCTTAATGACTCGATCTTGCTTTCCACGATTTTCGGTTTCCAGAACATACAAGTTTAATGAAAGAGGATATGTAGAAGGGTATTCTCGAACTCCATAATTACGTTATCGCTGGTAATAAACAAAGTGCCAAAACAGAAACTGAATGTTTGAAATTGATTTCAACTAATATACATTAAACTTACTTTAAAAACGTGTCTTGTTCTTGCTTCCTTGAACTGGGAAGAATTTTAGACAACCTTTGTATAATAGCTAATATGTATTTCATTTCCTTTGTGAGCCGAGCTGTATCATATTTTGGCGAATTTTCAATTTTGCGCCACATGTAGTGTTGGCACGGTGAAACAGGTCACCGTTTCTATTCATCTACTTTACCGTCCACCACTAGACTAAAACATTTCGTTCAACTACGATATATTGAAACAAAACGTAAAGTTTAGTACTAATTCCAAAAATTATTTGAAAAGCCCGCAACGAACTTTTGGCAGAGTTTTTTTCTTTTTTCGTGGCCTAAAAAACTTTTTTATCTTTATAAGTGAACTTTTGTGTAAAAATATTTTAATGCCTCCATTTTCGACTGAAAAACCTCAATTTAATTAATCTCCGGCATTCTTAAGTTTTCAACAGAACCGAGGATTAAAATAAAAGAATAACCTGTTATAAATGACCGAACATGCAGGTTGCTTTAAAAACTTTCAAAGAACAAAGTCCAAAATTACGAAGTTCTAATTCTTTTAACCTGAAGCAAAAATATTATTAATGGATTTTCTAAGTAAAAATGAGAGCTCAATATCTTACACCGCCTTACTTTTTTGTCCGAAAGTTTTTTTTTTCGGAGAGGGGCTTTTAGAACTTTCTTTACTTGAAGTCAAATACATTTGTCAAACTGAGAAAGAAAACAACTTTTGATGGGGTTAGGGGCCTGGGAAAACTATACAGAGAAACGGAAAGGGTGTTTTTATCGACCTGAGGCTGGGCTGGACACCGGTCTTGGCTATAGGTAACAATATCATCTGTTTTCTCCCCTTGGACAACTCTCTCTGATATATCTTTTCCATTTTATATGGAAGATTTTAGTCAGCAGCCTATACGGCGCCTTTGCTTCAGCTTTTTCTTTAGTTGTTTTTTTCAGGGATGGCATTTTTATTTTACAACATATCTGAATTAACAAAATAAGCGGTATTGCGAAACTTCATCTCAATTAGAAGTAAATATTTAAAATTCAAATAAATCGCATACATTATTTTTCATTATTTAATATTGAGGTACGAGAGTATATACGTAGATTACTTGATATACAAGATATATTAGAAAAATTTACGGATTACTAATAACACAGAAAAAATTTAATATTCGACGTGGTCAGGCAAATAATGTAGGGCAGGTATATTTAAGAATAACAACAGAAAGAGGGGAAACATATCAGTTTGACGTAGAATATTTCAGATATCTGGGCACATTATTTCATATGAAACCAAACATAAGAATCGATAAAACAGTTATAAGATTATTAGCTAGATTAGCAAGTGAGGTATGGTCGGTGAGAGTGACAGAGGAGAGAATGTTGGGAGTATGGGAGAAAAAGGAATTAATAAAGATATTTGGACGTAAAAGAGTTGAAGACAGATCGGTGAGCTGAACAAATCAAGAGTTGAAAGAGCTTTTTAAGCAACCTGACTTTATAGGAATTGTGAAATCCTAAAAATTGAAATGGCTGGGACATAATTTTAGAATGCAGGAGGATTGAATTCTAAAAAAATTACTGGAAAGTAGGATAGGAAGCAGATGAGAAGCGACGGGTCAAAATCAAGATGGAGATAGATTTATAGAAAATGAAAATTATTAACTGGAAAAGAAAAACTACGAATACAGAACATGTTTCTGTATCCGAATACAGAATATATTTTTAGAATGCAGGAGGATCGAATCCAAAAAAAAAAATACTGGAAAGTAGGCAAGAGGAGGAGCGGCGAGCTAAAATCAAGATGGAGAGAGATTTAAAGAGAATGAAAGTTAACTGGAAAAGGAAAGCTAAGAGTACAGTCCATTTTCTTTCCCTCGGAAACGAAGGGAAAATGATCCTTCAAAGTAATAGGTGTTTCGGTTAATAATGTAGATTTTTTAGCAACATTTTTATTTTCATAACAAAATAAATTGCCTTAATCAAAGTATTGGTGTGGTCGTATATTCATAGTGGTCGTATAGCCATAGAAGATAATGAATGAATGCCCAGAACATCTAAAAACTGCTGCGATCCACAAAGTCGTCACAAGAATTCATTGTCGTATTATATCCTTGCGGGCTAAAGGTACGCGAATTTGCTTACATTATCAACATCTGGATGGACAGAATCCACTATATTTTACACGATGTTTTGTAGTACAAAAAGGCGTTTTGCTTGATGGGTGTCGTGTGTATTAACATTTGACAAAAGACGTATTCAAGTGAATACTTCTCAAGAATTTCCCTTGCAAATGTGCCATAACTTCCATATAATTGACTGTTATAACTTCCATATAACTCCCCATCCAGAAGGATTTCTGAACGAACAATAACACGATAGTCTAGTTAAAGAACAGTTAACACGACTGATTTTCGTGTGACTTTGACATGGTTTTTTTTCAGTTTCGGGTCTTTAATCGAAAAAAAATCCGAAGCTTATTAACTGATTTGCTTATCAATTTCATAATTCCATGCCTCGTCATCCTTTCTGATGCATTTCATCAATGTATACTGTATATTATTATATTATATTATTATTAGTATCAATGTATAATTCAAGCGTTTTCGTTACCGTTTTGGTTGTGGTTTTTTTCCTTCATAAGAAACCGTGCCATAGCGCGTCATGCTCAAAACATTATCGAAAAAAGTAGGAATTAATTGATGATACATATCCTGATTCTAAACCTCTTTTAGGCTTGATTGATGATTTTTCATTACCATTTTTCTCCCTTTAAAAGAATGATGCAAATCTTCGCCGACTTCTCGGCATTTATTGAATACTTTCTACCATGCGTATGTAATAAAGCTGATTCACCGTAGACCGTCCCCAGTATTTTCAATTATCTATCAGAAAACATGTCGTTGGTATCACATAATTTCAGGCAAACTGTTCGATGTTTTCATCTATTAGATCCTCAATTTAACTCTCGGCCTTTTTTCACAACTTTTGACAATGATTTCCTTTTTGACAACAATGATTTCCCTTCTACCTTTGCCAGTATAAGGCTTTTTCTTCTCCAGCATATCATGATGAACATCAATTAGTTGCTGTTAATAACGGCCAGCAACGATTATTTGACCAGACTAGAGCAACTCATAATGCACACGGTCCAGATACAGATCCCACCTTATACACATCAATAGTTTTTTGGAGTGGATATTTAGTTTTTGGGGTACTGACTGAGGCTCAGCATGATTTACTCACGATGGATTTTCCTAATAAGTGTTTTTCTAATCTTGAGAGCAATGACACAACAACATCAAAGCGTCTAATCTTATTCGCAACTGTGAGTTCATATGGTATCCAACGAATCTCCTCCTTTCTCCCCTTTTCTCTAGCTTGTATAGAGGTTAAAAAATGACTGGCAGCATTACTTCGAGTTCCTGTCAGACTTCTAATAGTTCTAATCGTTCGTTCCACTTTTTTTGGGTGTTTTGGATGTTCTACATTCTTTCAGTCAAAATTTGCAGTTCGGATTGCTGGAACCACTTCCTACAAGTACTTCTCCAAGTACCTCCCTAAGCCGGACAAATCATGGTATCATTTTTTTTCCAGATGAAAGGTTAAAAGAAGGCAGTGCCTCATATGTTGCTTTTCAAACGACATCGCGTTATTCACAGTAAGAAGATGGTTCATTAAACCAACCATACGGCGGGAAAAAAATTGTCTGATTCGAATAGGTTCTCCAGTCGATGAAATACAGAGCCCGATCTTTAGTTTTTAAAAATCATAGAGCACACTTGAGATCGACTAAGTTAACCAACAGCTTTAAGCAAACTGGTCGACAGATGACGGTTGAACATTACGTGGGAATCAGTTATTATCTATTTTTGGACCTTCTAATATACATAACATTTCATCGATAATGTGATATAACATTGATCTAAGTGTGTTCATTTGTTATCTATTCGGAAACTTCCCGTTCATGGTCTGGAATCAAGTTAAAAGTAAAAAACGCTAAAAAAATTTTAATGCATATTTTTGCTTCGTAAAATATTATAAAACTTTTTTTATAGAACACTATGTTTATTTATGAATAAAACTAATAAAAAATCAAAAAACAAATCGCTTGTTTCGTGCTATTTTAAAAATTAATAATCCCGAACCTGAATAGAGGACAAGAGGGAACACGACAAAAGAATAAAGGAATAATATATACAAGAAAAAAAATCAAAAGCGGGACCTGTGTACGAATGCGAGCTTTTAATATTCACCTCGCAGAGAAAGGCCTGTTATTGCCCACCTTTCGATATTTACGAAGCAATATTGGATATCTTGCCAATTCTAAATATTTTATTTTCGGCGGCGGGCAAAAGAAGTTAGTTTACATATGTCAGACGTGATATGAAAATGATTTTATCTCCCCGGGCTTTATCGGAAGTTTATTTTGAATTTTTCAACTCTCTTTGTGCCGTGTTTCTTCACTCCGTGCCTCCGCATGTATGTACGGATGGATGGACGATCATGCTGCGTTGCGTCAATGAGAAACAAATGTTATTAAATACTTAAAATTCCTAATCGTATTTTGGGATATTTTTTATTTTTCCATGTAATTTTTTTCGAAATAAAATGATTTTGAAGAAGTCAATGAGGAAAAGTCTAATCCTTGTGTAGATAAATACTTGGTTCGGATTGATTATATAGATACGATCCTAAGGAAGGATTAATATATCTTTTAACTAGCTCTCGAAGCCGATGCTTCTTTTATAATATAACAGTTAGGTTCATAAAATAATGCATTTTTATTTTATAAGTCATTTTTATTCACTACCGTTTTCACTTTATTCAATAATAGTATGCTCGAAAGAATCTCGTATTGACCCAGAAAGTACAAGATTTTGTATTTTTTAACGTAGTTATCTCGCAATTCAATACCGATGATATGCCAATTTTTATAATGCGATTAGTATAATGTCCTTAGTATAATGCGATTTGTCCAGCTGTGCAAAATATGCGGATAAAATGCCACGGCATTATCCACAACATTTGTAGAAAATCTTCCAGCTCTATCCAGTGAGCCTTTTTTTCAAGTTTAGAAGGTGAAGTAATCGCAGGGAGTTACATCCCGCAAACTTGGTGCATGTGGAATTACTTGAAAATATTGCTAATTGCTAATTGAAAAGTTCGCCTGTCGACACCTATAGAGCAGTAAATTAACTATATAATCTACTACATTTTGAAGTTTCATCCTTCATATGAACATATGTGAAATTTCAAGTCGATCTGTCAATTAATTTCTACAAAAACGCCAGCTTAAAGTAAACGTATCAGTGATATTTTTTAAAATGAAAAATATTGAAAATCATGCAGTGATTAAATTCTTTATCAAAAAGGGTTTAAAGAGGTTTAAATGGTTTAAAAAAAAATATAGTGAAATGGTAAATGTATTAGGGGAGTCGGCTCCTTCTAAAACAATGGTTTCTAAGTGTGCAGGTGAGTTTTAACGTGGTCGTACAAGCCTGGATGATGATCGTCGATCTGGACGTCCATTAAGTGCAACTACTGAACAAATAATTAATTCTATACATGATATGGTTATGGATGGCATGCACATCTCAACTCAACGGCTGTTTCATATTTTGAGAAAGGAATTGAACCTGAAACAGCTACGGGCAAGATGGGTGCCGCATTTGTTAAATTCTGATTAAAAATGACTGAGTAAAATTTCTAACCAACATTTGGAACTTTTTCGAAAGAATAAAATAGATTTTAAACGTCGTTTTTACACACATTTTACAACTATGATCTTGAACTGCGACAATAAACCGCAGAGTGGATTGAGCCTGTTTGTTCAGCTCCGAAGCAGCCAAAGTGGTCAAACAACAATAGGGTAGTCTTACTCAAACCTTTTGGATCAATTGGATGCAAAAATTCGTAAGAAAAGACCTGTTTAGTGAAGAAAAAAGTAATATTTCATGAAGACCATCTCACAGAGGTGTTCGTACAATGGCCAAATTGAAGGAGTTAAACTACAAATTGTTGGAGCATCCACCATATTAATTAGATCTGGCCTCCATCTGACTTTCATCTGTACCCAAACTTCAAAAAATTCCTACCTGGCAAGCGTTTTTCATCAAATGAAGAAGTTATAGCGGCCGTAGATGAGTATTTTGAAGGACTTCCAGAAAATAACTTCAAAGATGGAATAAATGAATTGGAAAACCGCTGGGAAAAATGTATTGAGCTTAAGGGAGAATAGACGGAAGAATAAAACCATTTTTCAACTATAACCTTGTTTTATCATTTCCGCTCCGCGAACTGTGTTGCAGCAATTATCGGAGACGTGTGTGCAGGCGTATTATCTTAGTTGACGAGGACTTTCTTTTTGGCTAGTTCTAGACTTTTAGCTTGAATAGCATACTTGTATTGGTCCAGTAGTGGAGCGTAATATTCCCTTGGGATGGTTTTGTCTTCTGCTAAGTAGTCTATGAGCTTCACAACATGGGATTCCCAGAACACCGAAGCCTGACTGAACCGAAAATGATTTCCTGCAGATGGAACCGTTTTCGTTTTCTTTGGTACACTTTCACCTGCTTCCACTCTCTTTTTAAATTACTGTTTCATTTCCTCCGTATAATGCTGAATCTATGTTTCATCTATGGTTATAAATCGTGTAGCAGAGATCTGTTTAATTAATTGAAAACACACTTGGGGGGTGTTCTCGGTCTATAGGGAAGTTTACCATCAAGCTCGCGTGCCTTCAATCGGCGTAAAGTGTAACCTTAAAAAAGGAATACATTGTCCATACATTGCAGGAAGAAGACTACTTCAGCATGCTTCCAAATCTTGCGGTCCTGAGCGTTCCTCTGCCATTCGGGTTCAATATATTTAACGATTTCATCAGTCCATTGTGCTTTCGGTTTTCTTCGTGGACGTTTGCGATCAAGTGGTATATTCTCCATGATTGTCTTCGTCCCATCGTCTCGCTATATGGCCTGCCCACCTCCATTTCAATTCCTTTACTCTTCCAATGATCACCTAATTATATTTGTTTTCTCATCCATTTGCAAGGCTTTATGTCGCATCTTGTAATGTCAAGCATATATCTTGCTATTCTCCTCTGTGCTACCCGAAGTTGATTGCTATGTGAGTGTCCAGGTTTTACTTTATATGTCATAACAGGCCGGACGTACGCATACATATATATATATATATATATATATATATATATATATATATATATATATATATATATATATATATATATATATATATTATATTGTATATATAGACAATATATATATACAATATATATATTGTATATATATATTGTATATATAGACGATGAGAAGATTCGATCGACATAAACGTACAACATTTCCATTGTTAAGAAAATAAAAATGAACTACTTTTCCCGAGAAATGCTACAAGAGAACAATACATTAATAATAATACTTATTGTTATTGTTTTCAATTATATTGTAATGAGTTGTATTATTATATTGCACTTATTTCTCTTATTATTAACTTTTGTAATTAAATATCTGGAAAGCAGCAAAGTATCATGAATGTATACAAATTATGAGTGAAATATTCTAGGGCAGGGGTCTGCAACCTTTTCTTATTCAAGGGACTGTCAACGGACGGGCTGCAAATTAAAGTATATATATATATATATATATATATATATATATATATATATATATATATATATATATATATATATATATATATATATATATATATATATATCTATATATATATCTATATATATATCTATATATATATATCTATATATGTATATATATATATATATATATATATATATATATATATATATATATATATATATATATATATATATATATATCTATAAGACAAATATCAGCAGAAAATGGACATGGAAAAGTCCATCTGGGCTCACAGGCGAAATTGACTACATCATGACCAACGATAAAACAATATTTACCAATTGTACTTTCCTTAACAATTTTAATGTTGGAGGTGACCACCGAATGGTACGAGCAAGGGTTCGGATTGACTGTCGAAAAGAGCGCGAAAGAATGGTAAGATCAAAGAAGGGCAAGGTGGATTCTGGAAAACTGCTGGAGAGAGGAAGCGATTTTGAGATTGCTTTGTCAAACCGGTTTGCTGCGTTACAAGATCCAGAGGAGGTGGAAATATCAGTTCAATATGAAGAAATCGCCAACAATGTACTTCAAACGGCTACTTCAATAGCACCAGAAGAAAAATGTCTCAAACAAACAAAAATCTCCAGTGAGACCATTGATTTAATGAAGAAACGGCGAGCAATGAGAAATGCAGGTAGTCCTTTTGGCAGGGTCGAGTACACTGAGCTCTGCAAAACTATAAGAAAACGTATCAGAGAGGACACGCGCCGATTCAATATGCAGCTAGTGCAAAAAACCCTGGAAGAAAACAAAGGAATTAACAAAGCTAAACAGAAGCTGAGAAACAAAAGAACGCAAATATATGCTTTAAAGCGTGAGGATGGCACAGTGTGCAGGGTGCGTACCCAAATGTCAGAAGGTTTTATTCCCAGTTATATGAAGATCAGAGCCAGTCAGGGACAGCAATACCCACGGAAGAACAATATATAATTGCCAGATATCCTAGTGGAGGAAGTAACAAATGCTATAGAATTGATGAAGAACGGCAAGGCTCCAGGAAAGGATAGTGTAACTGTCGAAATGCTAAAAGCTGGTGGTCGGACGTTACATAAAACACTGGCAAAATTATACTCAAAATGCCTCAAAGAACAAAAAGTACCTGACTTATGGAAAAATGCAGAAGTGATCCTTTTACACAAAAAAGGAGCACAGGAAGATTTAAAGAATTACCGTCCAATAAGCCTCCTATCAGTGATGTACAAAGTTTTCACTAAGATAATTTCTAAAAGAATATTAAAAAACTTAATGACGCACAACCAAGAGAACAAGCAGGATTCAGAAGTGAATTCAGTACAATGGATCACATCCAGGTTGTACAGCAGGTCATAGAAAGGCACAACGAATACACCATGCCACTGTGCTTGACTTTTATCGACTACGAAAAAGCATTTGATTCAATCTCAAAGCATGCGATAATGGATGCACTGCTTAGCCAAGGTGTAGAGAGAGCCTATGTAAACCTATTAGAATCGATATATGATGCAGCCACAGCCACAATTCACCTTGATGATCTTGAAGTGGGAATTAATATAGAACGAGGTGTACGGCAGGGTGACGCAATATCGCCTATTCTTTTCTCGGCTGGCCTTGAAGAAGTATTTCGTAAACTGGATTGGGAACAGGATGGTGTAAAGATCAATGGTGCAAACTTAAACCATCTTAGATTTGCAGATGATATTATTCTCATTTCACAAGAACCAGAGGAACTGCAAAGACGCATACAAGAACTGCAAAGCGCTGGCGAACCATTTGGCTTGAAAGTAAACCTGAAAAAGAGTCAGGTTATGTTCAATAACTTCGCTCAGGACAGAAGAATTTCAGTTTTAGGAAGGGATTTAGAGATTGTGGACAGCTTTATATATCTTGGGCAGAGGATTTCAATGGAGGGGAATACCGCCCGGGAGGTGGAACGGCGTGTTAAATGTGGCTGGCAGGCATTTGGTAGGCTCAACATAGTGTTTAAGAGCAGACTCCCACTTTGCCTAAAAAGAAAGGTATTCGATCAGTGCGTTCTACCCGTTATGACATACGGAAGTGAAACCTGGACACTCACATCGCAATCAATTCAAAAACTTCGGGCGGCACAGAGGAGAATGGAAAGATGCATGCTTGGCATTACAAGATGAGACAGAAAGTCCTGCGCATGGATCAGGGGACAAACAAAAGTCTGTGACATCATTGGAAGAGTTAAACAATTGAAATGGAGATGGGCAGGCCATATAGCGAGGCGATGGGACGACAGATAGACCAAGGCAATCCTGGAGTGGATACCGCTTGATCGCAAACGTCCGCGAAGAAGACCGAAAGCACGATGGATTCATGACATCGTTAAGTATATTGGACCCGAGTGGCAGAGGAAAGCCCAGGACCGTGAAGATTGGAAGCATGCTGAAGAGGCCTTTATCCTGCAGTGGATGGATAAGGGCTGATGACGATGATGATATATATATATATATATATATATATATATATATATATATATATATATATATATATATATATATATATATATATATATATATATATATATTTATATATATGCAGCTACAGCCACAATTCACCTTGATGATCTTGAAGTGGGAATTAATATAGAACGAGGTGTACGGCAGGGTGACGCAATATCGCCTATTCTTTTCTCGGCTGGCCTTGAAGAAGTATTCCGTAAACTGGATTGGGAACAGGATGGTGTAAAGATCAATGGTGCAAAACTTAAACCATCTTAGATTTGCAGATGATATTATTCTCATTTCACAAGAAACCAGAGGAACTGCAAAGACGCATACAAGAACTGCAAAGCGCTGGCGAACCATTTGGCTTGAAAGTAAACCTGAAAAAGAGTCAGGTTATGTTCAATAACTTCGCTCAGGACAGAAGAATTTCAGTTTTAGGAAGGGATTTAGAGATTGTGGACAGCTTTATATATCTTGGGCAGAGGATTTCAATGGAGGGGAATACCGCCCCGGGAGGTGGAACGGCGTGTTAAATGTGGCTGGCAGGCATTTGGTAGGCTCAACATAGTGTTTAAGAGCAGACTCCCCACTTTGCCTAAAAAAGAAAGGTATTCGATCAGTGCGTTCTACCCGTTATGACATACGGAAGTGAAACCTGGACACTCACATCGCAATCAATTCAAAAACTTCGGGCGGCACAGAGGAGAATGGAAAGATGCATGCTTGGCATTACAAGATGAGACAGAAAGTCCTGCCGCATGGATCAGGGGACAAACAAAAGTCTGTGACATCATTGGAAGAGTTAAACAATTGAAATGGAGATGGGCAGGCCATATAGCGAGGCGATGGGACGACAGATAGACCAAGGCAATCCTGGAGTGGATACCGCTTGATCGCAAACGTCCGCGAAGAAGCCCGAAAGCACGATGGATTCATGACATCGTTAAGTATAATTGGACCCGAGTGGCAGAGGAAAGCCCAGGACCGTGAAGATTGGAAGCATGCTGAAGAGGCCTTTATCCTGCAGTGGATGGATTAAGGGCTGAT